>JAVSCE010013109.1:0-539900 GCA_032199065.1 Smutsia gigantea
ATCATCCAGATGGGTATTTTTTTATTATATGTAAACATTATAAATGAATATGACAGATTGCCACATGAGATAGAGATATAATATTAATAATATTTAGATAGGAAATAAGGTATAAACTACCTTTAGTAGGATTAAAGATCTACGCACACCTCTCTTTGCTTACTATCTCCTTATCTCACTAATAGGGAAATCCTCTGAGCTGTCTGCGCTCATCCATTATTCAGCCCAGGCCAGTTAAGACTAATTTCATAGGTTTGATCTTCCCATACAATATGGATATCTCATATACCTGTTGATTGTTATAGACCTGTTGACCATGATCATATTATGATATATAAGATTTCTTAATTCTTGGGAAAAGGAGAAGGAAATTCAGGAAAAAGGGAGACTGTTTTCTTGCATGTCCCTTACATGTTATCCTAAGCCCACACTAGAAATCAGATTAGAGGTAAAAATTGCTTTTACTGTTGAGGCTTAGTTGCATTCTTAGGCCCTCAAGTAACTTCCCTCTCCAAATACAAAGTCCAAAAGTGCCTGTGTACACAGTGGGAGCAACACATCAGGCCTAAATCCATCGAAATCCATAAAATCATCATACCCTCAATCACAGCAAGTGGTTTTCAATCATCAGTACCAACAACAACCACAAAAACAGTAATAATGCATCACTGTTTATTGAGAGTTTATTATGTACTTAGTGAGATTAAACTCTTGAACTATCTACTGATGGCTCTCAGTAAATGGATCACAATCCTCCTGTTGATCGTGCTGGACACCTGAACATCACCTTGCTATCTTGAACCTATGTCCAACCAACCAATAAATCAGCTTTTTCCCAAATCCCCCAGAGTATAGTCAGTGCCACCTTATGAAAGGATAGAGTTGGTTGTGTTATCTCTTAAGCTCTTCAGTGGTTTTTCTCCTTTGTTTAAGGAACAGAATTCTTTCCTTGGTACAAGAGGTCTTTCGTGATCTAGCTCTGCCTCTATGATCAACCTCAATCTCCCTCTTTCTATTCCTATTGCAATCACAGTGGTCTTTTCTCTGTTCTTATTCATCAAGTTTTTCTCATCACTGGACCACTATGTAAATGGTTCTTTCTACCTGGTACCCTCTGCCCAACCATCCTTGCCCATTCTAACTATTGCATGTCTTAAATATCACTTCCCCAGGAGGCCTAATTCTCCCAAACTACCTTAGAGACTTCTGTTTTCTCTGATTTGTGTATTTACTTTCCATTCTAGAAACTGCACAATTCTAATTCCATGGTTCTTTGTATCATTGTGTAATTGAAATTTTAATGCCTGGAAATAATAGAGGGCTTTGAGTCAGGAGAAATGAATTATAATGTAGTTCTGTCATTTACAGCGATAGAATCTTGGGCAATCATGTTCACTTATGTTGAACCTTAGGCTTATCTCTGAAATTAATTTATTCACTTATTTAACAAATATTTCTTGCACACCTAGTCTAGGTCAAACCCTGTAACAATTAGGATACAATAATGAACAAAATTATTTTTGACCCTGCATTTAAGGAGCTTACATTTTAGTAGGGGATACATACTAAATATTCACATAACTACAGAGCTATACATTCTAGAAAGTGCCAAAAGGGAAGTAAAAGGGATATAGGAATGCTTAAACCATGGGCACCAGCCTGGGGGGGCCAAGGAATGCTTCCCCCCAGAAAAGGATGTTTCAAGTGAGATCTAAACTAGTTAACTGTGAAGTTAGTGAGAATTTGGAGGTAAGGGGTGGAAATCACTGCAGGCCCAGGGAAATGTACATAGTTCCTACCTAAAATGGAAGGGAGAACAGCCAAAGGGAAGGTTTCATGAGAAATCTGAGGTTCAATTATCAGAGAGACCAGATACACACTATCAAATTCAGCAGACAAGAGAGAATTGGATTAAAATAAAAAGCCAAAAATTGCAAATGAAGCTTACACCCACATAGCACTTATGTGCCAGGCACTGTTCTAAGTGCTTTATATGTATTAATTCCATAACTCCAAACAACCTTATGAGTGAATGTTGTTATTATACCTATCTTACAGATGATGAAATGAGGTACAGAGCCATCAAGTATGTTGCCCAAGGTCATACAGCTACTAGGTTCTGAAACCAAGTAGTCTAGCACCAAAGTCCTTGCTGTTAATCTACCGTGCGTACCACCTGCTGCAGGATGGGTGCTACTGGAGCAAGAACTGTTCAGAAGTCAGTAAGGGGAACCTGGAAAACTCAACAGATTTTGCTGGTTGCTTGTTTAGCCTTTATGGATACTTTATTTGGAGATGCATTAGCCAGCTAACTAGATCTAGAAGCAAGGGAAAGGTTTTTCTTAAGAACAATCCTGTATCTTTTCATTGATGTGAATTCAATGAATGAGTTTTAAGATTAACATTATTTACATTACTTGAAGAGGCAGGAGAGACCAATATTTTACATATAAACACAGTATACCATACTATTTTTACATTCCCTGTAATACTGTCATTTCAATTGTTGAAATGAAGACTGCCATATAATAGAGCCCCCAAATGAAACAGCATCACAGCTCCAACTGGATTTCTTCTAAATGTCTGTCTGCTGCTACATTAATACTGACCAGTTAGCTATTTAAAGTATGTGCAATTCTAGAGTTTCATTCTTTTTTTTGCCTAGATGATAAAAAAAATTTACTTCTAAAATTTATGTAAAACTATTAATTTTTATTTAAATCTTGTAAATATGCCCATGGACTTTCTGGCAGTGGTGAATTTTAAGAGTAGCAATAAAATAAACAAATTGCATCTGTTTGCACACCTACTGAGTAAAAAAAATCTTCAGGCTTTCTGTGCAACTCTGACAAGAAAGATTGAGCAGAAAAATATCCTTTTATTTGAAGTTTATGGCTCTTTGAAATCTAGATGTTTAGGAGGGTATGTATACTTTATTTCTTTAAAATATACATAGGCCATTAAAATATTCATGAAATCCATAAATTTTTATTGTTTCATAAAATAATTTTGTGACAGACATTTAATATTTAATCATGTATATTTATCATAGTTCTCTTTATCATAATTGAATTATACTTATTCAATATTTTAGCTAATTCACCTATATAACTTCTTGAAATAAAAAATATGAACCAAAAGATGCTTTAATTATTCATTGTGAATATTGAAATAAAAAAGAAAATATTTTAGTAATATTTTTAGGGTAAAAAAATGAAGAACACTTAAGAATTTACCATCAAAAGAAAAATGTGTTGGAGTCTTCAAAGTAGAAGGGAAAAAGTCTTCAAAACCTAAAAACTGGAGAATAACAATAATAAACAGGCAAGCTTTTAGGATAAAAGTTGAGTGAAAAAGTTCCATCTGATAGAAGTATAATCATGGCAAATAAGCATGGATGCTTAAGGTAAAATCAAACTAATAAAAAGCAAATTCCAGTGAGCATTACTCGAGTGCAACTAGGGAATACACTGAAAATGTATCTGTGGAATAACAGACTTGTTATAGAATATCTTATGAGGAGTGATCATATCACAAGTTAAAATCATTTGCAGGAAAAAACTCTATCTTGGAACAGTCGTAGTTTAGAAAATGTAATGAATACTTGTCAGAAGTTGTATTGCTTGTTGTTATTTATAATAAAGCTTATTATTATTTATTAATATTTCTCAATTGAGGACTGGCCTTGTGGTAAGTCACTGTGCTACATTTTTTACATTCTTATTTAATATTCACTAAAACCTTGCAAAAAGATATGTCAGTGTCCCCATTTCACAAATGAGAAAAACTGGTTGAAAGTTGCCCAGAGTCAGACCTAGCAAATGGTAGAGCAAACCGTAGAAAGTAGGACTTCTATCACTAGCCAAATGGGCTCAATCTGCACTTCAGTTTTTCACCATATAAATTGTTTTTACACAGATTCAGAATAGGGACTACTTAATTTTTTTCTGTACTGTACAACTGACTCCCCCAGACACACACACAGTCATACACAAACCAGATGCCTAGCATGTAAGCTTTCTTTATTTTGTTCTAGAGCTTCCTTCCTTTGTGTTATACGATGCATCCTGGTAGTCCTACCATCTTTTCCCTTTCTACTTTTTGTTAGAAGACTTTCAGAATATGCAAACTACATGGAATATTAGTCTCAGCAAGTGGCAATAGAGAAGCTGAATGTGCCAGAAAGCAATGACACATCACAGCCTTTGGCTCCTCCATGCCCACACCAGACCAGACCTGAAATCAAAATCATTACTTTGGAATTTGTAGTTTCCTTTTTTAATGGTAAATCTGCTCCTCTATATTAGCACAATTCAGACAACTTGAAAATAAATTATAAAAGTGACTTCCGGAGGAGAGACACAGGTAGCCCTTCTCCTGTGCTTTACCTGCCACGTTTCTGAGAGCTGCCCTGTGGAAGCTCTCCCATTTTCCCTTCTCTTCCCTGACTTGCATTTCTGCTCCTTCCTTCCCTTGCATTTGAAAAAAGCACCTATTGACACAGTAGCCAGGGCCACAACCCTTTCCCTCTGGGATCCCTGCTCATTAGCTTCCTATACTTGGTTTCCTTCCCAGCCTGCTCTAGGCTGTAACTTTTCCTCTTTTCCTATTCAGGGAATGTTTTGCTTATAACTTTGGTCTAAACATAATTCCACAATAGGTGCTCAAAAAATGCTCATTCAAGGAAGGAAGTACAAAAGAATGAAGGAAAGACAGATGACCAGTTTATAGGACTTATCGTTAGATTTCATATTGACATACCGGGTATCTTTATCAAAAATCAAATAAAGTTCCTATACCAAGAAATACTCCTTCTCCCCAGAATGTGTCTGTCAATATTTCAGAGAACCTCTGTATGAAGTTGGATTTTCTTATGTGCTTACTTACAACTAGAGATTAGTTTTCCTAAAGAGTTTGGAATCGGGAAAAGAAAAGAAGTTCAAGATTTCTTTATATATTTCAGGAACTGAAGTGGTCACTGGAGACAACAGGAAAGAAATCTCAGCACACTGTCCTCTTCAGCAAAGTCCAACCACTGGTTATATGCTTATTAGAAAAGAAAGGGCCTGGTAGCCCCGACCTCAGAGCAAGCCAGGTGTAAACGATTCCCTGGCATAGATTAAGCATGACAGTTCCCCCTGCTGGTGTCTTTGCCACACTCCATTATCCTGTGCCCAGACCTACTGGCTCTGGCCTTACCTTTGTATGATTCTGGTATTTTTGCTCACAGACACAGCTGGAGATGGTGGTCCTCCCGATAAACAGCTCTTGTTTGAGATAGGCATGTTCCTCAATTCATAGGATTTGTTTTCTAATTCTCACCATCACTATACTAACATATACTTTTATAATATAAGAGATTTTCTACAAGTGTATGGGCCAGGTGTGATGATACCACAACCACCTCACACCTCATTCACATCATCTGTGAAGGTTTTCTTGGAACAAAGAACATGTTCGCACACCCACACCCCCACTGTCTCTCCAGTTTAAAATTTCCGAAAAAAGACAGGTGGTACAATGTTAATAAGTACTCTTCTGACATAAAAACTAATGCTATGGTTTCCTGTTAGACAACGAGGTGACCTCAAGGGGAGCCTGTCTTAAGGGCATCAAGGTTCTTTCTTTTTAACCCATAGTTTTATTTACCTACAGGATATGCTGCCAGACTCAGCCCTAACATTTGCAGGCCCTAGGGTACTCTATGTCTAAATATTTTAACAGTTACGAATCAAACTATGAATGAAATCTGTTCTATTCACCTTGGTTGATAAATATGTCTTCTTAACAACTTGGAGGGCTGGGTTCAAAGATAAAATTTTCAGGTTCTTCCTAGTTCCATGCCAGAAAATGACCACATAGCTCAGTCTCTAGCCTCCAGACTACTTCTCTCCTCTTACAGATCACTCCCACCCTACACTAGGAATAGCCTTATGCTCATGCTAATGGACACCTCAGTCCAATGTCCAGTTTTGCCTACCCTTTGTAAATAGCTGCCGCTCATTGGCTACCCCTTCTTCCTTCTGAAGGGTAGATTTGGAGAAGAGGCCTTCACAGGCCTGGAAGGAAACTCAGGACCATTAGGGAGGGAATTCTGGGGTCTCAGATAACAGGAATATGGTCTGGGAGTAGAGTGGTGGGAGGGAACACAGGCTTCAGGAGGGTGCTTCCCACCTGTCTCAGTGGACTCCTTACACTGTAGGGAGGATCACAGTGACAGAAAAGTCAGAGCAGGGCCCTCCGTAGTGTGGGGCTCAGAACAGAGGCCCCTCTTGGTTTGGCACAATGGTAGTATTAAATATTACCGGTTTTGAAACTGCTTTTCTCCTCAAAAGGAAATAAGCCTATATTCTTACTTCATTTCGCTCTCTGCATGCTTACTCATGAGCGCTTCTTAAAGATTGTGAAACAATATAAAGGTACATATGTTGTGTTCCCAGGAGGACAAAAAAGCCTGAATAGAATCATGATGAAAATATGCCCCCTGTGTATAGAGTGGCCGGCAGCGCATGTTGCCAGGATAGCTGGCAAGCTCAAGGGCGCAGGACCAGTAGTGATTGTAGGACAGAATTTGCCTTGGTGTGACGCAAACTGGCAAAAATCTTCGCTGTCTTATCAGGCTTCAATAAAACTGTTTGGGAATACATAATAAGTGTACTTACAGGAAAGGAAATAAGCAGGGAACACAAGATTTTACCAAATGGAACATTAGCCTTCCTTGCAAATTTTATAAAATTGGAAAATCACTTTAAAGTCAGCAACTGTTTTTTCTGTTTTGAAACCCCATATCAAAATCATGCCTTAGCATATAAGTGCTCTGATTAATTTGGTTCTCATTTGGAAAACATTTAAGAAATATAATAATGAAATCCCTTATGACTGAAATTTCATAATATTTCTGTCCACCATGAAACATATCCAAAATAGTTGCTACTACCTAATCCTTTAGTAATCAGGTCTACTAACTTTGATTAATAGAACTGAAATCATTGGAGATTGCTCAGCTGTAAAAGATTCATAAAATTGAGAAATTACAAAGTTCAAGCTAAGTATAGAATGTTGAAAGGTTAGAATTGGGTCAGAAAGTTCCAAATCTGCCTGTGAGCAATATTCCTGCTTCTATTGGGAAAGCTTTAAAAGGCCTTATTCCTTCATTGACTTTACAGAATTGCTGAGAGAAGTTGGTTACTGAGGTCAGGGTTTACATGTTGATGGTCATCTGAGCTCATCAGCTGTTCCTAGTTGTGTGGTCACCCCATTCCTCCAGATACACAAAACACACACACATTCCATGTTTAGGCCAGCCCTTCCCATGGTATTTGAGTCACTAATGGCTTGGTCAGTACACAAACTGACTTCAACTTCAGACCTAGATTGAGTTTGTAGTCAATGCCTTAAGTCAGAGCCTAAGAATCATATCCATTCTCAGCCAGTTCTCCTTGTAGTTCCACTCCGCTAGAGGCATTTCATTTTGAAATCACCATCTTGTGGCTTTATGATTGAGTGGAATTCTAGGACTTTAATAGTTGTATTTGAAACTTGAGTTTTGAAGACAATAGACCCTACATACTTCATATAAAGGAAATCTAAAGATCAAAGAGTGACGTCTGGAATCATATAACTGATAATAGTATGTTGTGATTCAAACCCAGGTGATCCTATGTTGCTCCTCCTATACTCTGCTCCACACCTGAATTTAAATTCCATATTTTCCATTTAATAACTTTACAACCTGGGGGCATATATATATATGACAATCTAATATATATATATATATATGTCCTTCCCTGAGTCTTAGTTTTCTCATCAACGGAATCAGCATAGAGACCATGCATTCCTTCATAAGGTTGTTGCAGGGATTGAATTAGGTGGATAGGTAGGCATAAGTAAGTAGGTATAGATAGGTAGATGGGGTGGACAGGCAAGCAGGCAGACAGGCACATAGTAGGTGCCTTATTTTTGTTAGTTGCATTTACTTTCCCTTTCCGTAAGTATATAAATATCTGAAGTTATGTGTAGTCCCTCAAAAGGGACTGTATTTGATTGCCTTCTACTCTGGATTAGATTTTTTAATACTGATTCTGCACTGACAATCCAAGTAGTAATGTGTACAATTAGACCATCATTTTTTTTGACAATACAAAGATGAGCTTAGAAGTTGCAATTAATAAAACAGAAAACATAAAGGCACATGTAGGCTTTAATAATACTATATTATATTGTAAGGGGAAAAATAGCCTGTAGAGTTTTTGAATGTTGAATCAAATGATTCACGGGATTACAAAGAATTCAACAGCATTCTTTGGGATGTAGCCAAAGTGGTAATCAGAGGCAAACTAATTCAATGCTTTGTAAAACACTGTCAACAAAATAGAGTGGGGAAATAAGTCAATTAGAAAAGAAAATTGTAACATTAGGGAAGAAGCATAAACATAATTAGGTCTAACTAGACAGTCATAGCTAAATTTGTATAACAGGAATGAATGAAAAATCTTAAAAGTACTTGTGAAATGGGAGAAAGAGTTATGTGTAAAATTATATATACATATATATAATTAAATTAAAAGATAAAGTCCCAAAGTGACATCATATTCCAACCATGAGATAGGAATCACTTCAAAGAATTTTATCATTATCTATTCTTAGTGCCTATGACAGTTAGAGATCTTTCCTAAAGCAAATGATTCATTGGCAAAAACTGGACATATGCACACACATACACATATATACATAATTTTTTCCCCACATATATCTAAAGTCACTAGTGCTGGCAGAATTGGTCTCTAGTATGAGACCAGAGCATTACTTTATTCTGAATATATACAAATCAATGTAAAGACTGCTCCTAAACAGTAGCTGAGGCCCCCCCAAATGAGCAGTCTTTTGTAGTTAAAACTTTGAACTATTTGACCTATCAGCTGCCAATGATCATGGTCCCTGGGTCAGCAGGAATACCTAGAGTCATGTGGTAAAATCTACTTGTGGATCCTGCTACACTTCCTGTGGTCACTTCCTTGAGTCAGTTCCCTACCAGTACCTTGGCATCTTCCTGTCAGTGTCTGTTCAGCATGAATCCTCATGGAACCATCTAGTAGTGCCAACACAAGAGGTTTTCTGAGGTCTTTGGAGATGCGTGTGGTGCAGTTTGATGGCATAGATTGACCCTCATGAAACTGTCCAATGGAACAGTATGTATCCTGTTCCTTATTGTGTAAATTCAATATTAGATTGTCCCATAGGCCTCCATTTGGATGTGGAGTTTAGGGCTCAATTTCAATGTCCACTTCTTTATCTGGAATGACTTCCTTATGTATCATTAATAATTTTCAGCTCTGTGAGTGACTCTGGTAAACCTTTTGTATGTATGTACAGTTTCAACAAGCCTAGACCTTGAAATGCATCCTGCAAAAAACTTCTAGACTGGTAGGAAGTTGTACATAAAATTCAAAGTCTGTAAATGAAAAAGTACAAATGCCCTTAGTGAAAAATATATCATGAAATATAAATTCATGCCTACATACTACTCTACTTTGTCCCCAGTAGAGAACACAGAACAGACAAAATTTAGGGAAAAATTATTATGTCCTAAGGAGCTTAATCTGGAGGGTGTGTTTCCTAGAAGAAAAAAAAAAGTCAAATGGCTTTACTCAGGCAAATGTGGTAGTTTTTCAAAAAAATAGCCTACGTGTGGTAGGCAGTATAGTGGGCTCCCAAAGATGTCTACATCCTAATCCCTGGAACCTGTGAATATGTTAGGTTACAGATGGAATTAAGGTTATTATTTCATTGACCTTAAATAAAGAGATTATCCTGGATTATCTGGACAGGCCCAATGTGATCACAGGGTCTTTAAAAGTGGAAAAGAGAGGCAGAAGAGAGTCTGTATCAGTGACGTAGCTGAAGAAAGACTCTACCTGACATTACTGGCTCTACAGATGGAAGAGGCCACACCAAGGATTGGGGAAGTCTCCAGAAGCTGGAAAAGGAAAAAAGAAATTCTCCCTTAGAATCTTCAGAAAGGAACGCAATTCTCTTTTGGAATTCTTACCTCCAGAATTAGAAAATACAGAATTTGTATTGATTTTAGCCGCCAAGTTTGTGATAATTTGCTACTGCAGTAAAAGGAAACTGTTATGGTATGAAAGCTGCATTGCTGTAAATTAAGTCAGTTATTACAGGTGGATTGTAGATTTTTCTTCCAGTGTACTTCCTCCTCTCCTCTACATACGTCTCACTGTCATTTCTCCATCAGTGGCTCCACTCTAAAGCCATCCTCATCTGGTACTACTCCCCATTTGCTTTTGCCAGCACACAGCTTATAGACTGTCTCCTCACATCTTCACCTACCATCCAATTTGGAGCAGACGTCCCATTAGGGAGACTACCCTATCTGAATTATTCACACATACAACCTTTTTTCTAGTTTCTTTTCTTGCAACCTTCCATGCACTCTTCTTACATCCTAGACTTCTTCACTGTTCACCTACTAATTCACACAGCTAAACACCAACCTTGGTCTATGTCTGTCTCTACACACAAGCCTCTAGAAAAGAGAGGGAGATTAGTCTTCCAAATGACTTCCATCTTTAAAAGCTGGCCCTTATTTCTTTCCTTATCGTCTGCATCAGTTGTATCCACATACCTGAGCTGTGTTAGCTCTTAAAGCCTCTGGTTCCATATCCTTCCTTTAGCCAAAGTTTTCACACCTTCCTTAAAGACAAAATCTTCCATTGCCTTCACTGTTCGTGAACTGGAGCAGATCTAGGGTTTACAAGCTCATCTTCTAGCTATGAATCAGCAAATCACCTGTTTTTATAAATAAGGTTTTACTGGAACACAGCCCTATCCATTCATTTACCTATCATCTATGGCTATTTTTGTGCTACAGTGGCAGAGCTGAGTAATTGCAACAGATATAAAGCCTGAAATGTTTATTTTTTTACCCTTTATGGAAAAAAGGTTTGCCAACCCCTGTTCTAGACCATATGCTTTCATATTTTGATGCCACCAACTAAATCAGTTATGCTTTTTTTTGTGTGGGTGGTAGCTTAGTTAACACAGTGATTTTGGACTTGGACAACCAATAGCTCAATAAACAAATAGAATGTGTGCATGTGTGGGTATGTGGGTGTGATTGTATCTGTCTACCTGTAAATCTGTAAACGTGGATATACTAACAAAGAATTTCTAGTAAGATGCAGTTTCTATCGGGGATGTTTACCTGGCTGCCCAAGGCGAAGTGGTTATGATTACTCACCAGTCCTTTCTCCCCAGGATTGGGGAAATTCTTCCAGCAGGGCAAGTGTCTCCAGGGGTGAGGTCTTCATCCCAGCCCCTGAATTCTTTCCTTCTATTCCCTACTTCTGTTCCCGGGCTCTGCTTTGTGTTCCCCCACGGATCCTTGCTTACTTGCTGTCTGGGCTTCCTGACTTCCTCTGCATTGCTTCAATTTCCAGGTATTACAGTACAGGCCTTCCTCCCTCACTGAAAATTTACTGCTGTTGGATCTAATGTGTAGTGGTCTCTTTGGTGCATCTGTGGGCTGCTCTCCTGTGCTGAACCCAGCTCTTCTCAGGGTAGCTGTGCTTGAGGACAGGTACTGGGCTTTGCTGTCCTGTAAAGAAGCACTCCTCAGCTGCTTGGCCACAGGTCATGGGCACACCAGGGTCTCTCTCAAGGATCCTGCGGGGAGTTGTCCTGGTTGTGCTGCCCAATTGCGCATTTACACGTCATGGCCATTGCTCATCTCATCACTGATTTATGGTCTAATAGACTTCCCCTGGCTGCCCTGACCACATATTCCTTAGTAGGCTGTTATCCAGGAGGGTGCTCATTATCATGACCTCTTGTCAGGACCTGGAGGAAATGGTTTCTGGGATTGGAGGTCTTCCTGAAAACAACAGATATGCTTTCTCTATGTTCCAATCTGTTTCTACTTCAGAACATTCCCTATTTATCAGTCTGGCTGACAGAATTTTTATTCCTGCATACATCAAAGGCCATATGCTATCTAACCCCAGAGCACATTTTAAATCTCTTAATTTATATTCCTTCTTCCATGTATGGAAAAATGCATACTTTCTATCTGTCTCCCTCTTTCTGTCTTTCTTTCTCCCCCCAGTCCTGCTTCATCTTCCTCTCTGACCCTCAAATTCCTAAACTGAGGATCAGAATACCTTGTCCCAAGTCAACACCACCGTATTTCCTATGTAATGTTAGACAAATCAATTCATTGTTTTCAATAGCTGTAAGATTAAATCTAAGTTCTCTATCTTGCCAAATTCTTAAGTTTTTTGTGAGGCTGAAATGAGGAAGCAAACTCATTTGGTATTTATTCAGCCATTAATATTTATCAGGTGCTATACTATATACTAGATTCTGGGATACATTTATCAAGAGGACAAAGATGTTCTCTACCCAAAAGACGCTGGCATTAGGGTTGGGAAGACAGATTTAGGTGAGGAAACAAAGTAGGCATTGAATGTTGTGGCAGGTGCTCTGAGGGAAATGACTGAGAATGACAGGAAAAGAGACAGTATGGGCTGTCAGGAAGAAAACCTCTGGTGAAGCAATGTTGAGAAAGTGATACTTGAGGTCATAATATCTGAGAGAAAGGCTGCCGTGTACTGAACCGTGAAAGTACCTGATGAGCTGCAAGAAGAAGGGTAGTGTCCTCTAGTGCCCAGGACAGCGGATGAGAGCAGCAGAGTTTCCCCATGTCTGGAGCTATAACTTCATAGTAATCTCGACTTTCTTGCAAACCTCCATTTTTTTTTGTCCATATTGTTTATCTCTTCTGTTTCTGGTTTGTGCTGGCATCATCTCGGTGCTTGTCATCTGTCTGCTGTCTGTGATACCATCTTCAATATGCCCGCTGTCAGCCTTCCCTGCCATGGCTCATATCCTTCCTTCCGGTTCTTTGACCTGCTGCTCGCTCCAAAACACCTTGCAAGTGATTTCCCATTCTAGTTAACACTATGCTTCTAAAATCTTCTCGAAGCTTTCTGAGGTTGCCTAATTTTTCGGCTAAACTATCTATCCTTCATAATATAATCAACTTCTGATACCTCTAGAAAGGGAAGATTTCTGAATTAATCTGACCGGGTAGCGGGCACAGTGCCTACTAGCACATAGTAAGCTCTCAGTAAATATTTATTGAATTACGAGTGAACTGATTTCCTAATCTTACCCAATCTAAGATTGAAGTGGTTTTTCCTGAATCACATGTATATTCTTCCCTCACATGTAGAATGCACATAAAAACCTTTATCTTCTGCTATATAGGAAATCAAAACCTTATTCATAAGATTTTTATTTTCAATCTACTCTGTTTGCTCTGTATGTAGAACTTTGTGTTTGATCCCAGGCACACCAGAAGGTGTTGGCAGTGTCTCTGAGATGTTTTTGTACAGTGTCCAGCACAGTGCATAGCCACAAACACACAGCATTCAGTATACAAATGTTTATTTACCAATGATAATAGCAGTCACTGATATTTTGGTATCACATCCTGAATAATCAGATGTGTTCATTCAGATTAAGCTGAAACTTTCAAAGGAAAATCATTATATTAAGGAAGTTGTCAGATTTTCAGTTAAGTAGCAACTAAAAGCAGTATTTCTTTTGAAGATAATTTTCAAATATGTCCAGAGTTTGGTTTTAGCCACTTTGTGTTATATTACTGATCACCAATGGTAATAGCAACTTAGTCTCAAACACTTTTTCTAGGTTTTTCAAAAACAAATGGAATATTCACATTTTATAGGTATAGAGGTAAGTTTAGACTCATCACTGCCAGCTTGTTTGCAGAACTGGTCCTTAAGTATTGTTAAGTATTCATTTAAAAGAAATAAAAACCTTATTGTATTATGTCAATTAGAAATAACTTATACATGGACCTTCAGCTTTGGGCATTTTCTGTTTATGATTCTAAAATATTTAAATAATACTAAAAATAGATAGAGTCCCGTTGGTTTTTTGTTGCTTATATTCTTTAATTCAACATATCTTACATAATTTAAACTGTGATTTTTACTTAGACTCTTATATGGTTCTGACCTATGTGATCAGGAAAAACTTCAAAACAACAGTTCATTATGATTTTATATTTGCTGCCCAATGGGATATAACTATAATGTAATTGACAGTCTTTGGAACAAACATATTAGAAGTTATAAATCCAGGAGGCCCTTGTCCCCTTCAGAGCAGTCACCTAGGAAGGCTACAGATCTGTTCCCCTAATGCTGCCATGGCTTAAATGTTGTGGAATGCCTCTTTTTAAACTGCCTCTGACCTGCTAAGAAATAACAGAGTAAATGACATACTGTTTTGAATATGCTGAATCATGGCGTAGATGAATTTGATTTTGGCTTAAATGTTGTGGAATGCCTCTTTTTAAACTGCCTCTAAACTGCTAAGAAATAATAGAGTAAACGACATATTATTTTGAATATGCTGAATCGTAGCGTAGATGAATTTGATTTTGGTGAGTAGTCAGATATCATTCCAGGTCCTGCTGCAATGAATAAAATTTGGAGTAGTGTTTGGAGTGACAATTGGATATAAAATAACAAGATGGGCTTTCTTGAGTGATACATAAACTAACCTTGAAATTGACTGTCAAAGAGGAATTCCAGAACCTTGGACCTTGGAATAAATGTATAAGCTCCCAAGGTAGCTACTATGGAAAACAATACATGTTTAGGTTAAAAAAAAAGTGTGTATTTTTGCAAAATAAGATCAGTTTTATTACTTTATAGACATACCTTGTAGATGAAAAATATACTCCTATCATGGAACTCTTTATAAGCAAACTTCTAAATGTAAGTAGAATTTCTGTCTCACCCTTTCTAAGTGTATTGAGAAATCTGAATTTCTAAAAATGACTTAATCTAAATCTTTGGCTTTAAAAGAAGTAATGTTTACCATTTAAAAAGTGGATACTTTGAGGTTTCACTTCACCTTTTTCCAATTAGCTTTGTCACCTCTACTATTCAATTTTTATTTAATGTATCTAACTTTGTTTGCCCTGAGATTCTCAAAATGTATTTTCTCGCTGTAAAAGTATCACCAGGCTCTTAAACCAAGGTATAAAATGAGGTCTAAGCTGAACGTTACTAATTGTTTCAGATTGTTTTAAGCTCTTTTTTATTGCTTTAGTAACAGTCAGATCCCTTTCTTTTTTAAAGTGGGATCCTATTATCTTAGTAAATAAGAACATCAAATTACAAGAAGAGAAGTCTCAAATATTTTGTAAAAATAAATACTCTCAATTTGGGGGGGGCTCCTATTATGTTTTCCATATCTACTAATCAAAGCTTTAAAAACAAAGTTCAATCAAGAAGCTGCATGGTGTTTCTCTAACATAGATGCCCAGTGGACTCATGGACAATGCATGGGGGTGGAGCTGATGCGTCCTGCTTCATCGGGGCATTTCCAAATCTATTCTGCCATAGCCGTCTTCATCCATGCCAGCCAGGCCCCAATTTCTTCACCACTAAGTTCAAATAAGTATAAAATAGAGTGTGGAAGGCAGAGAAAATTACCTTTTTACAAAGAGGCCAAGACAGCTAAATTGTGACACAGTTTAAACTGGTCAAATTCAACAAGTTTGATTGGAAAATTATGTGACCCATGTAATTAGAGATCAAAATGGTCACCAGTTTACAGTTTTAAGTCATAGTGTGTTTTTACCACAGACTGATAGAATATTATTTTATGCTGCTAGTAGTAACTGTTGAACAAATGACTGTTGTTTTGCAGTTTGGTGATTTAAATGCTGTGTCTCCTGGAAATCTGGATAAAGGTAAGAATTGAAAATAATGTACCTTTTTAAGGACTCTTTTTGACTGAGAAATTCTCATAGAGGAAAATGTGGTATATGTCCACAGTGCTCTTTGCAGCAATGGCATAGAGCCCTAGATGAATATGACAGTTATGTTTTTTGGAATCCTTCATCATTGCTCCATTTCTATGCCTTCTTTACGTGAGGTGTATTAATTACAAGAATTGAAGTTGAATGCAGTTACAAGCTCTTCTTGACTTTTGCCTGCAGTCCATTGTAAGCAAGAAGAAATTATTTCTGGCAGTTGCCAGTGTCTTGGAGAAAAGTGATAAAATCAGGCCAAATATTTTTATTCAGGGCCCATCCAACAAGAAAAAAGATTCCTCAGCCTGCCCACCTCACCAATTGACATATTTCAGTGGAAGAACTCAGAGAAAGTAATGCAGTTTATTGTAAAAACAGATCAGTACTGGGATAGCTGAAAAGGACAACGTATATTTTTCTTCAATCTTAATACTAGCCTTGCCACTCTAATATGACAAGATGATCTACGTCCCTGAAGAAAGTCATGATCTACAAAACCATACCTTAAAAGAACAGGGCTTGGGGGGAATAAAGTTGGGATAGAGTACACACAAACAAAAACAATCCTGATAAAACTACCAGTTCATTTTAAGGGGGAAAAAAATGTGAAATTTCTAATAAGCAAGTACTGCAGAAAATATAGGCCTCTCTGCAAAACAACAAAAAAAGTAAAGATATCTTAAGGTTGTAAAGAATTGGGCTCGGGAGTCAAGGATAAAATACACAGACTGGAGAGAAGTACACAATTAGCTCTTCCAAGGCAGAGCCAGAGCCAAGGGGGAAACTGAGGCAAGAGAAGGACTTGGGGAATCTATACGTGAGGTGCAACACTGTTCTCTGGATCATCCTGTACTGGGGTACTCAGTGGTCAGTTTCTGTGACTCCTGGGTAGTGGAAAACATGAATGTACCAGGAAAGATCATATGTGAATCAGTATCACTCCCACATTGAACTCCTGTCAGTCTCATGCGTTAATTTTTATTTTAGAAATATGCATAAATAGCAAAGCAGGAAAAGGAGAAAATGATAGGCCAGAAATGTTGTTGCTGCAAATATATGCTGTATAGGATTAACCAAATAACAGTCAGAAAAGGATATCAGTGATGATACTAATTTGTAATTTCAGAGCAAGAAAGGTACATGTTTGAAACCCATATCCAACATAAAGCAACCCTGCTGATGGCAGCGACCCCAAAGCTTCATGACCCAAATTTAGGTATTTCATCCCCATGTCCCAGAGATGCAGCTGGAGTGTTGCTGCTTGGTCAAGCAGCCAGTCTTCCAGTGGCTCCTAGTTTTAGTTTTTGTGTACCAAATTTCCATAACCTCAAGCAGGTTCCAGGAAATGTCTTTGAGTCTTTATAGGAGCATAAAGTGTCTATGGAATCGCATTAATTTGCCCTTAGAGCTGGAGAAAGGGTTTGCTTTTATGGATTGCTTTGTAGCCCGGCCAAAGGAATCCCATCACATGAGAGTGGACTTAAAGAAAAGTGGCCTAAAAAATGTGTGTTTAGTCCATTACCCCACTGCCATCTCCGTCCACAACAGGGGAGATGAAGGGACTTTCTCCGTTCTCTCGCTACTCGCCTACCTGCTTGAAACGGTCTTTTTCCTTTCAATGCTGCCTCTTTTATTATTGTGACCCTATATCTCAGGCACAGAAAAGTTGGGGAACAGGAAGCCAAGAAGCAGTGTGACGTCTCCTCAGATTGTTGTGCGGCCCCACCGGTTCCCTTGACCTGCAGACCTGATTGATGCTTCTTAAGATGCAGCTAACTGTCACATTCAGGGCCCAAGGCTTGAATGGGAAATTTTCAAGAGTTCTTGTGAGCTTTTTCCACAAAATGAGAATTTTAATTTTTATCCTGATAATAAAAGTAATATTAGCTCTGGATAAAAATTTCAAGTAATATAGAGATTTAGAAATTATACAACTTCAGAGTCCCAACCCTGTGAGACCACCATCATGAAGAATTTAGTGTGAGGACCCTGCCAGACATGCTCTTCTTCATATATAAAAAAACACATAAGCAAAACCAGAATGTGTCATAATCATGTGATCTGATGAAGCAAACGTCTGTGAAATGTGTAACCCTTCCCCCACAGCCCACCAACCCTCTGCCTGGGCTTGTTCCCAACGGCCAAAAAATAACCACGTAAAGTGATGAGCCGAAGAGCAATTCTGTGTTTATCACTTAATAATGCCTTAGACATCTTTTCTAGTCAATACATCTAATCTCACCCTTTTTACTCACACATGCCACTTAGGACACGTTGCTCCCAGCAGCCGTGCCCTGCACAACCTGCGCAACTGTACATGGAGGCCCTGTTGCTCTTCATCTCTTTTCTCTGAACCATCTCTTCCCCAATCGATAATAAGAGAAGAAAAGCCCAGGGGCCCGTTCATACCGAGAGCTGCCTCAGCCCGGACTTGTGCTATAGAAGTGCCCCAAATGCTAAAGCAGACTCAGCGCCCATTAGGAGGAGCCCAGCCCGCTTTGCCTGACGAGACACTCGTTGCCCACTCGCCCTGCATGTGCCGGAGACTCTACGGAGATCTGGTTCTGTCCGTACAGGTTACTGTAATAAGTCCAAAATTTAATAAGTGTACATCATAATAGTTTAGTTACAGATAAAGCATCTGATATAATTATAAGTGGGGTTTTTTTGGTAAACAATAAAGCCTATTGAAGGTGAAGCAAATGATTTTTAAGGCAGAAATATACTCCCGATGGTTTAAAAATTATCACTCATAAAGAGGTATTCTCTACATGCTTCTGAAGAGAATCTTACATAGTAGTAGTGCTATGTGTAAGCATTTTCTCTTTACTTTTGAATTTTTACAGTGCATACTGGAAAAAATTAAATGGTATTCCATTATAATGATGTCTTAGTTAATATAAAATGTATTAAAGTGTGGAGGTAACAGTGACCAGTTAATACATTTAATTTCCAGAAATGAAAACTAGTTACTAATGGTGAACATCAGTGTCCAGGAATGTCAATTCATTGTACATTTTTAATCTGAAACTACTGCTTCAGTCTTCATAATTTTTTGTAACAAAAATTAAGGGCCTATTTAATATTGTGATCTTCAACATTCATGTGCACCAAAAATTCTGTACAGCAGACCTGCTCATATATGCTGTCACCATTTTGTGAATCAACTTAGATCTCACCTCCATTAGCATCAGTACAGATAAAGTGTTTATTTTTGATGGAGACTTGAATTTTTTCTTCTTTCTTTTTTTCTTTGCTTAGCGTTTTTCAGCTCAGTACATTCCCCAAAAACTAGTATATCAAAATGACTATGATGACACAAATTATGCCACTATTTAATATAAAAACTTCAGGAAATTCCAAGGGTCTTCTTAAGAATTATTAAAGGTATCAATAACAAATTAGCCAAAGATAAATTACCTTTGCTATGGTTGAAAGAATTACAGGTGCATTAATAGAGCCCTGATACAAGTAAAATCTGTTGAGAGGAAAACCTACAGGCCTGGTTCCCTGAGAAGTGCTAAAAGTAGCTTTGGTAACATACTGTGTTAAAGTATTTAGAAAGCACGTGTTGATTGCTGTTTTCCAATTTGTCCTCTTGTAATCTGGTGATCAGCAAATCCAATTTGTCTTCTTGGTATTACTTGTGTGTGTAGATGAAGGCAGTGAAGTGGAAAGCGAAATGGATGAAGAACTAGATGACTCTTCAGAACCTCAAGCCAAAAGAGAGAAAACCGAGCTGAACCAGGCATTCCCAGTGGGCTGTATGCAGCCTGTTCTTGAGAGTGGCGTGCAGCCAAGCCTCCTGAATCCAATTCACAGTGAGCACATCGTCACGAGTACTCAGACTATCAGACAGTGCAGCGCTACAGGAAATACCTACACTGCAGTCTAACGAATATTAAAGCATATTTTTCCAGCTAACATTAACCCTATTGATATTGGGCTTAAGTTGAAAATTTAATAAGCCTGAAGGTCGACTGTTGTCAGATTCTTTCTGTGCCGAACATTACCTTTTTGGAGTTGTGAAATGGAATGGGTGTATGTATTTTACCAGGTCTTTTTTTTTTAATGTAAAATAATTATTTGCCTCTTAATAATAGTTTTTTTTTCCCTTAGTTTCAGGTGTCAAGAAGGATTTTTACAACACTTAATGTCAATGTTTTTGTTTTTCTTATAATTAAATAGTAATTTACATTTTTTTGTAGCTTAAAATATTCTATCGTTGATTGTTAGTCTTGGTGTATGATTTCATGTGCAAGTTTTTAATTAGATGCACTTCTGTGAAATATCAAAAGAAATGAATTTCTTTGATTTACACTGGAGGCATGCCCATTTGGCAGCAGATGCATCAAATTTGCTTTTGAAAGGTGCTTTTCATTGGGCAGTACCACAAGACACTATTTTGATAACATTTTGGTATGGAAAGAGAATACAGAGCATTTTTATTATAGTGCTAGAGGGTTGGGAAGGTCATCTATTTTTCTCTGAAAAAAAAATTGAGCTGTGCATTTATCAGTTCAGAATAAATGACAGAATTGCAAGAGATTATGCTAATATGTACATAATTTGTGTACATAATTATTAAACCATGTTAATGCAAGCTTCCGTTAAACATTGAATTTTAACTCTTATTTGCATACCAATTCCTCTGTTTAAAGACTACTGATTCTGTATTTGAGACCACTGCACAGATGCATTCTGCTGTTGAGTGGGGCTGTTATAGTTAGATACTGAAGCTGAAAAAAATGACTTGACTTTTTTTTTTTAAGTATACATGCTACTTATGCTGAGCTGGACATACAGGAAACCATTCCATTTGGATGACTTTCTTTTATTCCAGGTCTTTTTCCTAATAGTAGTTCAATATGCTGCTATTATAAAAGAAAATTTATAGAATGCAAGGAATGTAGCAACCTGCATATCATTATTTCCTTCAAAAATATTTCCTGGTTTCTAAAGCATGTGGATTTAAATTTTAAACAGAACCTGAAGGCAGTGTAACTGGCACACCGCACTGTTGCTTATCCCCAATTCTGTAGGATTTGGATAGGTGGCTGGGCGGACCAGTGCCATTGAAGAATGTACATCAGGGATCACCGTACCTCGGCTATTACATGGTGCCTTAAAACAGAACTGAAGCTAAGGTTTAGTAAGGCTTATTCTGTTCATGTGAATTCCTCTTCAATCCATTTGACAAGGTGTGCCTGTCATTTTCAGATTCCCGAAGTAAGGACAGGTTACATGTTCTTCAAAGGAAATTTAGGGCAAACAAAGCAAAACAAACAGATAAAAATCACTTCTCCTCTTTGAGTGACCATGAGCGTTAATTTTTGTTCTTAGAACTGAATTTTACTTGATTACAAACCAGATTGCTTAAGGGTGGGGAATAGCAGGCTAGTTTTAATTACCAACTTGTTACCTAAGGTAATATATGTTTTAGGTCATTCTTATCTAGTTATACTTTAAGAAAGTTAACAAAATAAGCAGGTACTTATTGAAGTGCATCTTTTCAGTCTAAGTGTTTGTGTGTGTGTCTCGGTGTATGTGTGTCCACATGCACACGCATGTGCCCGTGGGCAGGAGTCAGCTACAAAGTCAGAAGGTGAGATCCTAGAGAGGATACACTCATCCCCATATTAATTTATGTGAAAAGCCAAGGTTCTTTTAAGCATTCAAATTATTAACAAACAAACAGGCACATCCATCATTCATTTAAATAGCTGTTAAAAAAAGCTAATCAGCAAAAATAAATGAATACCTAAAGCCAAAAAAAAAGGGTAAGCACAAAATGATTTACGGATTATTAATGAGGTCTATATTAAACCCAAGATATTTATCTTTCCAGTTTTATTGGGGTGGGGGGAGGGGGGTGGAAGAAAGTGAGCCACTCTGTAAAGTTAAAAACACCAAATGGCTTATCGGGTAATGTGCAGTATATTCCCGGCTGTTGTTTCTCGATTGCCTTAGACTACTAAAATAACTGAGATCAACAAAGCTTCTGAAGTAAACTTTAAATGTTTTCGGTGTAATTTTTTAAACTGCTTCCAATTTTGTATTATATGAGTCACTCATGTATTTGAAAGTCTTCACTAGCATCCCAGCATCCACTTCATCTAAAATTCACTTATATGATCATCCTCTGTTTTTTTCTCCCAAAAAGGCAATGAATTTGCACCATCACACACACACAAAGGCAAACAAAACACCTTAAGCTGCAAAGTCCCTATATCTACATCATTGTGCATTAGGAAATGTTTACAGGTACAATTAAAATCAAAAAAATGAAAAAAAACCCCACTCTTCATTTGACTCTCCTTTCTGAATTTTTTTCCCTTTCCTATCCCTGTCTACCATCCCCTGAACTATACTGTATCTGTATTGGACCAAACGTATTTACAGGTTTCATCTTGTTGATTGAGTGATTTTAAATGTATTTATTATCATTGTTTAATTTAGTGTTGGTGTATTTGTGTCCTTAGAGGAATCTGCTAATAATGGGCAAATTTAGACTGATGAAAGTTAGGGACTGGGGACCCTCCAGGATTCAACATTTCTTCCAATTGTTCATTGTTTGTTCTACATTAAGACAGATTAAGAATTAATAAATACTCCATTTCAACTTGACTCACTGAAAATATCCTGATCACCTTTATGAACACAGTTAGGAACATTTATTCTTTGTGACTAGAGTAGATAGTTCTGACCAGTAGACAAAATAGCATCTGCAATCTATGCTACTTCTACCTATTTGTAACCCACATACACATATACAGGCACACACAAACATCTTGAGCAATTTTGGACTTGAGTTGTGAAATATATTAGAAAATAAAAACATCATATTTTATACATTTGAGCAAATTGGAGAAGTCATATCTATTGAACATTTTATTTCCATTTTTTTCATTCATTCAAACTGACTTTTCTAAGTAATATAGACATTAATATTCTCAGAGTAGATTTGACAAGTGACAAGTACATATTCGAAGGACTTAGTTATTTCTTGACATTGTAGTCACTTGTCATGAAAAATATCTACATAGACAAAGTACTACACAAAACTTTCAGTGAGGAAAAATGTAAGGAAGGTATGTTGGCTGTTTTTAAGTTTCAAAAAAGATATTTCTATAATAGGGTTGAGTATCATGGGTATAGTTTGATCTTCACGTATACTTTGAGAATTATACTCAAAAGATTTAAATTTTTGAAGCCAGTGAACAATAGGGTGAAATGGGTGAATTGTCTCCTTGGAATACAGGGCCCAATTTTTAAAATTTTCTTTGGATATCAAGAAGATGGTTATTTTTTCAGGATTCTCATCCAAACTATGTTTGGACAGACTGTATAAGTCTTACTGCCTTTTCAGAAATCTGCTTTCTTTTTAGTGCTTTTTCTTGTACTGTATAGCACGGTTCATGCACCTCTCTTTAGATGGTGTACTTTAAAAACAAAAGTAAATTTTAGAAAATGGTTTTTAACACTGCATACCTAAAATTAGTAGTGTGCAAGATTGACCGCCTTTGATTTATAGTAGACAAGTAAAAATGAACACGTTCTTGTAGAATGCTGTCAAAGTCATTCAGGAATGAATATGGTTCCATTATCATAATCACGAACCTTTTACATGATCGCACTCTCTGGAAGTGCTAAGCGTGATGCATTTTCAAATTTTAAAAAACTTCAGATGATAGATTTGAAATGTCTAAAATAATGCTGTGCTTGAAACATCAGTGTAAAAGAAAAAAAATGTGTGTCACTGTGATGTTCCTCCCTGTGTGGACACAAGTAGAAAGTAAAAAACTTCGGCAAGTCACCTTCCTGTACAATTTGAGTGGTTATATACAACAAATTGAGCTTTGTTATAACCTCCTTTCCCCAAAATTCTTGGCGAAAAGCTAACTAAACCATCAAAGAACTGAAATCAGAACTTGTGTTTTGTATGAATCACACCAGAAGCCGGGGGAGAGGAGTGCTGACATGCAGTGCTATGGAAAATTGGGCTTGTCACTAGATCAGATCCACCTCCATGTATATGGTTAGAACAAATCAATGAATGGAATTCTAGTATTTCTGCAAGTTTGGTGATTTTTTAAAAAACTGGAATAGAAGCATTAATTCAGTGCTTAGTTCTAGTATTAGAAAACCCCTTTGATGTAATGCCTTGTATTAACCCTTTGAGCATTGTAAGATATACAATGGGGGACAAAAGCCTTTCAGATCATTTATTTAGACTTAGACCGGTAAAATATACTCTATATCCAAATGTCTAATTATGCTGTTTTTTTAAAGGGGGGGTAGGAAGAGAAAGTGTTTTCATGCTGAACACTTGCGTTTTATATACAACTCTTAATTTTCTTCAAGAGGGCTTGATATATTTATTCCCAAATATTCACTGCCATCTAAGTAAGTGTACTGTTTACAGAACAAAAAAAATCAACTTTTCTAGCATCACATCATGACTCTAGAAAAGGAGGACAAATACATGGGCCTGTAGACCTATGTCAGAACTGATCTCTGCACACTGAAAGTACCTAGATTGCCTTTAAAAGGTATGATAAAAGGTTGCATTTCTTTTTTTTTCCCCCCCAAAACAAAACAAAAGATCTCATTTATTTAGCTGGACAGTTGTAAGTAAAGCCTTAGGAAGAAATGAGTTTGAGCGGATAAAGAAAAGCTGAACTCTTTGGGGGCAGGTAAGCTATTTGGAGTTCGATTTCTCATAAAATATTGTTTGGGAATTTCATACAGGGCATAATTTTATCTATGCTCCAAAACTTTAACACTTTGTCAAAAAATTATGTATAGATAGAGTGGAGAGCAAAGCACTTGATTTTAAGCTCATCTGTCGAGATGCCATGACTACTGCTTTCGGGGTCTGTGAATGCCAGTGTGCTTACACTATTGCTGATTTTGTTCAAGGGACACTGTCTGCGTGCCCTTGACTCCCCTTGTCCCCCGCATGAAGGAACACGAGAGCAGTGTCATCTGCAGGCGTGCTGGCACTGTCCCAGCCGGCTCAAATAAGAGTGCAACCTATTCCGATGTCTGGTGGAAGGACATCCATAGCATAGTGCGAATTTGCCGTAAACATTGCTTTTTTAGGCAGTTTAGGAAGTCAAACCATGCAAATTACTCATGTGTTAACATGCAATACTCAAAGGGTTTTAATTTAACTCTCTTCTTTTGAATTCTTCATGATGATTTACTGTAAATGCTTCTCAGTTTGCATGCTCTGATCATTGCTGCTAGTGATTTTATGTGCCAGTAGACATGAGTTTAGTTTACCAATTTTACTTAAATAGTAAAAGCCACTTACAAAGTGACTGCCTAGGGTTTTTTTTTCTTTTGTTTGAAGTAACTAGTAATATGTCTTCTTTTCAAAACTGTGTTTTGTCTCTTTTATTTGGTTCTGATACTTGATTCTTTTTTTTTCCCCTCTTTCCTTTGTTTTTAAAATAAATTATGATGTTGGGATTGGAAGCCCTGAGTAATTAAATATTTGGTAAGAATTGTATTACATATCCCAATAATGAGGACAACAAATCTTTGTTCAAAGAATTATGATTCCAGGGAGGAAAGAAAAAAAAAATCTCCCATTGACTGTTGATAACCAAGTAAATTTTTCCTTCAATGAATTAATAGTTTTGAACAAATGATTGCCTTGTTTTAACCTGCTAAACACAATTTTAAATGATCCAGTAAAGGAGGTATTGAATTTCATTCGTTTAAAAAGCATCTTTTGTACCAAAGCAAATTTTTTTCTCTACTCATCTCCATCATTAATTGGGACCTATGGTGGTGACCAGTGCATTTGTTACAGAAACTTTAAGCGAGTGCCTTGAGAAAACTTGGAAATTTGTGCCTGGAGTGGTAAACTTTTAATTAGGTTAATTGTAGTGCTTACCAATCAGTAATTCTACTATCACTCAGGGCTTTCGTATCTTCTAGGTAAAACTTCTTTCATTGTGTTTTTTTAAAATACTGTATTTTTTTTTAAGTGCCATCATTTAAATTTCACTTAGTAAGTGGCAGATGACATTATTCAGTCCCACAAGCACAGAAACATAGTAACACTAGGAGATATTTGAACATTTATTTTACAATCGACTGAATATATTATGTAAATGAGGTAAGCAACTTTTGTAGAGATTGTATGTGTGAGATAATGTAATGTTCTTTTCCAGTTTTTGGACTACAGTTGAATAAACTTTTTAATTATTTAAAAACATCTTTACCGAATAACACGTGATGGTTTTTTGTATAATGTATTTGATTTTGTAAATACGTATTTCCTGATGTGATTTTTGTGAGAAATGCTAAATCTTTTAGTATATCATGTCCTCTCAGAATTGACAGGAGCTAAATAATAGTCTGTGGGCGATTTGTATTGTGTACTGTACAATAACTGGGGAACTTTTATAATTATAAAAATATATATTAACTTTTAGTGTGTTGTTTAAACAAATGACTGGAACATACTAAAGATATTAGTAGGATTTTTCTGAATATTTCAGACTTGAACTCAGGCTAGCTTTCTTGTGTTTTTCAAAACAAAATGGTGTCTTGTCTTTTAAAATCAATAAATTTGTTTCCTTGTTACAAATACATTTGAAATGGTGTGATTTTTTTTTTTTTTGGTCTCTTGACATTCATTCATTAGCTTAGAAACAAAAATGTTTTTCTTTTTGGTGTCAAATAAAATCGACAATATTTATACAGGAACAGCACAAAAAAGAGAAAACAGAATTATAAGCCCAGCAGGGTACAAAACTTACCCTCAAAGAATTAGTGATTGAGTGCTATTTAATTGCCAAAGCTGTCAACATTTCCATTGTAAATCCAAAATTCTGGATGTTCATGATGTGTTTGTGTCACTTCACATTGATATTTGGCACCCAAGTTCCCTGCTTAGATTGCAAAACTTACTAAAATTCGCTTTATTTTTCTTCTTTGAATTATGTAGTTACACACGGGAAAATTCACCCCATAGTTACTTCTACAGCGGAGTTACTTCTACAACAAAAATAATTGCCATCTTAGCCCACAGAAGCACCTAAATAATTCTTATGTGGACATTTAACCCAGTAACAGAAATGTAGTAAGTACTGTTATATGATAAATACGTGAAAGGAAGGTAGGCAGTTATAGCCAATATCAGAGACAATACTATGCTAGAAAGGAAATGAGTCTGACCAATATGGGCATTTTTATATTGCAGCCATTGCCACCTGTGAAATACTTGAAACTTTTTATGCAAATGGAGTCCCTAGCTTCTAATCTTATTTTTGTACTTCTCTTGGAATTCTGAGGTCTTTCAAATATACCCTGTAATTGGTGTGTTTACTTCTTGGTTACAGTATTCTTCCCAACATGGGTTTATATTGTTCTCTTTTGGAACTTGGACATTTTAAGATTTGAATGCAGACTGAGAAATGTTGCTGGTTTTCATCAACTGATTCAATTTAATCTACCAAATGTTTTCCCTTCATTATAGTCTGAAAGTAATCTGCAGAAATTTGTCATTTGCCATTTGGCTGAGGCACAGATTTTTGTGTGTGAAGAACACCGTAAGTATTGTGGCTGCCGGACTGCTGAGGACAACAGGTACTTTGAAATCAGGGAAAAAAGGAGCAGGAGTGTACCCAGGTCTGAATCTGCTCTGCTTCTCTCCGAAAACCTCTGTCCCAGGAGGAGGGGTCTGCTTACTGTTACAGGGACATGGTGGCAAGCAGAGTATTTAGGATGAGGGGCTTTGACAAAGCAGCGTCCCAATGCTGATGAGACTTGCTTTGCATCAGCTTACTGCCAGGTGCAAGACCACAAGCGTCCCAAGCATGCCTGGGGACATGAGAAGTTGTTTCTGAGTTGTCTGAACACAAATATATTAGTAATTAAAGTGCACTGTGTACTGCAATTAAAAGGAAAAGACTGTCAAACAGGATTTTTAAAAGATGATACATCTCCGTACTGTGTTTGAGTAAGAGGGTTCAAAAAGGTAGAAAGCAAAAGGATAGGGAAAGAAAGAAAATAGAAGCATTAATTATGAAATACTGATAAAAGATGTGCAAGACCTGTACACTGAAAAGTATAAAACATTGCTAGGAGAAATTAAAGACAAATAGATACTGTGTTCTTGAGGCAGAAGACTTAATATTGCTAAGATATTAATTCTCTCCAATTTCATCTATAGACTCAACACAATCCCACTCAGAATCCCAGCAAGCTTTTAATAAAAAATGACCAGCTAACTTCAATTCATATGGAAATACAAAGGATCTAGGATTGCTAAAGCAGCTGTGAAAAAAATGAACCAAGCTGGAGAACTACCAATACCTGAATTCAATCAGGTGTGTGCTGGCATCAAGATAGATAAATTGAATAAAGAGTGAAGAAATGGATTCACACATTTATGGACCACTGAATTTTGACAATTGTGCCAAAGCAATTCAGTGAGAAATGGGTAATTTTTCAAAAACTGGTGCTGGAATAATTATATATCTGTATGTGGGAAAAAAAAACCTTTGCTCTTTACCTCATACCACATAAAAAACTGAAAAAGTTCATAGACCTAATAAAAACCTAAAACTAAAAAACTTTTAAAACAAAACTTAGGAAAAATCTAAGATCATGGGTCAGCAGAGATATCTTACCTACGACTCCAAAGACTATCCCTAAAAAATCAAATTGATAAATTGGACTAAATAAAAAATGTTCTGCTCTTCAAAAGAAGCTGCTAAGAGAATGAAAAGACAAGTCATATATTGGGAGACAATTTTCCCTGGGTCTCATTTTTTCTGCATGTGTTTTGGGCAAATGCATTAACCACTTTTGTCCTGGACTATTTTTTCAAAGACACATGTAGCAGAAAGCCTTGGAAGATAGAGATGAAGTTCCCCTGTTTTGTTTCCCGACCAATATAATAAAAACAATGTCTATTTTAGGGCAAAGGTTGGGGGTTCAATAGCAGCCCTCTTTAAACGACTAGGATTTCCTAAGCTTGGGGTTTTTCAGCTGTGACACAAACCCTACGTGCAGTACCTATCCAGCCCTTTCCACATGCCTCTGAGTCTTAGGGGTCAAGGGAGCAAATGAAAGAGATGTGAATGTGAAACTCCAAAGTCCTTTTTCTCTTACCCAGGAGCGTCCTGTCGCTTTCTAGCACCTTTGAAGGCGTGGCAGTCTCACCTGTTAGTTGGCCAGCAGGATAAAATGTCAGGCCCTTTACAGTTCTGGGCACCACAGACTGGGAGAAAATATTTGCAAATCACATATCTGATAAAGGATTTGTATCCAAAGGCCCAAAGAACTCTCAGAACTCAAAACATATGTCTATAGGACTAACTACTTTCAACAATAAATATTTGGACGAATATTTAATGTCCTTTTAATTTCAAACGTTTAAACTCCCTTTATAATTCCGAACTTCGTGATTTGGCATTATCTCGGCCTTTAACCTCTCCGTCTTAAATTCGATTCCAGCTTCTCAGGCTGCAGCTATAAAGATAAACTAATAGGCTTCTTTCACAAAAAGACTGAGCTCCTGGGTCCGTTCAGCCTCGTGTTGTCCCATGAAGGTGGCAGCTATTCAGGAACTTTCTCCTGTGGGACTAGTGAGCGTAAGCTGGCCCCTGAAGCCCGGCCCTATAGAGGCGGCCCTGGCAGCAAGTGCAACGAGCAGGGTCAGCAGGCCAGGGCGTGGGCGCCTTTCCGCGCAGCCCCGGCGAGCTGGGCGAGGCAAGGGAGGGTCCAAGCGGGCCTCCGTCGGCCTCCGCCCCCGGGGGGGCCTCTCCACGGGCCCCGGGAAGCGTGCTCCTCCTCCGCCCGCCCCTGCGCCGCCGCCTGGGCGTGGTGGTCCGTCCGCTAGGGCGGCGAGCTCCCGGCCGGGCGGACCAGGGGCAGCCCCGGGGGGAAGCAGCGCGGCGCCAAGGCCCCCGCCCGGAGCTCTCGCTCCCGGAAAGCAGGTGCGCCGCCGGCCCCCCCGAGGGCTTCGCGCCGGCTGCGCCCGGGGCTGGGGTCCCCGCGGAGGCCCGTGGGCCGCCCCCCCGAAGTCCGGCCGCGGCGGCGCGTCTGTGCTGCGGGCCGGGGCAGGGGGGCGGCCTTGGGGGGGCGGGTCTCAGGGCGGCGGTTTCCCATGTTTCCGATGTTTGGGGGCGCCTCTCCCAGGTGCAGGTCCTAGAAGGTGGGGCGCCCAGGGAGGGACACACGCCCGTCACTCGTCGGGGGGAAACGCTGAGTGGCGCGTTCCCGGCCGAGCCGGGCTTGCGGATCCAGGCGGGAGGTTTGTGGGGAGGCCGTGTCCGAGCCTCACGGCTTGTTGCCCACGTTCCCTTGGAGTTGCTCGGCCAGCGTTTTGGTGCTTTTCAGAGGAAATTCTTGCCTGGGTAGGTTTAGCTTGGGTGTGTCTGTGTTGGAGGCGAGCTCGGCATCTTCCCACGTGGAACCCCAGAGCCTCTCCCTCTTGATGGTTAGAGAAGCCCCCGCTGCGTGCATGCGGCTTGCTATATAATTTCATCAACAGTATTATATGAATTAAAAAAACAATTTGCTTAGGGTTATACCTAAGGATTATACTATTAAGGTTGTTTCTGCTGTAACAAACAATTCCTAATGACTCCTCTTGAACATTTTATCCATGCATTTATTCTATTTTTCCTGTACGTGTGTATTCTCCGCACACATTTCTAGAAGCCAAATTTGGAGGCCAATATGCAGCGACAGTGTTTTTGAAACCTGTTGCTGAACTCTGCTGTGAAAGTTTGAACCGATGTATTAATTCCTTCAACAGCTCTGAATCAAATTACTAGAGGCCAATTAACTGAAAGAAAACAAATTGTAAAAGCACCTTATATTTGAACCAGGACTATCTGCATTTTACAGAGAAATCAACACTTCAAAAAATGTGAAATAATCTGGCAAATTGATTACTTGGCAAAATGATATTTGATTATTTGGACCCCTGTCCAAATTAATTGTGGATGCACTTTGGGAAAATAAAATATTTTATTCCCCCAAGTGATTATCTTGAAGTTAAACCTACAATACGAATTACAAATACAACACTTAGTAGTTATGTTAACCCATTACGTCTACACCATTTTAATTGTAGCCCGTTAAGCAAACCTACATATTCTCAGAACACTTCTTTGTGTATATTAAATAAGGGAACTGTTTTTATTTAATATGAAAAAAAGAAATTTTGAAAAATCCTTCTGATCTAAAACTTGAGCACCAAAGCTGAAAACAAGCCATTTACTTCAGATGGAGACTAGATAAATTATGGGCTATTCATAGAATGAAATACCATGTATTAGTGAATTAAACAAGTACAAGCAACAACGATAAATCTCACAAGAAAAAAAAGCCAAACATGAAAGACTACATGTTACGTTATTCATAAAGTTCAAAAACAGGAAGAAGCATACTAAATTACATAGTTTACCTTTGGAGAAAAAACCTGTGCACTTGGGGAAGAGCTCGAGGCTTTTCGGTGCTAGGAACATTCCATTTCTTGATCTCTGTAGTCATTATCTGTATATTTGCTTTGAGATAATTTACTGAGCTGATGAAAAAGTAAAACTAGTCTGCATACAGACTCACCTCAAAATCCCAAATCCGTCCAACGGCTTTCTAAAGCCCAGAAGCATTTGACTTAGGCACTTAAATTGAAAGATGTCCCAAACGCTTTGTTGATTCAGCTTTATTTTTCACACATTATTTAACGTCTTGAACCAGAAGTAGGCATGAAATGTTCATGCTTCAAATACCACAAATGTATGCTGCCTACCTGATTTCCTGTATCTTCTTACTAAAGGATGTATTTGTTGAAGTTGATTCAACAAATAAACACTATGAATATTCTTTTTAAAAACACATCTGAGTGATAAGAGTAAAGGAGACAATCTGTAACATGAAATTTTGGAAAATCTCCCAAATTTGCAAGCTGTCCCTATTCGGTAAAATGTCTCTCAATGGGTCTAGAGTGTCCGGTGTTCACCCACTTTGCCCGAATGGCTGTTCAAGTTATTAGCATCAGTAGGCTCTGTGCGGTAGAGAAGTCACCCTGTGACCTTTACAATACCGAGGTCCCAGTGTGGCACCGGGCAGCAAACCAAGACCACAGAATGTGTCTAGGGGAAACTCTAAGAAACAGCATATATTATGGGCAGGAAATTACACTGTTTGTGTTGCAGAAATAGGATGGTTTACTTGCTTGATAGGTGTGCTAGCACTGCAGTATGCCCAATGCCAAGCAATGAAATTTAGGGCGCCATATGGTCACCCTGAATGATCTGCGGAATCCAAAATGCCACACAGCTTAGGATCAGTGAGAAAAAAAACAGCAACAGTCACGCTCTTGCATAGAAATGCTTTTGCTAAGCAATGTCATACAAATGAAGAGAGCCAGAGAGGAGACAGCCAGGGCTTGTCACTCCCTTAGCTGTTCCTGTCCTTGCCGATCCTAAATCATGCCAGTAGCGATGTCTGCCCTCTATGTCTGCCCTCCTCTTTACTCCCACCACTCTACTTCCAGCTTTTATCAAACCCTATTTTCTGCCACTAGAACATTTCTGTATCTTTCTAGAGCCCCAATTTCTTGATAATGGTCTGTAGATGCATGAGCCCTATCTGGTGTTACAAGGCGACTTCTGAGGGAGAATATTTCTGCATGCCGTGTTCCGCTGGGAGAACTCACAGTATTCTGGAGCATCACCGTCAATTAGCTGTTTTTTCCATGGAGTCACAGAGTTCATCTGCATCTGGTCTAAAGAGGATTATTATTAGGAGTTAGGGAGACTGGGCCGTTTTTCATAAAATAATACAGGAAGATCGTATCGAAGTATTTAAAGTAAAAGTTCTTCCTCCCAATCCAATTCTACTTACAAAGGTAACAGCTGTTAAGTTTTCTGCTAACCAGCAAATGCAAGGTGGAAATCGAGATTTGAAAAGTACTTTCGGTAACTGGGTTGAATTTATGGGCTGTGAAATGTAACCCACTCTACCAGAATCCCTGAGTCAGAGCAATGACCTATGTAAATGTGAACGGCACACCCTCTCTCTAAAATTCGGCACATTTCAGTTTCTGTTTTCTTTGCATCTGGGTGTCATATTTATTAGGAAGCTTGAATGCATTAAATTATTTTGTCTGCAGCATCAAGAAAAGTATGTGCTAAGGCCACCGGTCCTCTCTCGTCTTGCTCAGGACTGAGGGACCAGCAGAAAGTGCTGGCAGGGATCTCGCCACCACAGGCCTGCCATCCCAGTGAGCTGAGGAGGGGCCGCTCTCCGCTCACTGGGAGCAATTGCTTAGATTCAGGTCTACAACAAAGCTGCTCTTTAAATTTGACTTTCATAATTTTTTCTTTCACCCAAAGAACGAATTCGAATACAAAGGTTTAAGAAGACCAAGATCCATTTTAAAACTCCACAGCACACTCCACCAAGCACAGATGAAAAGAGGAAATGTGTGTGATGCACAGCTCATGAATACTCGGGCTTGGTTTCACATACTGGGCTGATTCACAGAACAGAATCTCTGAGCGACCTGGGGCGGATGTGCGAGGAGAGGGAGTAATGTGTCCAGATGGGGAATGATTTCCGGAAGGGAGATGCGAACCTCCTGAGGGTGAAGCCGGGAGCGCTGGGCTGAAGTGTGTGCGTGGTGACTGCAGGGAACTGAGCCACTCCAGCACTCCTTCCTGAATGTAAGCGTCCTTCCTGACTGTTCGTGGTCGCTCATCAGAGTGGGGCGCAGCTGGGTCCGGGTGGACACAGCATCCCAAAGAAGTAACAGGGCTTGGGTGGGCATGACGGAAGGGTAAAGCTGTTCTGTGGACATGCCTTCTGCTTGCTTTTTTGGTGGGTGACATAAGGGACTTAAATATTAACTCATTTAATTATCCAACAGCTCTATGGGATAATTTCTATTATCAGCCCCATTTGCTGGAGATAATAAATACTTGTCAAGTACCAGTTTGAATACCTGTTACAGGTAAATGCTGAAATTCTGACATCACATGATGCCACAAGCGTCGTCAGGTCAGCGTTCTGTAAATAGCCATCCAAAGGTCAGTCCTTGGCTCCACATGCCTTTGAAACCATCAGCATTGCTTTATGTGTGCCAAGGAAGGGGAGTGTGGTGGGAAAGCAAACCTTCCTGATTGACCCCTTGGGAAGCTCCGTGGTCCCACTCATAATGTGGTTATAGACGAGAGATGAAGGGCATGAAATCTCTGTCGGTTTGCCTTGCTTCCTTACCCACGCCCAGCTCCCCACCCCTTCCCCCCATGCCATCGCTAACTGTGTGGCCAGGAAAATCACTTTTCTAAAGTTCAGCTTCATCACCTGTAAAATCAGGATAAGAATACGACCCACAACATGCAGGTGGTGTGAAGATTAAATGAGATAACACATGAGCTTAGCCAGGGACCCAGAGAGCATGGTGGGAGACCTGAGGGCATCCTGTGTGAGGGTCTGCAGCCCCTGCCTGCATTCCCTTGGACAGGTGTGTGTCGGGGTGGGCGGGAGGCTTGGTCAGTCACTGCTATGAGCATGCTGGAGGGGAATGATACTTTCCTGGGACTCCAGTCTGCTGCTTGACTGCTAATAAAGCTAGTAAGCGCCTCTCTTAGAGCGCTTATCAGGTGCAGTAACAAGGACTTAGACATTAACTTACGTCTTTCTTATGGACATTTCTCAGATGTGCTTTCTTTTGATAACGCTTCTCTACCATTACCCCCGCATCTGGTTTTACTGATTGTTCCTTGAGTGTTGGTGGACTTCATCAGTGAAGCCACTTGGACCCAGTTAACCTGTGGGCAACTTGAAAGTCTGTGTCTTACTTGCTAAACATGGGTATTTCTTAGTTATCTTGTTCTGATTGATTTCTCACTTAACTACATTGCTGCCAGACAATAAATTGTGTATGATTTCAATCTTTTGAAATTTGTGTAAGTTTACTGTATGACCTAATATATCGTCAGTTTCCTTAAATAATGTGCGTGCCATGGAAGAATGTGTATCATTCAGTATTGTATGCAGATTTTATCTATATCTATTTGCTCAGGTTTGTAATTATATTGTTCATATTTTCAATATTCATATTGATATATTTCATCGGCCTGTTCTCTAATTTACTCAGGTGGGTTTTAATCTCAAGCGGATTGTGGGTCTGTTTCCCCTTATAATACGGTGACTTTATGTATCTGGGCAATATCGTCAGCACTGCAGCTTCTTGAAGTGAGCTCACCTTCCTGGGGGATGGAGGCTCCGACTTCATGGAGTCTCTGGGTATGTTCCTTGTGCTGCTCTTTGCCTGGACACTGATCTTGTCTGATATTGATGTAGATGTGCCAGTATTTTTTTTGCTCATCTTTTTTCATAATTTTATTTTCAACTTTTATGTATTTTAATGTTCTAGATATGTTTCTTCTAAGTGGATTAAGGTTAGGTTTTTCAGACAAATCATAGCTACTAGCTGGAACAGTTATTTACAGTAGACACAGCTGCTAACATAATTAGGTTTCATCCACCATCTTACTTGGAGCCTTTATTTCTTCTGCTTGTCCTGTGTTTTCCTTCTCTGTCCCTTCTGTTGGGCTGAGTGATTTCTACTATTCCATTTTCCCTTCTGTTTTTGGTTAAGAAGTCATGCACTCTTTTTCTGTTCTCTTATTGGTTAACTTGGAAGAAACAATATATATTACTGTACTTAACATTGCATGTAATATATGTTGTTATTACAAATTATATATATATATATATGATCAAGATCTAAAAGTATCAATACATTTACCTTCCTCCTAGATAATCCATTGCCTTAGAACAACTTAACTCCATTTATTACCTTCTCAGTTGTGTTATAATTGATATAGTAGTGTATTTTAATTCTATTTTATTAATAAAGAAGCCACAATTCATAATGATTATTATATCACTCAACCAATATTTGTTTAAATTTATTTCTATATTTACTTCCTTTGTTTTCTTACAAAGTTGTGATTTGTCTCAGTGATGTCAAAATAATTTTCCATCTGTAAAATATAGTCAGCTTCATGAAAAACTTGGTTCAGAGCAGCTCTATAAATATTTATTATCAAACGGGTCAAGGGTAGAGAACCATCAAGCTGATTCCTGGACTGCGTGTGTCACGGAAAGAACACAAGTCCCAGTTCTGAGAGGCAGTTTCCTTACATAAAACAGGCAACATAATAAATATCCAATTCACAGGGCTAGAGTGGTGGAATAAATTAAGTGCTGTATGCCAGTATGCTCTGTAAGGTGGCGTACAAATGTGAAGTCACTGCCCTCAACACCAGAGAGAGACATCTGAGACCACATGTCACGCCTATGCCCCCTGCACCCCCTCTGATGCATTCCTGAAAGCCTTACAAGACAGAATCCTGACCCTGGAGTGAGCCTCCTCTCTGAGGTCGCCCACACTCCCCTTTCTTCTAGTGTGTACTAAGTAGATACTTCTCTCTGCTCGACTTACTGCATTTTGTCTCTGCGCTCTTCCAGTGGGTAAGTGTCTTTGTTACTATACTACTTCATCATATTTTCTAGACTTAAGCACAAGTCTTCACTCTCTCTGTCCTACTTTAGACAAGGAGGGAAGGGCTACTGAGAGCCCTGATTTGGGCCTGCAAGTTCCCGTTGCCTGGGTGACCTGGACAGCTGCAGCCGTGGATCATGCTCTTTAGTAGACTGCTGAAAATCTCTTTTCTTTGCCTCTGGGAAGTTCTCAGAACATAATCTCACTCCATCCAGTGCTCTGCGGCTCCCCCAAGTCCTGGGGTGGCGGGGGTTGAGTTCCCACGCCGTGCAGATTCAAGCAGACACTGGATGCCAGGTGACCCTGGCTTTGGGAGCTGGCAAGGGATCTGCCCTGTGCCAAGCAGGAGTTCAGTGGGCTTCCTTTTCCTCCCTGTGTTCTTCCTTGCTCTCTGCTGCCTGCATGGCAGCTGCCATTCCCTGCCACTCTTGCTCTAATGAATTGCTTCCTTACCTACACTTGTCCGACTGCTCGAGAATTCTTTCTTGTTCAGTCAAGGGCCCTCTCCTGTCTGGGTTGAAGTTTCACCCAGTGCACAGGGAGAGACCTCCCCAGATTAAGCTGCCTGACAACACCCTTGTTAACAGAATCTTCTTTTTCTCTCTTTATTAAAATACAGCCTTGCACACTTTACCCTCTAAGTGTTTTACTCTTCCCCTTTCACAAGCTTCACTTCTGTACCTCATAAAGGCATGACCAGCCCATAGCTGAGTGAGTAGCACCGGTTTAGAAAACCAGATGGAAAACCTGTCCAGAGCTGTCACTGCCGAGATGGGGATGCAAGGCCAGAGGCCAGCTGCGCAGGTACGGACCGAATGGGAGGTGTGGCCTGTGACAGAGGCAGCCCGCATTTGAAGTCTGTAGGTGCTCCCCCAGGTACTAAGGCCCACTTGGAGAATACTTCTGCAGGTGCTCAGAACTAGCTGACGGAATAGAGGAAGCAAAACCAGAGGAAAGAAAGTGATCAACTCATTTGCTTAATTATTTGCATAACCATCAATTCATTTGCATATCCATCCATTCACTCCTTCACTCAATAAACCTTAAAGAGCTTTCCAAGGATGTTTAAATCTGTGGAAGCCACAGGTTTGTCTTATCCAAGTACATGTTTCTTTTCCTCTGGTGTCCTGGATATTTAGCATGTGGGAAAATTAAACAAGATTGAAAGTTTTTCTGAGCTTAATTCACCATAATTTAGTTACTGGTAAATGATGGAGATGGATCCGAGATGTATAGATTGATATCTAGTGTGAACACAGAAAACATATGAAATTAGAAATATAAGTCCCCCATAAATAAGAGATCACATTAAATTATAAGGAAACAATTTCACAGAACTTTTATTAGCCATGTTTCATACTATAAAGTACTTTTGCTTGGAGAAGGTATGAATTGTCTTGTGAGCTATAGAGATTGGCTGGCTAGATTTGTTAAGATGAAATGGCCTAGTTGCTAAGAGCTTGCTTACTTTTAAGTTATTATCGTACTTTTTTCTGACCCTGAGTTGCTAAGAGATAATCCATTCTCAAAGTTGTGCTGTGTCTTTCTCTCTTAAAATATAAATCCTGACTTTCTGTTTTGTGGAGATACCTCCTCACATGTGGTCAGAAACTGTTTTTTCTCTGTCAATTTTAATGGCTTGCAAGAAGCCCTTAAAGCAAAATGTAATGTTTCTCTTCACTCCTGCAGTCCCTCTATACTGTGTGACCAGTCCACCAAACCTCCGTGAGGCACCAGCTCTGATGACCCATCCTTATGCAAAGAAAACTGTAGCCCAGTATCTTGGTTCTAGAAGATTTCTGTGTGCACACATTTGATATTATTGTTGTTTCAACAGCCAATGTTTGTTTTAGATTTACCCACATAATTTGCCGCATCTCGTATCTCAGACCTTCTATCTGGGGTTATTTTCCTCTGCCTGACATAAATCCTATTAAATTTGCTTTAGTAGGGAAACGTAATGCTTTGAAACACTTTCAAAAAGTAGTTCATACAAACTAATATATGTTCACTATGGAAATTTGGAAAATAAAGGACAATCCAAAGATGAAGCAAAACATCGCTTAGAATATCACCATTGTTGGGGAACCGTTGAAAAAAATTGAAGTGCATTTCTGCATTAACAAGTGTGTTAAGTGCTGTGCATGTGATTAGTTCTCAGTACATATCGGCTAATGTATTACTATTACATATCTGTTACCATTACCCAAATGGGAACGTACTGTAAAGGCTGTGTAGGGGAACTTTGCACCACCCTCTTAGTGTCTCTGGCTGGGTCTGAAAATTAAACTGACAAAGACTGATTAACAGTAGAAAAGTGTACACATTTTATTGTATGTTTACATGTGCAAGGGGGCCTTCACAGGAGAATGAAGACCCAAAGAAGTGACCAGAGCAGGAGGCTTTTATACCTGTTAGACAAAGAAACAATAAATTAGTGAAGAATTGACAAGACAAGGGTGTTTGGGCTAGGGTTAGTAAATAGTGAAGAAGTAACGAGGAGCATAAGGGTCAGTTTACAAGATTTGTTTGCACAGATTTTTGGCCCCAAGTTCCTTATCGCTGGTCATAGGAATGTCTTCCCTCCTCCTGGTAGAGCGAGGGCTCATTTCACGTGGGAGGTTTATGGCCTGTTTCCTGGACCAAAGGGGAGTCAGACTGATTTACTTCTATGCTGCTGTTGTTGTTGTTGTTTTTCAATTCCTTCAGTTTAAAGTATTTCATATGCCAAGGTGCCATATTTTGGAGTAGCACGTCCTGAATTCTATCAGCTGTTTTTTGTTTTTTTTTCCCTTTTCAAGACAAAAGATAGGTATTTTAATTCAGTTTCAGAAAAAGATGTCTCATGAATTTGGATTAGAAAACATGATATTAAAAGGCTTATTTTTCTGGAATTTCAAAGAAAAGGAATAAGCCTTTCTATGTTCAGTGATAACCTTCTGGAGCTTCCTCTTGCATCAGAGGCTCCATGCCTTCTCCCCAAAGCATGTACTACCTGCCAGCTCCCCACCTTCTTCTCCCTCTGCCCCCCATCCCCAGTCCTCCTTTCACGGGCACGGGGAGGGTGCTCTGTGGGCTCTGACAAAGGAACAGAGCTGTCCTTTAAGCCAGGAACCCACTGGCAGTGGCACCTAAGGCCCTGAGCCCAGCCCCAGGCAGAGGTCACAGAGCTAACATTGTTCCCACAGCCTCAGGAAGGGGGGGCCAAATGCCGATCCTTACACATGGCAAAGCCCAACGTGGAGACAGAGGAAGAGCTTGTAGGCCCAGAGTAGGCTGCAAGCTGGGCCCCAGAAAAGGGAAGTTTTGCAGCTACTCCATGGTAAAGGTGAAAAAATACCTTTTTCTCCTACCTTTCTAATTCTCAGCTGGGAGCCCTGTGAAAATGACACAAGAACAGGAGAAAAACAGGTGAATTTATTTAATATAAGTTTTCAGTGACACAGGAGCCTTCATAAGGAAATGAAGACCTGACGGGATGAAACACTTGAGTGTTTTTTTTAACCTGTTGATCTTCCTCTTGCATCAAATTACACCCATTCCTTCCACTGCCCTCTCCTGTGGCTATCACCAGTTCTGTGTGTTTATGAGGCTCTTTCGGTTTTGCCTGTTCATTTGTTTTATTTGTTTAGATCCCACGTATTAGTGAAATCATGCGGTATTTACTTTCTCTGGCTTATTTCACTTAACGTAACAACCTTTAGGTCCATCCGTGTTGTCATGAATGGCAAGATTTCATTCTTTTTTATGACTGAGTAATATTCCCTTGCATCTGTGTACCATTCTTTATCCATTCATCTATTATTGGACCCTCAAGTTGCTTCCATATCTTGGCTACTGCAAACAGTGCTGCAGCAAACACAGGGGTGCAGATACGTTTTTGAATTAGCGGTTTTTTTTCCTTCAGGTAAATATTCGAGGTGGAATTACTAGGTTTTATGGTTTCTCTCTTTTTAATTTGTTGAGGAATTGCCATACTATTTTCCATAGTGGCTACCCTATTTCATATTCCCACCAACAGTGCGCAAGGATCTCCTTGTGCACATCTTTGCCAATACTTACTTCTTTTTGTTGATACTAGCCATTCTGACTGGTGTACGGTGACATCTCACTGTGGTTTTCCTTTATATTTCCTTGATGACTGGTGATGTGGTGCATCTTTTCGGGTGTCTGTTGGCCATCTGTATGTTTTCCTTGGAAAATGTTTATTCATATCCTCTGCCCATTTTTTAATTGAATTATTTGTTTTTTTTTTATTGAGTTGTATGAGTGCATTATGTAGTTTGGATATTAACTCCCTATCTGCTATACCATCCGCAAATACATTCTTCCGGACAGTAGGTTGTCTTTTCATTTTGTGTTGGTTTCCTTCACTGTGCAGAAGCTTTTTAGTGTGATATAGTAAACCTGAGTGTTTTTATGCTTGGTTTGATGAAGAATGAAATCATGGAAAGACATGGTAGGACAAAGGGTGTGAGATAAGTATAGTAAACTGGGGAAAACTCAACAAGACCTATTCGTTCAGATTCCTCTTTGTGTCCCTTCCTGATGGGAGATAAAGGTACTCCTTTCCTCTGGTTACAAGAAGACACCTCTCACTTTAGGGTTTTATGACCTACTTCAGGGGAAGGTCAGAAAGTCCTTCCTGCACCTGCCATTTTTCAAATCCCTTCATTATGCTAAGTTGCCTTATTTTAGGGTAGCATGTCCCAAACCCCAATACCATCTTTAGAAACAAGGATGAAACTAGGCCCTTTTCTGCTATTATTTTTCTACAAGTTACTCTCTTGATACTACATACATCAGGAGAACTTTGCCCTTCCTGGAGATAAGAGTGACAATTGGGGTAGGTCCATGTCATATGTCAGAAGAAAACGTTGAAAACTTCTTCACATGGCTGCCAGCCCTACAGAGTATAACACAGTAAGGACCGAGACAACTATCCCAGACTAGTATAGCTGGGGAATCCTCAGCTCTTTTACCGGGTCCCACATCAAGTGTCAGATCTCATTCCCAGTGTGATAAATAAGAGGGAAAATGGGAACAAACTTAACTGTGTAGCTCAGTGCTGGCCCCCAACACAGGGATTTCATGAGTTCTAAATGAGTCTCCTAGTTCTCAGGAGCAGCAGAGCCAATAAGCCAAGAAGACTTTTGCACTCAAGGCAATACCAGAGCCACTGTGGCAAGTGGACATTGTTGTGGGAAGAGACCAGCTATAGATAATGATGTGGAGAGACAAGCATGGTTTGAACTGTGTTATTATTCCAGAATCACTCCATCTCTCCTTTGGCTGTGGTTCTCAGAGAAGCGGCATTTCTGATACTGAGCTCAGAACTAAGGTGGGCAGGGAGGCAACGATGGCCAGGATGTCTTAGCAAGAGTGTGGCCATCTTGGGTTCTGGCCTGGATTGAAGTCATGAAGGCTGTTTTTAAATCTGCCTTTTTCATTTAAGAACATAACTTGACTATTCTTCTACAAAATTCCTCTTAAAAATATTTTAAAAATTAAATATTGGCATGAACAGTCTCACAGTTACTGGTAAATTTTTTTTTAAATCAGGAGCTGAGTAGTGGGTTTATCAATATTTTCATATAATTTATACTTTGTTTATATGTAGTAAACACTTATATGTGTAGTTTTAATATCTTTTAAATTATAAGTGCTAATCTTAACGGACATTAAGACTTGTAGTAGGACCTATTCTCCTGATACTGTGTGGCTCCCCACCGCACACCTTCAGCCTTTGCTCACACGACATCAGAGAAGCCTTCTCTGCCCACCGGCCCAACACCTGGCAGTCCCCATCTCCTTCATCCTGAATTATCCCATAGTACTTCTTATATCCTGACATATATTTTCCTGTTTGTTTATTGCCTGCTTCCTCCACTGGGCTGTGTCAATGGGGCAGGGAATTTGGATTTTTTAAAAATGACTGTATGAAAGCAGAACAGTGTGTTGTACATGATAGAATGTCAATAAGTATCTAGTAAATGATTGAATGGATGAATATGCAGAGTCATAAATCCCAGCAAGTGCCAGAATTGGTAACAATTCAAATTTTTACCTCTTGTCAATCACTTAATGATGTTATGAATGCACAGTGAGCCTTCTAGGTCGTGCAGGGAGAGTAATACTGGTGTGTTTTCTGCCCTCTATGGTGGGCATTATAAAAGTGCTTCTGACATGTTCTGGACATAAACACAATGTAAAGTGGGTTTTTCTTCAATTGTGGAGTTGGAAAGGTCCCTAGATATACTTTGTTCTCACACCCTTGTTTTTATCAGTGTAGAAACTGAGGTCCTGGTAGATTCAACATTCACCCAAGAAGGTGAAGGAAATTAGTGAACATACTGGGGCCAAGCTCAAGATTAAACGCTACTTTACAGATGAGGACACTGAAGGACACGTCACTAATGCCTCCCAATCTTTCTCTGACAGGCAGAAGCGATTATTGTATAATGTCACAGGACGCTGCTCATCACCAGAAGCAAGTGAACAAGAGCTCAGGCCATGGTGCACGTGCACGGTACCCCACGCACCTGGTAGGAAACTCTGGCTTAAGGAGTAGAGGTAACATTTCCAAGGCAGCAAACAAGAGGTGCAACGGGATTTGCCTGCAGTTAGCTCAGAACAAGAGCTCTAAATCATGGTGCTCTAATGCCCTAAACCCATATTCAGCATCTAGCACATTCCCAGGTGCTGGCGGGTGGGGTTGGGGGACTTGGAGAAAATGCAATTCATCTCTTCTACTGTACAGCCATAGACTGCCGTCAGCCTGAGAGTGGTAGGTCCACAGCCACCTATTGTGGTGGTGTGCTGTGTCTGCTCTCTGAGTATAATCTCCCTGACTGAGACAAGGTCAGCAGAAGAGTTAACATTATTCCTCAAAGGCTAATATTAAATAACACTATAAGGTGGATATGTACTGTATGGATGAATGTTTGTGTCCTTCCAAAATTCATATAATGAAGCTTTAGCCACCAGTATGGCCGTGTGTGGAGATGGGACCTCTAAGGAAGTAATTCAAGTTAAGCGAAGGCATGAATAGGGCTCTAATCTGATGAATTAATGTCCTTATAAGAAAAGATGCCAGAGAGCTCACTCGTTTTCTCTCTATGTGCATGCACTGAAGGAAAGTCATGAGAGGACATAGCCAGAAGGTGGCCATCTGCAAGCAAGGAATAGAGTCCTCACCAAAAACCAAATCAGATGGAACACTGATCTCGAACTTCTAGCTTCTAGAACTGTGAGAAAATGCATTTCTGTTGTTTAATTCACCCAGTCTGTGGTATTTTGTAAGGGCAGCCTGAGCAGGGTAATATACCCACCATTCAGGCTAAAGTATTTGGTAGGAAAAACTTTGCCTCTTACTAGAACCATCGAGCTAAAGCTATCACAGAGTGTATAATGCTTAACTAGATGCTGCTTCTCTCAAGTCCACAGCACCTGAATTCAGAACTGAAGGTAAGTTCTCATTCAAAACAAAAATATTAGTGGCTGTTTTAATTTTGGGTCATCAACAGGCCAACATTGATAATATTTCCAGGACAAAAGCAATCTCTTTCAAAAGTAATCAGATTCCACTTTCAGAAGCAGAGACTAGCGAGACAGACTCCTCCCTACATTATAAACAACACAACTCTTCCATCCCCGGGCACCCAACAACAGAAATTGGGCACAATGAGACAGCTAAATGTAAATGATGTAGCTAGATGGTAAAGCAAATGTCCAACATTAGCTGAAATCCATATGTGGGTAAAGTGAAGGTTCCCGTGGCCAGGATTCTCACCTGGCCCTGGTCGGCTTGCTCTCTACACCTGTGTGGGCCATGCATTGTTACTGACTCTATCTAAAGAGCTCTGTCCAGTGCTCTGGGCAGCTGCATGGCTGCAAGGCCACCTCTGGAGTGGTGGCAGTGCCAGGGACAGAGACTGAGACAGCTGAGGGGACAGAGAGGCCCAGAGGCAGAGACCGGCTCACTGGATGCAGACTCGCTTTGAGTGGATGGGATTCTAGTGACTGACCTGCCACCCTAGGAATAAAATTGGGTATAACCCTTTCACCCCAAGAACATTTCACTGTCATTTTTTCGGTCACATTGAGTCCATAGTGAATTTGCCTGTGGTTGAAACCCATGGGTCAGATGCCATACAATGAAGAATGGTTTGCTATGATTAAGAAGAGAGTTAGGCCACAGTATTTGAAATTTGTAATATATCATTGAATTCCAATGCAGATTAAAAAACAATTTTGAACATCTGTAAATGTGAAAAGTATCTAGATCATATGTATCAAAATGTGAATAATTGTCAATCCCTGATGCATGGATTATAACTTCCATTTGTTTCATTTTATTTATATGTAGTTTCTACTTTATCACAGTGCCCATGGAGTACCTGTGTAATTGTTGAGAGTTAAAAATGTATAAATCCACCTACTTAATCTACTCTACCCCACCCAAGACAAAAAACATACAGCTGTGTGAATATTCTGTTCTTATAGTGCCTTCAGCCACCCGATGATGGGCCTCGTGCCATGTTAACACTGTGCACCGCCAGAGGCGTGTACCCTTTCGCACACCCCGGGCCAACCCTCACCAAATACTGACTGGAGCAGAAATTTCAGTCTTTCTGATGGGGCTTTGTTCCTGCCCCACTTTATTTTGCATCAATGAGTTCTCACTGTAGTAATTGCTATGGAGTTCTCTATAGGCCACACCAGCGGGCTGTGTTCAGTTCTGAGCCCCTCGAGTGCATGCAAGCGGCTGGGAAGATTTGAGAGATTGCTGTAAGTCCTTCAGGGGCCCTGGAGGCACTAATTTAGGATGCAGTTGAAAGACATACATGAGAATATGTCAACTCTGCACTGACTAAACAGAGAATGTGGAGAAGAAAACAGGCTTCCGGTTAATGAAGAATGTAGATACCAGGAGCCTTCCGTGGGGTAAGGGAGACCCCCTTGCAAGTATGGAGCAGGGTGTGGTCTGGGAGAGTGGATGATAGAGAGATCTCTGGGCAGGACAACTCTGCCTAAGGAGGATGTTCACCCCAAGGCTTGTTAGCCCCTTGGGGAAGCATTCAGCAGAGCAGATGGGGATGAAGAAGAGAGAGATCTCGGTTGATGGAGCCATGCGATCGGTTTGTAAAGACCGTCTTATATGGAGTATGTTTGGGGTGCTCTAAGGCAAAGTCGACAGGCACACTGAACAGAAAAATCCCATAGAAGAGAGGAGTTTGGTGATAGGTAGAAAGAGAATGGAATTTGGGGTCCAAGATACCTGGTTTTTGATTGCTGACTTTCTGATTGAAGGGTCTCCTCACTTCGCACCCAAGCCTCACAGTTCCTGTCTCTTGAGGTAAATGCTTTTTATCAGTTTATTTTTTTATCCAGAGAGTTCTTTGTGTAGATACAAACCTGTTCTGAACCTTGCTTTCTTCACTCAGCACCGCATTATGAAGTTTGTTCTATATCAATACGTCTAGTTTCCTTCCTTAGAAAAACAGTTTATAATTGCATTTCATACTATGAAGGTACCAAATTATTTAATTGCCTTATTCAAGCTGTTTGCAATCTCTTCAGACAGTGAATATTCTTTTCTACACATCTCTTGCTCTCGTGTGATTAGGAAATGGGGTTGCCTCAAAGGACAGTTGAGTGAGTTCAACTAGTGAAAATGGAAAAATTCCCACAAATTTCAGAGAAGATGGATTGTTCTGTAGCCATGATGACAAGGAGCCAACAGAATTTCTTGTAAACCCATGGATCAACAGCATGAATATCCTTTTATAAGCCACCAATCGCTGTCAGTCCCATCCTTGTGGAAGCCAGCCACTTAGGGATGGGGCTCACTTCAGTGAACATGCCTCGGCAGCCAGCCAGCCAGCCGTCTCACGCGAGTAGCCACACATGTAGAGAAGACGTCAATCTACCTGCACCTCTGAAAAGCCACCGCACCAACCCCTGAACTCTGTGCTTTACAGTAAACAAAAATAACCCATTTTACTGTAAGCTCAGCAGTCTGCTCCATGCAGAGAAAATGTGCCTGAGCGTAACTCCCTTTTACTATAAGCATCAATGAGTTCAGCTTTGTCTTTTTATTTCAGATATTGAGTGATGGTATCCTCATCCTTTGTTTCGAGAGGTACTGTAAAATGATATTTTACATGTGTTTCTCTACACTCATGAATAGATTGCATTATAACTCTTTAGGGTGTGTTATACTTTAAGGAGGAATGAAGGGCTTTCAGGATAAATTTGTGATTTTTGCTTAGATTTGTGACCTTGAAAATCTGGCCTCCTCATCATCTTTGACTCTGCAGTCCATTTTCAGAAGTGGACTTGCTGAGTAATGAGATGGGTATTTTGAAATCTGGTAGATACTAGCCTCTGCAGAGATTTAACCAATAGCCATCGTCAGTGAGCAGGGTGCTGCTTTTTCTGTCCCTTAACCAATTTTGAATTCCAAAAATTAAAAAAAAAAATTTAATCCTTTGTGATCCTACAAAGTGAAAAAAGATTTTCTTCAGATTTTTATTTCATACTTTCCAAATTACGCTTGAACATCTTATATATAAAAAACATTTGTATTTCCTTTTTAGGGGGTCTATAGCCTGTGGACTAAATGATTTCTGAAAATTAGCCTCAAGGCTGATTATTTCTTTCAGTTGCAGTAATATGTATAAACTAGCAAAGTAGTAGTAATCCATTTGTATTGAGCTGGTTTACCAATAAATGCCCTACTTGACCAATTCATTTCTAATCTTCTGAGAAACCATTTATTGTTTGAAGAAAAAAGTATAGATTGTTTTAAGATACAAAGTAGGAATAAGTAAGTCTCTGAGTGTTCTCAGGTTGAGGTAGTTCTCTGCCCCCACTTCTGTTAAGCCTACACAAGTTAAAGTGGTTTTCCATTTTTAAAGAGCAAGATTGCAGCTCTTCTGGAGTGCAGCCCCTCTTAGCAGCTACCTGGGGAAGATAATTGGCAGGTACCACTGAAGGTCAAAGCCAAGTACCAGTGCTGCCCGCTCTGAAAGACCTAAGGAAGTGGGGGCTCAGGAAGCCTGTGGGAGACTCGGCTTACAAGTGACCGTTTCAGGCTGTCTCTATCAGTGGCCAGCATCTATTTTTCTTCCTTATTGGGGAAGGTATGGAAAAGAACTCATAAAATTCTTTGTATAGTTCTTCATATTATTAAGCATTTATTCATGTTTTTCCTTATTGCTGTACCTTATGTTACAGAACTATGCCTGTTTTGGGAATGGAAATAAATATTATATTAGCCCAAATAAAAATGAAGAAGATAATCCTGGCCATTACTCTGTGAGGTTAGCTTATTATTATCCCCCACTTATTAGGCAGGGACACATGAGGCACAGAGAGGTGGAGAAGATATAGCAGCTGTGAGGAAGTGATGGAGGCGCACATCTGCTGACTTGGAACGCTGTCTCTTTACACCATAATACACTGAAAACCATATAATAAAAATACAAAATATTATCTCTTCATCGTGTACTAGGAATCCTTTACTTAATACTGACATAATTTTCCAAGTATAAAAATTACTGGTGGAAGAAGAGTAGACCCTTAATGCAAAACTGCAGAAGATAGGAATGTATTTTGAAAGCTTTTCAAACTAATGCTGTTTTTGACAAACAGTGCAAGCACGGCAGGCTTAGTTCTGATTGCAAAGCTTAGGAAAGTGGTCTAAAATAGCCTACTTTGCATTTACACATTTATAAAAGTTGTTTCAAGATTTATTTTTATTGGCTGCAATTAGTTTGTATATGTTGTCTCCTTGTGCAACTTCTGCCTCTGGAGCTGAGCTGTTTATTTCTTCTTCTTCCAAGAAAACATTGCAGAGTGCCTTAAGCTCAGTGATACAGTGTCTTTGTCCTATTATGCAATTCCTATTTTTAACGTGTACAGTAAAACTGTCACACTAATAATGTCCTCATACCAAAAATTAATTTTGATCCTTGAAAGGTAAAAATTTATATGCTCTGTGTGTGTCAGTGTTCTTGAATCTAATTGCACAATTTTTTCCCCCAGACCATCATTATAAATTTGACAAACTTGGCAGACCTATAGGAGCTATTGAGCTGCAAATAGGCATTGTGCTTGTAAATTCTAAGAGTCTTTAACTTACCACTGATTTAAATTTTCCATTAAGAAGAACTCAGAAAGAACAGACAATGCATTTGAAAAAATCAGAGACAAAGTGGATTCTGAAACCAAAAAGGAAGATCCAAGATATCAGTGGCTCAGCCTTTTCTTTTCTAGTAGTTAAGGACCCAGTGCTGCAGCAAAAGAGTTGTCAGTCTTTACAGTTGAAGCTAGAGATCTCAGGCGTCCCCTGTAAATGCTGCATTAGCTTTGTAGCCAGCCTAGTGGCATACTTGGATTCATCATTACTAAGTATGCCTTCCTTCTCTAAATTTCTGATTCTGATTGTACCTACTTGTTTGTATATATCCATTTTTCACTTGACATTTATTGAGTTCTTGTCATGGCCAACCATTGTCATTCATTCAGTAAATATTTTCCGAAAGCCTGCTAAGAACCAGTAACTGGGTTAAGGGAGCAAAATTCAACAGTGAGCAAAGCAGGTGCTCCTGAGGTTTACAAGAGTGTGGGGAGAGAGATGTTGATTAAATCACCACATCCTAACACATGTAGTTGTGATCTATGATAAGTGCTCTGAAGGGAAAGGAAGAGGCGCCCTCAGAGAATGGGGAGTTCAAGGGAACTTCCCCGGACAATGTACTTGCTCTCCTATGCATTTGACATTTCATCTTCACACCGAGGTTTTGATATAGTAGTTAGTGTCCTTACTTTGCAGATGAGGACTTCAAAATGTGAAACAGGTTAAGGTGCTCTTTGTACTATACCTGGGATGCACATGTGGCAATTAAATACAGATAACAGGAGTGCCGATGGGTTCGTTGATGAGCATGGAATGATGTGGAAATAGTTCAAAATGTCTGTGGCAAAACCAACTCCTGGCAAAACCCCACACTTGTGACTGAGTGGCACGCTCATCCTCCGTTATCTGCAGTCCGTCAGCTTCCCGGGTCAGCCGCCACACGTTTTAACATGCAGTCTGACTTTGGGTACAAATCTCCCACGGTGAGAACAGCTGAAATGTGGTACACAGGCGGCACACCAGCATCACCCGAGGTTTCGTCAGTGATGGAGTTATTTGTTCCGCACTGCACCAGGCCTGGGTGCTGGGCCCAGCAAGCTTTATTTTAACCACCTCTCCAGGTGAGTCTTAGGCCTGATGAAGTTTGGCTAACATTTTCCTTCAGAATATGAACTAGTGCTAATGCTGGCCGAAAGGTAAATCTGAACCCATATGATGCGTACAAATGAGAGTGAATATAGAACAATGAATAAATATCAGGTATTGTTCTACATATATAGAGTATTCAAACTGGAAGGAGCATTAAGATTAATTGGTGAAGCAACTTCTATGTATAGGGATATTGAAAAGGGTATGGGTGAATTCTGAAATACTACATACTGATCCATTTTTTTAAATAATTTATTTTGGTATCATTAATCTACAATTACATGTGCAATATTATGGTTATTAAACTACTCCTTTCATCAGGCCCCCCCCACCAACCCCATTACAGTCACTGTCCATCAGCGTAGTGAGATGCTGTAGAGTCACTACTTGTCTTCTCTGAGTTGTACGGCCCTCCCCGTGCCCCCCTAACATTACTTCTGCTAATCGTAATGCCCCTTTTTACCCCTTGTACCTCCCTTCCCGCCCATCCTCCCCAGTTCCTTTCCCTTTGGTAACTGTTAGTCCGTTCTTCGGTTCTGTGAGTCTGCGGCTGTTTTGTTCCTTCAGTATTTTTTCTTTGTTCTTATACTCCACACATGAGTGAAATCATTTGATACTTGTCTTTTTCGGCTTGGCTTATTTCACTGAGCATAATACCCTCTAGCTCCATCCATGTTGTTGCAAATGGTAGGATTTGTTTTCTTCTTATGGCTGAATAATATTCCATTGTGTATATGTACCACATCTTCTTTATCCATTCATCTACTGATGGACACTTAGGTTGCTTCCATTTCTTGGCTATTATAAATAGTGCTGTGATAAACATAGGGGTGCATCTGTCTTTTTCAAACTGGGCCGCTGCATTCTTAGGGTAAATTCCAAGGAGTGGAATTCCTGGGTCAAATGGTATTTCTATTTTGAGTATTTTGAGGAACCTCCATACTGCTTTCCACAATGGTTGAACTAGTTTACATTCCCACCAGCAGTGTAGGAGGGTTCCCCTTTCTCCACATCCTCGCCAACATTTGTTGTTGTTTGTGTTTTGGATGTTGGCCATCCTCACTGGTGTGAGGTGATATCTCATTGTGGTTTTAATTTGCATTTTTCTGATGACTAGTGATGTGGAGCATCTTTTCATGTGCCTGTTGGCCATCTGAATTGCATTGAATCTGTAGATTGCTTTAGGTAGTACAGCCATTTTGACAATATTTATTCTTCCTAGCCAAGAGCATGGGATGCATTTCCATTTGTTAGTGTCCTCTTTAATTTCTCTTAGGAGTGTCTTGTAGTTTTCAGAGTACAGGTCTTTCACTTCCTTCATTAGGTTTATTCCTAGGTATTTTATTCTTTTTGATGCAATTGTGAATGGAATTGCTTTTCTGATTTCTCTATCTGTTAGTTCATCGTTAGTGTATAGGAAAGCAACAGATTTCTATGTGTTAATTTTGTATCCTGCAACTTTGCTGAATTCAGATATTAGTTCTAGTAGTTTTGGAGTGGAGTCTTTAGGGTTTTTTATGTACAATATCATACCATCTGCAAATAGTGACAATTTGACTTCTTTACCAATCTGGATGCCTTGTATGTCTTTGTTTTGTCTGATTGCCGTGGCTAGGACCTCCAGTACTATGATGAATAACAGTGGAGAGAGTGGGCATCCCTGTCTTGTTCCCGATCTTAGATGAAAAGCTTTCAGCGTCTCGCCGTTAGTATGATGTTAGCTGTGGGTTTGTCATATATAGCCTTTATGATGTTGAGGTACTTGCCGTCTATACCCATTTTGTTGAGAGTTTTAATCAGGAATGGATGCTGAATTTTGTCAAATGCTTTTTCAGCATCTATGGAGATGATCATGTGGTTTTTGTTCTTCTTTTTGTTGATGTGGTGGATAATGTTGATGGATTTTCGAATGTTGTGCCATCCTTGCATCCCTGGGATGAATCCCACTTGATCATGGTGTATGATCCTCTTGATGTATTTTTGAATTCGGTTTGCTTATATTTTGTTGAGTATTTTTGCGTCTACGTTCATCAGGGATATTGGTCTGTAATTTTCTTTTTTGGTGAGGTCTTTGCCTGGTTTTGGTATTAGAGTGATGCTGGCTTCATAGAATGAGTTTGGAAGTATTCCCTCCTCTTCTAGTTTTTGGAAAACTTTAAGGAGAATGGGTGTTATTTCTTCTCTGTATGTCTGGTAGAATTCAGAGGTGAATCCATCTGGTCCAGGGGTTTTGTTCTTGGGTAGTTTTTTGATTACCAATTCAATTTCGTTGCTGGTGATTGGTCTGTTTAGTTTTTCTGTTTCTTGTTTGGTAAGTCTTGGAAGGTTGTATTTTTCTAAGAAGTTGTCCATTTCTTCTAGGTTTTGCAGCTTGTTAACATATAGATCCTCATAACATTCTCATAATTCTTTGTATTTCTGTGGGTTCCATTGTTATTTTTCCTTTCTCATTTCTGATTCTGTTTTTGTGTGTAGATTCTCTTTTTCTCTTAATAAGTCTGGCTTGGGGTTTATCTATTTTGTTTATTTTTTCAAAGAACCAGCTCTTGGTTTCATTGATTTTTTTCTGTTGTTTTATTCTTCTCAATTTTATTTATTTTTTCTCTGATCTTTATTATGTCCCTCCTTCTGGTGATTTTGGACCTCATTTGTTCTTCTTTTTCCAATTTCAGTAATTGTATCTTTAGACTATTCATTTGGAAATGTTCCTCCTTCTTTAAATAGGCCTGGATTGCAATATACTTTCCTCTTAGAAATGCCTTTGCTGCGTCCCACAGAAGTTGTGGCTTTGTGTTGTTGTTGTCATTAGTCTCCACATATTCTTTGATTTCTGTTTTGATTTGGTCATTAACCCATTGATTAATTAGGAGAATGTTGTTAAGTCTCCATGTATTTGTGAGCCTTTTTGTTTTCTTTCTAAAATTTATTTCAAGTTTTAGACCTTTGTGATCTGAGAAGTTGGTTGGTAGAATTTCAATATTTTTGAATTTACTGAGGTTCTTTTTGTGGTCTAGTATGTGGTCTATTCTGGAAAATGTTCCAAGTGCACTTGAGAAGAATGTATATCCTGTTGCTTTTGGGTGTAGAGTTCTGTAGATGTCTGTTAGGTCCATGTGTTCTAGTGTGTTGTTCAGTGCCTCTGTGTCTTTACTTATTTTCTGTCTGGATGATCTGTCCTTTGGAGTGAGTGGTGTGTTGAAGTCTTCTAAAATGAATGCATTGCTTTCTATTTCCTCCTTTAATTCTGTTAGTATTTGTTTCACATATTCTGGCACTCCTGTGTTGGGTGCATATATATTTATAATGGTTATATCCTCTTGTTGGATTGACTCCTTTATCATTATGTAATGTCTTTCTTTATCTCTAGGTACTTTCTTCATTTTGAAGTCTATTTTGTCTGACACAAGTAGTGCAACACCTCCTTTTTTCTCCTTGTTGTTTGCATGAAATATATTTTTCCATCCCTTCACTTTTAGTCTGGGGATATCTTTGCGTTTAAGGTGAGTTTCTTGTAGGCAGCATATAGATGGGTCTTGCTTTTTTATCCATTCTATTACTCTGTGTCTTTTTATTGGTGCATTCAGTCCATTTATGTTTAGGGTGATTATCGATAGATATGTACTTATTGCCATTGCTGGCGTTAGATTTGTGGTTACCAAAACTTCAAGGGTTGCTTCTTTACTATCTAACAATCTAACTTAACTTTCTTGTTAAGTTAGTATAAACACAGTCTGATGTTTCTTTATTTCTCTCCCTTCTTATTCTTCCTCCTCCATTCTTTATATACTAGGTGTTTTATTCTTTGCCTTTCATTAGTATTTGGATGGTCTGCTTTCTTTGCTATGATTTTATTTTCTCTGGTGACATCTTTTGAGCCTTAGGAGTGCTTCCCTCTAGAGCAGTCCCTTTAAGATATCCTGTAGAGGTGGTGTATGGGAGGCTAATTCTCTCAGCTTTTGCTGGTCTGGAAATTGTTTAATCCCTCCATCATATTTAAATGATAATTGTGCTGGATACAATATTCTTGGTTCAAGGTCCTTCTATTTAATTACATTAAATATATCATGCCATTCTCTTCTGGCCTGTAAGGTTTCTGTTGAGAAGTCTGATGATAGTCTGATGGGTTTTCCTTTGTAGGTGATCTTTTTTCTCTCTCTAGCTGCCTTTAATACACTGTCTTTATCTTTGATCTTTGCCATCTTAATTATTATGTGTCTTGGTGTTGTCTTCCTTGGGTCCCTTGTGTTGGGAGATCTATGAGCTTCGGTGGACTGCGAGACTACTTCCTTCCCCAGCGAGGGAAAGTTTTCAGCAATTATTTCTTCAAAGACACTTTCTATCCCTTTTTCTCTCTCTTCTTCCTCTGGTACTCCTATAATGCGAATATTGTTCCGTTTGGATTGGTCACACAGTTCTCTTAATATTCTTTCATTCCTAGAAATCCTTTTATCTCTCTCTGCCTCAGCTGCTCTGTACTCCTGTTCTCTGTTTTCTATTCCATTAACAGTCTCTTGCATCTCATCCATTCTGCTGTTAAGCCCGTTGATCGCTTGTCTCATTTCTGCATTGTCTTTCCTCAGTTCCCTCACTTCCTCCCTCAGCTCTTGCATATTTCTCTGTAGATCCATCAGTATGGTTATGACTTTTGTTCTGAATTCTTTTTCAGGAAGGTTGTGCATTTCCAGCCCTTCAGGTTCCCTGTCTGGTGTTGTCTGAGTCTGGGTAAGTTTTGTTTGTTCCATTTTCCTCTGTCTTTTCATGGCAACAGAAGTGGTCGCTGGTAGGTGCCACATATGTCAGCTGGGCTCTTTAAGACTTTTAAAAAGAAAAAAAAAAGAAAAGAAAGAAAAGAAAAGAGAAAAAAACACCCGCAGGGAGTAGATTCTGTGGGAATGCTGTAGGTGGTGCTGTTGCTCCACTGTTATGCAGCCGTGGCCGGGCCACCCCACAGGGCCCTTTGTAACTCTGGCTGGGGTGGGAACGAATGGGAGGCTGTTGATCTGTCTGGGAAGTCCCAGTGCGGCAAGTTTTTCACAGTGGCCAGCCACGAGGTCCAAAATTCCCCGGGACTCCCAGCCTGCTGGGCTGAATATGCTGGGACGATCCTGTTCCTCCGTTGGGCCCCTGTGTCTTTAAGACCGCTAAAAAAAAGTGCGCTCTTTTCCTTTGTCCCGGGAGCCGGCTGCAAGGACCCGGGTGCGTTCCCAGGCTCAGATCCTGCTCCCTGTGTCTCTCCAATCTCCGCTACACTGTGCGATGTGTGTTAGCGCTCCCGGCACAGATCACCGGGGCTGGTTATTTTGCGAGCCTGTGTTTCCACTCCCTCCCGGCTCTGAATCCTCTCCTCCCACTGGTGCGCTGGGGTGGGGGAGTGCTCGGGTCCCGCCGGGTTGTGGCTCCATATCTTACCCGCCTCGCAGGGTGCCGAGTCCTCTCGGGTGTAGCTGTAGGCTGGGTGCCGTCCTATATCTTCTGGTCTCTCTTTTAGGAATAGTTGTATTTGTTGTATTTTCATAAATATATATGGTTTGGGGAGGAGATTTCCACTGCCCTCCTCATGCCGCTATCTTCCCGGAAGTCTCTGATGCATTTTTTTTATATCATCCATTTATTCTTTATACAATGATCTTTAATAAATCACATAACCAAGTGTGTTCTGGTTTATGGTGAGTTCCTTAGAGAATAAAAGGTACGTCAGTAAGCTTAGTATGTCTGTCTTGTAAGTGCTGCTTGGAGATCAAGAACCTTGTGAGACGTCATGAATAGATCTCCCATAAACACATCACCTCTCTGGGAAGAATGCCAAGCTGATGATCAGCAAAGTACCTTCTTTGTACTTGCAGGGGGTCTGACCCTGGATTTAGTATGCATTGGCATTCATGATAATCATGTTTTTTTTTCCCCCAAATTCCCCTCCAACCCTTTTCTCAGTTTTCCAGCTTGTGTTCCCCAGTCTATTTTCTGTGTTTGCTTTCACCTCCATGCAAACGGATCTGGAAATATAGCTGCTGTTTATTTGGTAGTTTACAAAACATGCCAATGTGCCTCTGGGCATGAGTACAATATAAATCACAAGCCATAAATAAATGACAGAACAACAAAAACTAAAATATGTTAAAGCTGAAACTCACATGCTTCTATAACTAATAAGTCTTGCTCCTCTTATCAGGGGAAAATGGAGTCAAGCCTGTATACATCTCTCATACCTGTAGCTAATCACACTCTATTTTCTCTTTCAATAAAAGAAAGCTGACTTAATGACAAGATTAGGTGGCTAATAGTAAAAAATTATTAGAAATAACTCTTCTAAAATAATTCCCGTGGCTGCCTTCAGCTGCGGGAGTGTGGTTTGTTTAAGCTTTTATCTCTCTCCTTTTCCTTGTTTCCTTCCATGAGTAGTAATACTAATAGTAGTCACCACCTATCCAGTGTTAGCTCCACAGGGTCATTTAATTTTCACAGTAAGTTTATAGGGTCATCATGGATTTATGGTTAAAGTCTTCCGTAAATCCAAAGCATCTGCGTAATTAGTCTGGGTTCCTCAAGTAATAAGGAGTGTGGCCGGGATTAGACCCTGCATCTGCCTCCTCCAGAACCTCCTAGCACACTCAGTGTGGCTTGCTCCTTCCTTGTACTTCCAGCTCTGCAGGGCTCCGTTTTACTTCTCGCTAGTAATTACTTGTATTCCTGGACACACAGTCTTCTAGGTAAAATGCTGCTCCCTTCCCATGGAGCCAGCAGAGACACAAATGTGAGGCAGGCAACATTTCTTTCTCTTACCGTGTCCCATCCTTCCACTACATCCAGCCTCAGAGGCAGAGCTAACAAACTGAACCACTGAAGTGGAGTAATTAAGGGAAATTATAGCCTGAAATGGGAAAAACTGCATGCCAAGTGACACAATCCTTGTGAGCTAAGGGAAACCCATCTCAGGATGTCCCCAGGTCTTAACCTTCCTTCACCTCAGGACCACCTCCCTTCGCGAGACCTTCAACTTCTCTCTGGCATTCCCCATGCACCTTCTCGGGAAACCTGACTGTGATAGAGTTGTTTTACCCAGGATTCTTTCCCCTCACCCCAAAAGTACCTCTTTCTTTACCCAAGTTATTCAAGTTGTTATCATGCCCTACGGAGGAATGTCCCAGGTGGTCTCTGGCACTCTGGGCTCCTCAGGGGAGAGTGGGATGGACAAAACAGAGGAGCTCCGATTCAAGATGCCCCCATTAGCAGAAGATGTTAGCATGCCTCTTTATTCTGATTGTCTAAAGCAGTGTTAGTCAATTCTTTTCTTTTTTGACTTGTGTACCTATAAATGAATTTTGTAAATTCATAGCCTACACACATTTTAAAGTTGACATCTAAAATGGTTCAAGTTTAAATATTCACATGAATATTACTTCTAGCACATTATCAATATTGACATTTAAAAATAAGTTATATCACTTTTTAAGTGGATCCATTTATTCTAAAGAATAAGGTTGTTTGATATTTACTCTCATCTAGTAAAAATACATGAACAAGCTCTTCTTTTATTGTCAGAAATGATATGTGTTTTCTTCTTCAAATTTTATTTCTATTATACTTCCTCCATAGAATTTTATCCTCGTGCTAATGTTGTACACTTTAAAATTTTTATGCTAAGCACAATCATTGTTTCTGTAATTAAAATGTATGTGAATTTAAATGCAACTTAAATCTATGACCCTAAGTCTCTTAAACTCTTGATTTAATTATACTTTTAAAGTAATTGCAGATAAGGTGGCCCATGAAGCTAAGGAAGCTGAAGCCTCAGGACCCTTTATTCTGTGACCCTGTGATTGCTGGGAGCTGCCGAAAGTCACACGGTAATCTCTCATCAAAATTGTTAATGATCTCTCAGTTGACAACTCAATTAATTCTCCTTCAATTTCATTAAAAACAAAGAACAGGATATCACCTGGCTTTGGAAATAATTGCAGTCCTGACTTTCTGTACACCTAGAGCAATATTTTGAATTGTACCTTTGTTTGGCACCCTGGATGTTTTTATACACCCTGCCAATTAATCATAGTAAAATTAGGATGAGAGAGAGGTGTGCCTTTCCTCAATAAAGTAAGCAATGGAAAAGGGGAATGCGCATCTCCATTATGCCTGTTTCTCAGGAAGATCAATTTTAGGAAAAATACTTGTCAAGTAGAAAATCAGGAAATTCATTCCCTTCAAATCCTTTACACTGGATCTTCACATTCTTCAGCATGAAGACCACTGACGCAGAGTGATTGTTAGTTCCTCCTCTCTCTCTCTTTCTCTTTCTCTGTTTCCATACATTTTCTTCTCTAAGGAGGAAGATAAATGTTGTTGCTATCTTTTGCCATAATGTTCCCCATCTTTCACAGTGAAGTCAGTCCTTTCCTTGTTATGCGGGGCATTTTAGTGTCTCTGGTAACTAGTTCTGTGGTAGCTAGAGTCTAGTTAACTGTGTCCAGTATGCTCCCTACAACCCTAACTCCTCCCTCTGTCCGCTCTCTCAAACTGCTTCCTATCATGTGTGCAGGAATAGGAGGTGGGCCCATCGCCAAATCATATACACAAAGGCTGGGCCTGAGCTTTGAAATGATATTTTGTAAGGATATTATCTGACAATTAGTTCTTTTTGCCAAGCATCATCAAAAATGCATTAGTGTTGAAAAACATAGTCGATTCTTGTTATTCATGGTAGTTATGCGCTAAAGTTGCCACCAACTCTGATTTAGCAAACAGTACTCCTAGGGGAAATATAGTGTCATGTTCCTGTGAGCCCCTGGTTATGTTTTTGTCTACCAATCAATACACAACCTTGTTTTAGGTGTGTTTCTGTTTAAAGACACCTTTTTAAAATGTGTATTATTGACTCATGAACATTGAGCTCACAGCCAACACCACCGTAACTCATGCCTGAACAAAGCTTCTCTAACCCATTTATTTGGGTATTTTCTCTGTAAGATATATCATAGCTTTCTTGTACTTTGGAACACAAGACAGCACTATGCTTGGGGGCCACTTTGAACAGCAAAATCACCGGCAAATTGCGCTCCAAGTGTGGGGCCAAATAGATTGCAGGAAGAACACCTGTTTACCGTATGAGAGCTGAAACAAGGCAGAGCATTGCCTTTTCAGCCTCACCTGGGAATGTGTGCGTCAGGCATCTTAAACTTTTCACCACCCTGCACGTGTCTGCAAATTATTATGAAAGCACCGCTAATCCTGAATTGGGGGTTACAAATAAATTTTAGCAAGTAGGGGAATTCACAAATGGAATCTGCAGATAATGAGTTTTGACTCCCAACTGTTTAAGTGATTAGATCACAGGCAGATTATTATATTCTTTTTAAATTGTGGCCTCAAAAGCTTCATGATATGTAGAAGTTTGTTATCTGGTCGAGACAGATGTTTTTGTGGAACATCATGATAAATAGTGTGGCCACCATGTTGCTGAGGGTGATGTACTTTGAAATCAGGGGAAGGGAGCGGGGGACACTCTGGTCTGAGTCTCTGTGAAGCAATGTCTCTGAGTCTCTCTGGACCAGGAGGTGGAATCTGCTACCAGGTACAAGGAAGAGTTCTTCATGAGTTGAAGAGCCTAGTCTGGACTTAAAGCTATTGAGTTGCATTCCGTTAACAGATTGGGCTGCTCCTTATGGAGGGCAGGAGATATACAAGGGGGCATATGCTCACACAGGTAAGTACCCAGGTCTGAACCTCCTTTCTCTCTCTCAGCTCAGCACTAGTCTGGTGATGTCCCTTGAATTCTGAAGCTGAGCTAAGCCTGCTGCTATAGGTCCCTGCAAATGAGGCTGTCCTGAGATCCTTTCACTTGTGTATTTTGGGAAAAGAAGATGGTAGAAATAATCTCTCAAAAGCTTTGGACACTGGTCATCTGCATAAAAAAGGACAATGCTTTTGATGCTAAACTGACAACAGAGTCAGTCAGGAGGTGGACATGGGGCGGTCTCTCAGGGAAATCATGGACCACGGTCCTCCCTTCACTTCTGAGAGGACTTACTCTATTTCTAGAGGACACGCAAGGGGAAGAATGTGGAGCATGGCTTTGGTTTCTCCGGTTTGTTCCTTGACCTCCATTTAATCTCTGCAAATAGCTGGCAAAACACAGCCTCCTCCCGGCACGTGCTGAGACTGCCGACCAGACCCAGGAACTCAGAAGAGAAGTCTGCTCAGCTGCTTTCGTCAACTTTCCATTGCAGGCTGGAGCGCCTTTGTCTTTTCAGTAACTCTCCTCAATTTATTTAAAAATATTTGGTGGCCCAAAAAACAAAGGGCTGGTGACATAAGTGAAGAGGAAGAAGAGAGTGATGGTTATTAGAAAACAGAAGTTTGGGATGAACTAAAGAAAGTCAATTCAGTGGTGGTGCAAATGGTGTGAGTGAATCTACCTTATAGTCAATACATAAGTAAGAAAAGATGATTCATGGAACTTTCTGCTAGTGTTTGTAGCAGGGCAAAACCCTGCTGAAGTGTGAATAAAAATACTGGAAGAAACACTGGAGGGAGAAGAAGTCTAAGGAATTCTTATCTGTCTGTGTGAGGGTGGGAGGATGAGAGGAAAGGAAGTGGGAACTTTTAAAATATTTCTGTGCTCACAATTCTGGGGACTCTTAAACGTCTTGAGCTGTATCCATTTGGAACTCTCAGTCTACCAGCTTCTAATCTGGAGAAGTGGTAGTAAGGGCTGTTCGTGGACTTACTTTTATGTCTGAACTGTTGTAAAGGACTTAGTGCACTTCTGGGACTTCGGGTCAGTCAGTTAATCTGTGTGTCTTTCCGTCTTTCCTCTTTCCGTCAGTATAAAAGGAGGGTGACAGCAGTCTCTCCCTCACAGAGTGGTGGGGAGGAGTGAATGAATTAACGGATGTAATATGCTCAGGACCTTAGGATGCTGCCAGATATTAAGCACTCTGTTAGATGTCATGATCACTACTTGCTTTGTCATCCTAGCTACCTCCTCCCTTTGGTTGTCAGCTCATCCCCCAGGTCACACCAGCTCCGTAAGGCTTCCAGTCTCCCTGGTCCAAGTCACAAATCGGGTAGAGCTGTCACAGCGAACCAGTTTTATCACACAAATCAAGACCCAAACTGATCTGGAGTTCGTGGAGTAGGGAGGGGCCTTGTCTTCACCGAAAGGCTGTAGATCAATGACTCCCTCTCTGTAATACTAAAGCTCCGGTCAGATGCAGGCAAGTCCATCTGGTCAACCTTAATTGGGTCCCTATACCTAGTCATGACCAAAGCTTAGACTTCCCAGCTCTGTAGTGATGCAAAATATTTTGATTTTTTGCTCAAGTTAGCCTAAATTGGCTTTCTGCCCCCTGCGTTAAATGGGGCAAAGTACCATTGTGTTTTTGTGTGTGCTTGTTTTAAGTAACACAACGCCAGGCTTCTTGAGAATTTCTCGGGGATTCTACTGAGGTCAAGATACCTCCCTTTTGCCTCCTTTGACGCTGAGCCAGCTGGCTGCGCCATGTCATGGCTGTTGCCGTCAGGTGTCACCTTGGAAACAAGTCCCTTGCCCTCCCGACCCACGACTGGGGGAGTGTTTCACAATTCCAAAAAGCAAGTAACTTTTCTACTCTGAATTAAATGACGAGAAAGGGAGACGAAAGTGGTCTTTCGAGCTCATCCAGTTGTACCGCCGTCTCCGGGCTGCCTCATCGCCTCGCTGCAGCTGTCGGGACCCTGTCAATGAGGGAAAAGTTCAGTGCTTGGAACAGGAGCTCACAACGTGGGAGTCGGTGGCCCCAGCATCCAGAGAGCCCAGGACCAGACGTCTCCAAATCGAAGCCCACGCCCGCAGAGCAGACCCAGCGAACAGCAGGTGTCACCCTTCTGCCTCCAAACCCTAACTGCCTCCAGGTGCCTCGCGCGCTCTCCAAACTTGCGTTCGGGCTGCCTCCCCGCGGGGTGGCTCTGCGCCCCCTGCGCGCCCACCGCGCGCTCCTGTCCGGTGCGGGCCGAGCGTCCCGCGCGTCCGTGGGCGGGGGTGGAGGAGTCGGTGCGAGCCCGCCAAGTGCCGCCGAAGCCGGCGGGTGTCTCAGAGGTCCAAGACGAACTTGCAGCGGAGGTGAAGAAGGTAGCTCGCGCTTCCAAGTCCCTCCCCTTTCTCTGGCAGTTCGTGCGCAGTGCTGCGCGGAGGAGGCGCGGCTAGGGTTCCGGGGCAGAGGCGCCGGCGCCATGGCTGCGGACCCCGCTCCGGCCCGGGTCCCAGCGCACCTGCAGTACCGCGTGCAACTGCTCTTCGTAACCGAGGAGCAGCTCTTCGGGGCTGGGCCGCTCTCCCCCTCCACCGCGAAGTCTCTGCGGCTGGAGGTGCACCCGGCTGGGGAGGAGGCAGACGCGACAGTGACTGACGGTGAAGTACTGGGCGCGACCCACGCACGCGAGTCCCGCTTGGAAGCTGTGGCCCGTGTGCGCGCGTGTGCGGGGTGCGGCTGTGGGGAAAGTGCGGAGGCCCGGTGCGCGTGGGAGCAGGTGCCAGTGTGCGATCTCGGGGTGCGCGTGTCCAGGTGCGGAGCGCGCACTCTCGGTAGCCCGGAGCAGGTGTGCATCGCGAACAGCTCGCCGAGGGGACCTGCGGGGCTACCTCTCTCGTCTCGAAAAGGCCCAGATTGAGCCAACTGTGTCTTTATTGCTCTCAGAGAACTTTGAAGCTGCATGCAGACCAGGCCCTGAGTCTTGGACATAACTTAGAGATGTCAAAAGTGAGGCCCGGAGAAGACAGGCTCATGAGTTCCTCGCCAGGGACCTATTCAGGAGAACAGGACAGGAACCTATGTCCCATTTTTTCCAGGCTTGCGTGTTTCTCTTTTCCTTCCCACCTGACAGCTGCGGGTGAAGCCTTCCGGGGGGCACAGTTCTGAGGCGTAGGAAGGACGGAGCAGGTGTGCACCGTCCGAGAGGCTGTGGTGACCAGTGTGGGTACTACTGTTTGATTCAAGAAGAGACCTTTACTAACGACGTGGGTGCAGTCTCCTGGGTTCTTCCAGCTGTGGGTATGTTAAAGGAGTGCTCGTAATCTTTGTGGGATCCTGGACCTTTTTGAGAATTCGAGGGCACCTACAGAACCCGGCCCTAGAATGTGCGCATATTTGCACACCAAACTTTGCATATGGATAGTAGGTCACACCTCCTCCCTGCAGCTTCTATTAAATACCCGGTTCTAGTAAGTGTAGGAAACAGATACCTGAGGCAGTGGCCAGGCTCCAAAGACTCCTGGGGGTCCTACCAACACTAACTGCCACAGTTCAGAGTAGGGTTTAGGTTTGTTTTGTGTTGTGATTTAGTCCCAGTGGGAATTTCAAATAACTTGCAAATACTGTCCTTATGTTCAGTGAGAAGTAGAATCCAAGTTTACTGTAATCTCCAGGCATACAGTAGGAACTCAATAAGTGCTTGTCGTGGAATAAAGGAAAGCCTTTGGAAGTGTCTTCTCCTTTTAGGCTGGCATGGGGAGGTTTGGATCTTCAAACAAGTATCAAACACATTTGACTAGCGTCTTAGGAGGCACAGCTTGGCAAGGCTTCAAAAGCCTTACTCAGCAATGCATCAGTGTCTCTTTTGGATGCCAGAGGGAAAAGGGAGTGGCTTTCAGTGTTTCTCCTGGGAATTTTGAAACTCAAGGTGCCAGAACAGAGTTCAGTTTCACTATCATGATAATTTTATTTATTCTGGAGCCATACACTTGGAGAAACAAAAGAGCAGATTTGAGGTTTATACATTACTTGATGTCCTATGAATTTCTTTCTCACAAATGTGTGTTAAAGAAGAAATATTCTAGATTCAAAGTGTTTGAAATCGTGGAGTTCCCAGTGAGTTACCCAATGCCTGGCCTGTAAGCACATAATTACCTTACAGAGAGGTAAGATATTTACTGATACTGTTTAATGCATTTCTTCAGTGCAGTAACTACAGTCTAGAGGTGACTTCTGTGGTATGTATTAGACCAAACAAATGGAAATGGAAAGAATAACTAAAGTTAAGGCAGGCAGTCAATGTCACCAGTTTTGATGAAATTTCTTGGGAAAGTTTCATTAACAAGGAAGAAGAAAACTTTTGTAACAGCTTGAGTCCTAAAATGCATTTATTAAATGAATGCAGTTATTTAAGTTTGCTCCTCTTTTATGGAGCTTTTGGAGAGAAACAGTCTAGAGATTTTTTGTTTCTTTGTTTTCTAAGTAATTCACTCTATGAACAACTATACCCCTGTGGATGGTGGCCAGGCAGACAGCAAACTTGAAAACAAATTCTAATGGACAATATATTAGAAGAAAGATTCTGTTGTACTCAAATATCATACATTTAGTAGCAGAATTTTGTATCAGGATTTCTCCTGGGATGAAATTGGGCCCAAATTCTTCAATGGATTTTTTTGGATGGGTCTAAACAATGTATTTTAGAAAATAATACAGTTTCTTAGTTCAGATCTAAAATTAGTTGTTAAACAAATAGACTCTGGAGTAACTATGCCTGGATTCAAATCCTGGTAATAACTTTTATTACCTGTGCTGCATTTAGCAAGTGAATCACCCCATGAGAGCTTCAGTTTCTTCATCTTTGAAGTAAGAATGATAATCTACATGCTATGTTATTAAATAAATGCATACACCATGCTTGGTGCAATGACCAGCATATATTAAGAGCTCAGTAAGTGTTCGCTATTATTAATATTACATTTGTTTTCTGTCCCTGAAACAATTTCTTCAGACTGCTCTGAGGGATAGCTATGCTTTTATTTTTGTGAAGATGTTGCAAAGGAAACTCAATTAAATGTGATAATAACTGGGAAAAACTGAATAATTTTTTAGATTCCCAATCTAATAGCCCACCATGTAAAGAATGGAACAGAACAAGAGAAACCAGTTTATCCTAGCCCTCCAACAAGCCTTCCAAAATTGACACTGATTTTATGAAGGGAACACACAAGTGGATCCAGAAGTAATGTGCCCCACCTCGTGAACTCAGGGAAGACATTCACTCATTCCTTCTTTTCTTAAATGTTTTTTGAGTCTCTTTCCTACCAAGAGCCTGCCTGAGATCATGCTTAATTCGTCCTCCTGTCTCCAGAGCTTTCCACAGTACCTCGTATATATACAAAGCATCAATGTTTCTTGAGTGCATCAGTGATGTAAATCAAGAATTTAAAAAATCTTGCTAAAATAAAACTTAAAATACTAAGCACTCCGAGTACAGAATCTGAGTTGCCACTTAATGATTTCACTTACAGTCTAGAGGGATGTTTTAAAATACAGTGTATTAATAGAAGATTTGAAGTATAGTAATCACCTATCTGGAGATGATTGCCATTGAAAAATAAGTTTGTTCCCCACCGTTAAGAGAAGGAGGCAAACCACACTGTGGTGGCGAGGCCACATGGAGAGGTTCCAGGGTCTGTCCTGGGAAAGAGGGAGAGGGTCCAGACTGTAGGCACAAGGCTCTCTGCACTGTCTGGGAGGGGGCAGGAGAAGCAGAGCAAACGGCTGAGGTGGGCTAGTTTGAATCATTTCAGTGGGCTCAGGGTTTGGTGCCTGCCCCCCCTCTGATCATGGCTGGTGAATAGTGGAGTATGAGAGCCCAGTAAAAGTGGGGTGGGGCGGTGGGGGGAGGCTCTGGATTGGTCGGCTTATATTTACAGGTGAGTTGTTTACTATTTCCAGGAATTGGCTGGCCTTGGAGGGGCAGTCTCTCCAGGATCAGCAAAGACCCAAATGTCAAAGCATCAAAATACAAAATACAAAAATAAAAGACTTGGTTAATACAAGGGAGAATCAGATTGAAAGAGAATTCATAAGTATGTAGGGTGGGAGTGGATGTCTGCTGGGTTTGGAGGATGGTTGCAGGTTGGAAGGGCCTGCAGATTAGGACTTGAGTTCAGGTGATGGGGAAAAAATAATTTTCATACCTCAAATGTGTGAAAGAACTTGACAATGGAGGGGGAATGAAAAAAAAAGTGGGGGATTGGCCTACCTCTTCTGCACCCCTTTCTCCAAGCTCTCTGTAAGCCCCATGCTGGAGGAGGAAGAAATTAAGAGCTGAGACTGTATCTCACAAAAGCTAAGGGTAGACTAGGTCTCCCGGAGGGAAGAGAGAACATTTCTTCTTTTTCTCAGTGTAGAGCTGTCTTTTAATTAATCTGGGAGAGTTAGAAAAATATATGATAAGGCACAAAGATAATCAAGTATAAAAATGCAGTGGTTTTGTCTCTGAGGTATTGTAAAAGGATGCTAGGTTTTCTGTTCCCTAGTGGTCGCTCATCTCATTAGAGGGGGAAAAAAGGCAGGAAAGCCAGAGCAAAACATCCTTTGTATCATTTGGGAGTATTAATCTTTCTTCATTAAATTCCGTGGTAACAGAGTAAGTTGAAGCCTCTGGGCAGAATCCTGAAGTCAGTCACCTACATGTGATGTAGGCATTCATTACTTTTCATCTAAGAGATGTTTCTTGAACACATGTTCTGCTCTAATCCCTGTGTGAGCAGTCAATGAGGTGCATAAAGACCTATCCTTATAGAGCTAATATTTTAATTGGGTGAAGACAAAGCCAAAGACCCAGCAGGATAATCTCAGATTGAGGTAAATGTTTTAAAGAAAATGAACACAATGAAAAAAATAGAGACATGGAGAGGGAGGGAGGCCAATTCAGAGAATGGTCGAGGAAGGCCCATCTGAGGAAGCAGTATTTGATCTGAGGCAGGAAAGGTGAAAGGAGCCAGCTAAGGAAAGCTGGAGGAAAAGTACCATAGGCAGAAAGAATGGCAGGTGGAAAGGCCCTCAGGCACGGAGGAGTGGGTGGGTGTTTTTGAGGCAGCCGTGTTGCTGCTGCTTGTCAAGGGAGATGGGGAGTAATGTGAGTTAAAGCTAGTGTTCCAGTTATTATTGGAGCATAACAAGCTACCTCTAAACTTGATGATTTAAAGTAACTATTTTATAATACTCCCAGTTCTGTGGGTCAGGAGCAGGCAGGGCTTGGCTGGATGATTGCTTGATTCCTTGTGGCACTGACTGAGGTTGCTTGTTGGCACTTGGCTTGTGGCCAGCCTGATGTGGGGAATCCAAGAAGGCTTCATGCACCTTGACTGGCATCTGGGCTGGTGTTAATAGTTAATTTTTTGTATCAGTTTGGGTGGGCCATGTGCCCAGACATTTGGTCAAACATTATTTCGGATGTTTCTGAGGGGGTATTTTTGGATGAGATTAATATTTAAATTGGTGACTTGGAATAAAGCAGATTGCCCTCCAGAATGTGGGTGGGCCCTGTCCAATCAGTTGAAGGCCTTAACAGCACAAAGACTTATCTTCCTCAAGCAAGAAAATATTCTGCCATTAGGCCTTTGAATTTGAACTGCTACACAGGCTCTTCCTTAGATTTTCACCCTGCCAGCCTGCCCTGCAGATTTTGGACTTGATAACCAACCTCCATTAATAGACCATTCCTTAACATAAATCACTTTCTGTGTATAAATACATTCTATGGGTTCTGTTTCTCTGGGGAACTCTGACTAATATAATGGAAATGGCTCAAAGACTAGAACTGTCAATGGGGAGCCTACATGTGGTCTCTCCACGTAACTTAGCTTCCTCCGTCATGGTTTCCTCACGTCATAGGCTTCTTCCGTGGGCACTCATGGTTTCAAGTAGGAGTTTCCTAACAGATGAAGCAGAAGCTGCATTACTTTTTATGACCCACCTGTGGAAATTCTCTGACCTATGTCATACTCTATTGTTCAAAGCAGTTACAGAACTACCCAGGTTCAAGAGTAGAGGATGCAGACTACACCTCTTTATGGTAGGAGTGTCAGAAAATTGGGAGATAATGTTTTAAGACTGTGTGGCATATAACACACATATTAACATACACACACACTCTCACTAAATGGAGTTTTGGAGAAACTATAATAACACCCTGCTTCATCACAATTACTGAAACAGCTGATCAGAGAAGGTGGGTTTTGATGCATTTTACAATGGATTTCCCAATTGTTCCCTTCTGAATAAACTTGACCCCCATCCCAAAACAAAAATCCTTGCAGGCCTTCCACTCATTGAGCAGTCCAGAAAACACCCTCTGCAGGCAGACAGACCAGGAAGCAATTAGGGAGGGGGCTGCAGTGGGCAGGCTCCTGTCCTCCCAAAGGCATCAATCAGAGAATGCTGAGGGGAGAGAGTAGAGGTGTGGAGAGAGGTTAGAACTGCCATTGGGACACAGTATATCCACATGAAGCAGAAATTGCATTTGTGCTGGGAAAATTCTTCATTGTGGGAGACCTTGTAGGGTGATTAGCACCTCTGGCCCTTGGCAGGAAATGCCAGCAACCGCAACTCTTGTACCCAGTTCCTGGGGTGTTGATGGGCCTCATGCATGGTAGCAGAACCCTCTTCACATGAACGCATGAAGGAGGAAAAAGGCAGAATTCCCTCCCTGCCCACCCCATAGTAATCACAAATTCTAACACTTCTCCATCCACACTCTCTGAAAAATATACATCTATCTTTGGCACAGTAATTCATCTCCCAAACAGTGTATATTCTCCTATATTCACAGTCAAATCTAATATGCTACCATTTAATCCCAGCAACTGTTTACATATTACTGGTGCCCTGAAGACTTGTTAAAAAATGTGAAATAGAATCCTGCCAAGTAACTTCTTTTATTTTTGTTTTACCAAGAGCAATGCTTTCATGCTTTCGTTATAGCTTTCCAAGAAAGATATTTGTGCAACTAAAGTGAGACTTTCAGCCAGACCTGGTTTTGTGTTCCAGCATTCTGGGATGTATATCAGTGAAGAGAAAGCACTTCCTTCCTTTGTCAGGCAGTAAAGATACCTCGAATGGATGACAAATGGAAAACACTGTCCAAGGCCCTCATGTATTTGGGTCTAAAAATGCCAGAAGTGAAAAGTGCATGAAAAGACCTGTTTTCCTGGCCAAATAAAAACACTTTTAAGATCCCTTTCTTCCATCATTTTCAATAGTCGTACTAAGTGGTGGTCTGTATTCAGTACTGATAAAGAAACCAGTTCAAAGACAGGCATTCCACTGATTAATACTCATAATTAGTGTCACCAGTTCTTCTAGAAAACTGTAGAGAGCACAGTTGCCCCTTAATTTTAAGAGTTAGTACTCGAAACAAAGAGTTATTGAGGCAAGAAATTTCAGTATCACTGACATCATATTTGTGCTTTGTGTTGCAACTTGCCACAGGATATTTGACATACACATTGCTTTAAAAGATGAGACTTATAAACGTGTACTAGATCAGAACCATCCTGACGATGAAAATCCCTCTTTACCTTTTCTTCTTTTGTTGGTCACGGGATGACTGCTCTTACCCGTGCATGTTTGGAACCGAATTATGGAGTGAGCATATCGTGTCATTTGTGTCCTACTCCCAGGATTTCCGTCCTTTATAAACAACTGCTTAGCACCTGGAGCTATCCCCATACCCCTTGCTTCCCTCTGGCAGCTCGGTTTCCACCCTAAAGATGTGGTGAGAAAAGCTGAAAGGATTAGATTTTCCCACTGCTTTCACATTTTAATAGGAGTTGAATCCTTGAACCATCTGCTCAGAAGAGTGACCTTACATTCTTGAATAAGATCTTTTTTTCAGCTCTCAGATCTCTGGGTATCTCAAATTATTTTCCTGTTATTATATTTACCTCCATTTAGCTAAGCTACTCCTTCTTGGTAGGTGCTAGACACATTAACGTTACAGTAACCTGGAGGGTAGGAAATACTGACCATATTTTACTGGTCCATTTTTTCCCAGGCATATTGTCCTTAAAATCTGACTACTACCCCTTTTCTGTACCATTCTGTGCTTATTATTCTGTCTTTAGCTTGTGGTAAAGTCAGACTTCCAGCCACAAACCCAAACTCACAGAACGAGAAAATGTCGCTTGTTCTTGGAGGCAGGTGGATCCTTCAATAAACTTAGAAGCCTGAGTGAGAGGATCAAGTGGCTGATAGTATCACTCTTGGCATATTTTAAACAGACTGAGGTTTTCTAAACTCCAGGGCCACTATCTGAATAAAGTTGTGTGACTTTCTTTTAACCTCTGTTATATGATTAGAGTGGTGAGGAGGTTGTTGAGGTGTTTGGATTAACCAGATGAGATTCTCCTATTCACAACCTTGGGTAGGTTTACCCAACCTGCCTGAATCTTAGTTTTCTCTCCCCGAAGCTTGGGAAGTTTTTACCTTATAAAGTCATGGAAAAAAATAAAGACAATAATGAAATATGAAAAAACCCCACAAAATAGTTCTATTAATTTTTGATGTAAATGGGATAAAAATTATCAAATAAAAATGAAGCAAAGATATTATAAGCAGTTGTAAAGCAAAGCTGCCCTTTTATGGAGCTTACATTCTAGGACCTTTTGGAAAGCAACAGGATATTCGTCTACGCTGGACTTTCCTCAAAACTGTCTGAAAAAAAAAAGCATTTTGTGATTCCGACAGATGCCTTATGTATAGTTGTCTTTCACGTTTACAGTATGGCAGAGCTCTGTAATATCAGCCTATCTACTGAGGACCTTTTCTCAGGGCCTTTTTGTGGGCAGTTGCTTCTTGAAATGCTGTTCCATGTTCATATCCCCATCCTCGGCCTTTGGATATTTTGTCTGTCTCATCTTTTATTTCAAAGTTGGAAGGTCACGTTTTGAGAAAGGACTTCTTATTGTGCCAAGCACCCTGTATTTCTACAGCATCTGCCACTGTTTATCTCGGCCCTTTGCTTTCATAGCAATTACCACAACATGTAATGAGAAATACAGAATGTTATGATTTACCCTTGGATAAAATGGAAGTTGGAATTACAGGTCACGAATCATAAGCATATTTAAGGAGAAACCTTGAGAGGGAGGGAAGAGGTTGACCAGATGCTTTTGAGAGTGTGAGTGGGAAGGTCGAAGCATATGTTCCGATTAGGAGCCATTAAGGTGTGAAGAGTGAAGAGCGCTAGCCAGGTCGGAGGAAGGGACTGTGTGCCTTTGAGCTGTGCATTCTCGGCCTTATCATGAAATTGAGTTCCTGGTCAGTCTCTGCTAAGAATGGTAAAACAGTCTCTAGTAATATACTGTTTTTAACTCTAGAAAGTTTACTGTTATCTCCTGGGAAATATGTCAGCCTTGAGGCTATGATGACTACTGAAAAGCTTGCTTAACATGTTTGTTATGAAATTGCATTTACTTACTATATGTTTATTTTAGAAAGTTATATTTGTTAGCATGTTTATTGTGGAAAATTGAGTTCACCTCATTGTACACAGCGACACTGTGATGAATAGCTTACATTCTTTAGTAACCCTCCCCCTATCAGTGGCAGGAATTAATTCCATTTATTGATTCATGCAGTTCATATTTATTGCACACGAGCCAGACACTGTTCAAAGCACTGGGAAAATAGCAGTGTATTAGTTATCTATAGCTGAATAGCAAATAACCACCAACTTAGTGGCTTAAAATAACATACATTGATTATCTTACCTTCTTTGGGGTCAGGAATCTGGGTCTGGCTCAGCTGGTCTTCTGCTTAGGGGCTCTCCTGAGCTGCAGTCAAGGTTCTGTCTAGTCCTGAGGCCTTGTTTAAAGTTTTGATGGAGGAAGGATCCTCTTCTAAGCCCCCTTATGTGGTCGTTGGCTTAATTCAGTTCATCAAGGGTTGCCGCCTATTGGCTGGAGTCCACCTCCAGCCTCTTGGCCTGTTGGTTACTCACTCGGTCAGTCCACACTTGAGAGGAGAGGAAAACAAGGAGTCAGGGATCCTTGAGGGCCATCTCAGAGTCCGCCGCCTCAAGGAATGAACAAAGCAAAGTCCCGTATTTACGGAGTGCACGTGAGAGTGCCGTCCAGAAAGCAGCAGGGGCTTTGTGCTGCCCTTCCTTTAGGCCTGTTTGAGGAAAATATATTTGTGCTTCTGACACAAATTGCTAAATACCATATAAAAAAAATCTTTCTTTCTAATTAATTATCAGATACAGTCTTGCCCTGAAACTTTCAGGGAGTTTGTAGTTAAGTTGCAGAACTAAAGCATGTGTCTGAAAGTATACAAAATTTCTCAGAAGAGCTGTCAAGATCAATGGGACAGAAATTGGCTCCATCGTGTTTTTGGCTTCTGGATCTTTTGCTCTGCTCTGGATAGCTGAATGGAAGAGGCCCCTCTTTATGATTAAGACAAATCCCATTGTAGTGGCTTCGATTTAATTTTCAGTCAGGTTTACTTCATCGTGACTTCAGTTCTTTTTCTGGAGGGCTTAGCTAGCTTTTCTTCTTTGTGGGGTAGAGATATATTGAAGATAAATTTTGACTTGTTTTTAGGTTCAGACACATTCTTATCAAGTCACTCACAGGGGAGACAGAGTGAGCTGCTATTTCAAATACTAGAAATTACAAGGTTTATAGCATGAAACAAGGAAATTAGTACCAGATGGGAAAGGAGAAAGAGAGAAGGAAAGAAGGAAGAGAGGGAGGGACAAAGATGGAAAGCTGGAATCCTTATTGTGGATTTTTTGCATCTTAGGGGAGAACCAACTGGTATATTCTATGGATATTTCTCTTTTCTGTACTAGCTGTGCTCTATGATTTTAAGTCATTATCTTAGACATGTTTCACAAAGTTTGATGCTTACATAGTCAAGGGTTTAGAATTTATATTTTTGAAAACATGGAAATCAATTTTGGACAGGCTTGAGAGAATGCCTTAGATCTTCTGTCTCAGAGAGTCAAAAATTAATGAAGATCCAAAAATCAGAGCAGGGAAGAGGAAAGTGAATTTGAATTGTGTGCGTTGCGCTAAGCCTAACCAAGTCCAGCTGATGACACTGCAGATCCCAAGGTATTTGTGAATATTGCAAATTAATGTGAGATGCCCTGCTGCACTTGGAAAAAGACCAAGGCATAGTTAAGGAACTGACCTAACACATTCAGAGGAAAAGAGTGGAGCTGAGATGCAAGCCCTGTGACCAGGGCTAGGGTCTCTGTCCTCAGAATGCTTCTCTGGGCCTAGAGAACAGAAGGCTGTATAATTGCTTCACGAATTTCCTTTGGATAAGCTTATTTTTTTCTTTACATGGAGGCTAATTTCTGATTTCAAATTTTGTTCTTTCTCATAGAAATAAGATTTTTTTATTCTATTTCTACAGATAACAAACCCTTTAGGGTTTGCGTTCTGCTTCCTCAGGATTTTAGGAATATCAGATCAAAAGAGCAATGAACATGTCAACTATAGGCAATAAATATTAATTTTCTAATCTATAGAATAAAAGAATATAGAAGACACTGTGGTTCAGAGAGGTGGGATAAATCTATAGGCTCACCTAGATAATGCATAAAATAGCTGGGCTGGAGTTCAGTCCCTCAATGTCAAGTTCAGGTTTCTCTCCCACAGTCTCCTTAGAGAATAATTAAAATGCATACTCTTAGATAACTTAACATGATTTTTCTTGTTTGACTCCCAGAAATAGTTGTGGCTCTCGTTTTTCATTTACAAGAGGGATTATTCTTTTCATAAAGCCTTTGATTCCTTGCTATTCCATTTAGAATGGTAATGCATTATCTGGTGTTGAAGCATTTCAGTAGTACTATTTTACATTTGCCAATATTATGATGTGGCCTCTATTTTTTGCTTTGAGGACATGTGTCCTAATAATTCCTGTATTTCTGTACAACAGGGCCTGGTTCTTGTGGGTATAGTTAGGCAGCTTCCAGGGCAGAAACTATTTTCCCTTAGAAAATGTGGCCCTAGGATCTATATCAGCTTTACTCAGCCATTATTATAGTGAGCTAATTTTTCTGTAACTATCCTTGTAAATAATCAGGTTTCTCTTTGCATTTATTAATTTTGTTCCTTTTGGAGCAAATTCTTCCTAATCAGAATGTATGCTGAACTTAAGACTAATAATACGGCAAATGGGGAGGAGCAGTTGAGCTAATTTGCAAAATATATTTCAACAAACCATCATTTAGGTTTCTGGAAATCATCTCCAGGTTTAACCCACTCTTCTTTGCCTCATTCTTTTTTTTTTAATAGTTTATTTTGGTATCATTAATCTACAATTACATGTGCAATATTATGGTGATTAAACCCCCTTCATCCGGTCCCCCCGACCAACCCCATTACAGTCACTGTCCATCAGCATAGTGAGATGCTATAGAGTCACTACTTGTCTTCTCTGAGTTGTACAGCCCTCCCCGTGCCCCCCCAACATTACGTCTGCTAATCATAATGCCCCTTTTTCCCCCTTGTCCCTCCCTTCCCACCCATCCTCCCCAGTCCCTTTCCCTTTGGTAACTATTAGTCTGTTCTTGGATTCTGTGAGTCTGCTGCTGTTTTGTTCCTTCAGTTTTTTTCTTAGCTCTTATACTCCACATATGAGTGAAATCATATGCTACTTGTCTTTTTCGGCTTGGCTTATTTCACTGAGCATAATACCCTCTAGCTCCATCCATGTTGTTGCAAATGGTAGGATTTGTTTTCTTCTTATGGCTGAATAATATTCCATTGTGTATATGTACCACATCTTCTTTATCCATTCATCTACTGATGGACACTTAGGTTGCTTCCATTTCTTGGCTATTGTAAATAGTGCTGCGATAAACATAGGGGTGCATCTGTCTTTTTCAAACTGGGCTGCTGCATTCTTAGGGTAAATTCCTAGGAGTGGAATTCCTGGGTCAAATGGTATTTCTATTTTGAGTTTTTTGAGGAACCTCCATACTGCTTTCCACAATGGTTGAACTAATTTGCAGTCCCACCAGCAGTGTAGGAGGGTTCCCTTTTCTTCACATCCTCGCCAACATTTGTTGTTGTTTGTGTTTTGGATGTTGGCCATCCTCACTGGTGTGAGGTGATATCTCATTGTGGTTTTAATCTGCATTTCTCTGATGATTAGCGATGTGGAGCATCTTTTCATGTGCCTGTTGGCCATCTGAATTTCTTCTTTGGAGAAGTGTCTATTCATGTCCTCTGCCCATTTCTTAATTGGACTCTTTGCTTTTTGTTTGTTGAGGTGTGTGAGTTCTTTATATATTTTGGATGTCAACCCCTTATCAGATATGTCATTTATGAATATATTCTCCCATACTGTAGGGTGTCTTTTTGTTCTACTGATGGTGTCCTTTGCTGTACAGAAGCTTTTCAGCTTGATTGATTTTTTCTATTGTTTTATTCTTCTCAATTTTATTTATTTCTTCTCTGATCTTTATTATGTCCCTCCTTCTGGTGACTTTGGACCTCATTTGTTCTTCTTTTTCCAATTTCAGTAATTGTGTCTTTAGACTATTCATTTGGGAATGTTCTTCTTTCTTTAGATAGGCCTGGATTGCAATATACTTTCCTCTTAGAACTGCCTTTGCTGCATCCCACAGAAATTGTGGCTTTGTGTTGTTATTGTCATTTGTCTCCATATACTCTTTGATTTCTGTTTTGATTTGGTCATTAACCCATTGATTAATTAGGAGAATGTTGTTAAGTCTCCATGTTATTTGTGAGCCTTTTTGTTTTCTTTCTAAAATTTAATTCTAGTTTAATACCTTTATGATCTGAGAAGTTGGTTGGTAGAATTTCAATATTTTCGACTTTACTGAGGTTCTTTTTGTGGCCTAGTATGTGGTCTATTCTGGAAAATGTTCCATATGCACTTGAGAAAAATGTGTATCCTGTTGCTTTTGGGTGTAGAGTTCTGTAGATGTGTTAGGTCCATCTGTTCTAGTGTGTTGTTCAGTGCCTCTGTGTCTTTACTTATTTTCTGTCTGGATGTTCTGTCCTTTGGAGTGAGTGGTGTGTTGAAGTCACCTAAAATGAATGCCTTGCTGTCTATTTCCTCCTTTATTCTGTTAGTATTTGTTTCACATATGCCGGCGCTCCTGTGTTGGGTGCATATATATTTATAATGGTTATATCTTCTTGTTGGATTGACCCCTTTATCATTATGTAATGTCCTTCTTTATCTCTTGCTACTTTCTTCGTTTTGAAGTCTATTTTGTCTGATACAAGTACTGCAACGCCTGCTTTTTTCTCCTTGTTGTTTGCATGAAATATATTTTTCCATCCCTTCACTTTTAGTCTGTGTGTATCTTTGGTTTGAGGTGAGTTTCTTGTAGGCAGCATATAGATGGGTCTTGCTTTTTTATCCATTCTGTTACTCTGTGTCTTTTGATTGGTGCATTCAGTCCATTTACATTTAGGGTGATTATCGATAGATATGTACTTATTGCCATTGCTGGCTTTAGATTTGTGGTTACCAAAGGTTCAGTGGTTGCTTCTTAACTATCTAACAATCTAACTTAACTTTCTTGTTAAGTAATTGTAAACACTGTCTGATGTTTCTTTATTTCTCTCCCTTCTTATTCTTCCTCCTCCATTCTTTATATACTAGGTGTTTTATTCTTTGCCTTTAATTAGTGTTTGGATGGTCTGCTTTCTTTGCTATGATTTTATTTTCTCTGGTGACATCTTTTTAGCCTTAGGTGTGCTTCCATCTAGAGCAGTTCCTTTAAGATATCCTGCAGAGGTGGTTTATGGGAGGCAAATTCTCTCAGCTTTTGCTTGTCTGGAAATTGTTTAATCCCTCCATCATATTTAAATGATAATCATGCTGGATACAATATTCTTGGTTCGAGGCCCTTCTGTTCCATTACGTTAAATATATCATGCCATTCTCTTCTAGCCTGTAAGGTTTCTGTTGAGAAGTCTGATGTTAGTTAGTCTGATGGGTTTTCCTTTGAAGGTGATCTTTTTTCTTTCTCTAGCTGCCTTTAATACTCTGTCCTTATCTTTGATCTTTGCCATTTTAATTATTATGTGTCTTGGTGTTGTCTTCCTGGGGTCCCTTGTGTTAGGATATCTGTGGGCTTCCATGGACTGCGAGGCATCATTCTTTCTTAAAAGTGTTATTATAATTTTTGGTAGCTCAATTCACATGGGGCCAAACATATTTGCAATCTGTAGGTAACACCCACCTTTCATAAATTTGTAACAATCAAGTTCCTTAGAAAGTTAGAGAGGATACTTTTCTCCATGGGGCTTAGATCCCAAGATAGAGGGACTTCATACCATTTTAAGCAGAATAGTTGCCTTTAAATTCACCTTTTCCAAAGCAGCATATTCTGTCATTGTCAGGCAGCAAGATGATCAAGCATCATGGTCATTTGCATTATTTCTGATAGTTACTCATTTATTTTTATTAAAATATCATTGATATACAATCTTATGATGATTTCACATGAACAACCTTGTAGTTTCAACATTCAACCATATTATTAAGTCCTTACTTCCCCATTGCAGTCACTGTCCATCAGCATAGTAAAATGCTACAGAGTCATTACTTGTCTTCTCCATGCTGTACTGCTTTCCCCATGAGCTACTTATATTGTGATTGCCATTTGCAGTGCCTCTAAATCACCTTCACCCTCCCACCCCATCCCTCACAACCACTTTCCTTTGGTAACCACTAGTCCCTTCTCTGAGTCGGTGAGTCTGCTGCTATTTTACTCCTTCGTTTTGTTTTGTTTTTATACTCCACAAATGAGTGAAGCCATTTGGTACTTATTTTTATCCGCCTGGCTTATTTCACTGAGCATAATACCCTCTAGCTCCATCCATGTTGTTGCAAATGGTAGGATTTGTTTTCTTCTTATGGCTGAATAATATTCCATTGTGTATATGTATCACATCTTCTTTATCCATTCATCTATTGATAGACACTTAGGTTGCCTCCATGTCTTGGCTATTGTAAATAGTGCTGTGATAAACATAGGGGTGCATATGTCTTTTTGAATCTGTGATCTTTTCTTCTTTGGGTAAATTCCTAAGAGTAGAATTCGTGGGTCGAATGGTATTTCTATTTTTAACTTTTTGAGGAACCTCCATATTGCACTCCACAATGGTTGAACTAATTTACTTTCCCACCAACAGTGTAGGAGGTTTCCCCTTTATCTGCATCCTTGCCAGAATTTGTTGTTTCTTGTCTTTTGGACTTTGGCCATCCTTACTGGTGTGAGGTGGTATCAGATTGTGGTTTGAATTTGCATTTCCCTGATGACTAGCGATGTGCAGCATCTTTTCATGTGCCTGTTGGCCATCAGAATTTCTTCTTTGAAGAAGTGTCTGTTCAGGTTCTCTCCCCATTTTTAATTGGGTTATTTGTTTTTTGGGTGTTGAGGTGTGTGATCTCTTTATATATTTTGGGTGTTAACCTCTTATCAGATATGTCATTTATTAATATATTCCCCCATACTGTAGGATGTCTTTTTGTTCTGCTGATAGTGTCCTTTGCTGTACAGAAGCTTTTTAGTTTGATGTAGTCCCACTTGTTCATTTTTGCTTTTGTTTCACTTGCCCAAGGAGATATGTTCATGAAAAGTTGCTCATGTTTATATTCAAGAGATGTTTGCCTATGTTTTCTTCTAAGAGTTTTAGTGTTTCATGACTTATATTCAGGTATTTGATCCATTTCGAGTTTACTTTTATGTATGGAATTAGGCAATAATCCAGTTTCATCCTCTTACATGTAGCTGTCCAGTTTCGCCAACATGAGTTGTTGAAGAGGCTCTATTTACTCATTGTATATTAATGGCTCCTTTATCATATATTAATTGGCCATATATGTGTGGGTTTTTATCTGGGCTCTCTATTCTGTTCCATTGATCTATGGGTCTGTTCTTATGTCAGTACCAAATTGTTTTGATTACTGTGGCTTTGTAGTAGAGCTTGCAGTTAGGGAGCATAATCCCCCCAGCTTTGTTCTTCTTTCTCAGGATTGCTTTGGCTATTTGGGGTCTTTTGTGGTTCCATATGAATTTTAGCATTATTTGTTTTAGTTTGTTGAAGAATACTGTTGGTATTTTGATAGGGATTGCATTGAATCTGTAGATTGCTTTAGGCAGGATGGCAATTTTGACAATATTAATTCTTCTTATCCATGAGCACAGGATATATATAGTTCCATTTATTGGTGTCTTCTTTAATTTCTCTCATGAGTGTCTTGTAGTTTTTAGAGTAAAGGTCTTTCACCTCCTTGGTTAGGTTTATGCCAAGGTATTTCATTCTTTTTGTTGCAGTGGTAAATGGAGTTGTTTTCCTGATTTTTTTCCTACTAATTTATGGTTAATATATAGGAATGCAACAGATTTCTGTGTAATTTAGTATCCTGCAACTTTGCTAAATTCAGTTATTAGTTCTAGTAGTTTTGGGGTGGATTCTTTAGGGTTTTTTTATGTACAATATCATCTGCAACAGTGACACTTTGACTTCTTCCTTACCAATCTGGATACCTTTTATTTCTTGGTGTTGTCTAACTGCTGTGGCTAGGAACTCTAGTACCACATTGAGTAAAAATGGTAAGAGTGGGCATCCTTGTCTTGTTCCCTGTCTTAGAGGAAAAGCTTTCAGCTTTTGCCTATTAAGTGTGATGTTGGCTATGGGTTTATTGTATATGGCCTTTATTATGTTGAGGTATTTGCCCTCTCTACCCATTTTGTTGAGAATATTTATCATGAATGAATGTTGAGTTTTGGCAAATACTTTTTCGGCATCTGCTGAGATGATCACCTTATTTTTTCCTTCTTTTTGTTGATGTGGTGTATGATATTGATTGATTTTTACATGTTGTACCATCCTTGCATCTCTGAAATAAATCACACTTGGTCATGATGGATCATCTTTGTGATGTATTTTTGATTTTCGTTTGCTAATATTTTGTTGAGGATTTTTGCATCTATGTTCATCAGGAATATTGGTCTGTAATTTTCTTTTTTTGTGGTGTCCTTTTCTTGTTTTGGGCTTAGAGTGATGCTGGCCTCAAAGAATGACTTTGGAAGTATTCCGTTCTCTTCTTTTTGAAATGGTTTAAGGAGGATGGGTTTTAGCTCTTCTTTAAATGCTTGATTATTTTCAGCCATAAAGCCATCTGGGCCAGGCATTTTGATCTTAGATAGTTTATTGATTACCAGTTCAATTTCATTGCTGGTAATTGTTCTGTTCAGGTTTTCTGTTTCTTCCTGAGTCACTCTTGGAAGGTTGCATTTTTCTAGAAAGTTGTCCCATTTCTTCTAGATTGTCCAATAGGTTGGCATATTCTTCATAGTATTCTCTAATAATTATTTGCATTTCTGTGGTTTCTGTTGTGATTATTCCTTCTTCATTTGTGATTTTGTTTATGTAGGTACATTCTCTATTTTTCTTGATAGATCTGGCTAGGGGTTGATCTATTTTGTTTATTTTCTCAAAGAGCCAGCTCCTGATTTCACTGATTCTTCCTATTGTTTTATTCTTCTCAATTTCATTTATTTCTGCTTTGATCTTTATTATGTCCCTCCTTCTCCTGACTTTTGATCTCATTATTTCTTTTTCTAGTTTCATTAATTGTGAGTTTAGACTGTTCATTTGGGATCATTCTTGTTTCTTAAAGTAAGCCTGTATTACAATATACTTTCCTCTTAGAACTGCTTTCACTGCATCCCCCAGGTTTTGGGTTGTTGAGTTGTTGTTTTAATTTTTCTCAGTATATTGCTTGATTTCTGTTTTAATTTGTTCATTGATCCATTGGTTATTTAGGAGCATGTTGTAAAGCCTCCGTGTGTTTGTGGGATTTTTTTTTATTAAGGCATCATTGATATACAATCTTATGCTCAGGTTTCACATGAGCAACATTGTGGTTACTACATACACCCTGTTATCAAGTCCCCACCACATATCCCATAACAGTCCCTGTCCGTAAACCCAGTAAGATGCTATAGAGTTACTACTTGTCTTCTCTGCTATACTGCCTTCCTCGTGAACCCCCACATTATGTGTGTTAATCATAATACCCCTTAATAACCTTATTGCGCCCTTCCCACCCACCCTCCCCACCCCCTTTCCCTTGGGTAACCACTAGTCCATTCTTGGGTTCTATGAGTCTGCTGCAGTTTTGTTCCTTCAGTTTTTGCTTTGTTGTTATACTCCACATATGAGTAAAAAAATCATTTGTTACTTGTCTCCTTTCTCCATTACATGTCCATGGCACCTTTATCATATATTAATTGGCCATATATGTGTGGATTTATATCTGGACTCTCTGTTCTATTCCATTCATCTGTGGCTCTGTTCTTGTGCCAGTACCAAATTGTCTTGATAACTGGGGCTTTGTAGTAGAGCTTGAAGTTGGGGAGTGTAATCTGCTTTATTCTTCCTCCTAAGGATTGTTTTGGCTATTCTGGGTCTTTTGTGGTTCATTTGAATTTAAGAACTGTTTGTTCTAGTTCATTGAAGATGCTGTTGGTATTTTGATAGAGATTTCGTTCAATCTGTAGATTGTTTTAGGCAGGATAGCCATTTTGACAATATTATTTCTACCTACCCATGAGCATGAGATGTATTTCCATTTACTGGTGTTTTCTCTAATTTCTCTCAAGAGTGTCTGGTTTTCAGGGTATAGGTCCTTCACTTCCTTGGTTAGGTTTATTCCTAGGTATTTTATTCTTTTTGATGCAGTTGTGAATGGAATTGTTTTCCTGATTTCTCTTTCTGCTAGTTCATCATAAGTTTATAGGAATGGCACAGATTTCTGTGTATTAATTTTGTATCCTGCAATTTTGCTGAATTCAGATATTAGTTCTAGTAGTTTTGGAGTAGATTCTTTAGGGTTTTTTTATATATAATATCATGTCATCTGCAAACAGTGACAGTTTAACTTTTTCCTTACCAATCTGGATGCCTTTATTTCTTGGTGTTTTCTGATTTCATGGCTAGGACTTCCAGTACTATGGTGAATAAAAGTGGAGAGAGTGGACATCCTTGTCTTGTTCCCGATCTTAGAGGAAAAGCTTTTAACTTTTCACTCTTAAGTATGATTCAAACTGTACCTAACTACTGTTTGGTTTGTTTTATATGGCCTTTATTATGTTGAAGTACTTAACCTCTATACCCATTTTGTTGAGGGTTTTTATCATGAATGGATGTTGAATTTTGTCAAATGCTTTATCAGCATCTATAGAGATGATCATGTCATTTTTGTTGATTTTTTTGTTGATGTAGTGGATGATGTTGATGGATTTTTGGATATTGTACCATCCTTGCATCCTTGGAATAAATCCTACTTGATCATGATGGATGATATTTTTGATGTATTTTTGAATTTTGTTTGCTAATATTTTGCTGAGGATTTTTGCATCTATGTTCATCAGGGATATTGGTCTGTAATTTTCTTTTTGTTTGGTGTCTTTTCCAGTTTTGTTATTAGAGTGTTGCTGGCTTCATAGAATGAGTTTGGGAGTATTCTCTACTCTTCTACTTTTTGGAAAACTTTAAGTAGGATGGTTATTAGGTCTTCTCTAAATGTTTGGTAAAATTCAGCTATGAAGACATTTGGATGAGGGGTTTTGTTGTTGGGTAGTTTTTGATGACCAATTCCATTTCATTGCTGGTAACTGACCTGTTCAGATATCGTGTTTATTCCAGGGTCAGTCTTGGAAGGTTGTATTTTTCTAGAAAGTTGTCCATTTCTTCTAGGTTATCCAGTTTGTTAGCATATAATTTTTCATAGTATTCTTTAATAATTCTTTGTATTTTGGTGGTGTCCACAGTGATTTTTCCTTTCTCATTTCTGATTCCGGTTATGTGTGTAGACTATTTTTCTTGATAAGTCTGGCTAGGGGTTTATCTATTTTGTTTATTTTCTCAAAGAACCAGCTCTTAGTTTCATTAAGTTTTTCTGTTGTCTTATTCTTCTCAATTTTATTTAGTTCTTCTCTGATCTTTATTATGTCCCTCCTTCTACTGACTTTGGGTCCCATTTATTCTTCTTTTTCTAATTTCATTAATTGTGTATTTAGACAGTTCATTTGGGATTGTTGTTTCGTCTTTAAATAGGCCTGCATTGCTATATCCTTTCCTTTTAGTACAGCCTTCGCTGAGTCCCACAGAAGTTGGGGCATTGGGCTTATGTTTTCATTTGTCTCCATATATTGCTTGATCTCTGTTTTAGTCTGGTCGTTGATTCATTGATTATTTGTGAGCATGTTTTTAAGACTCCATGTGTTGTGGGCCTTTTTGTTTTCTTTGCACAATTTGTTTCTAGTTTCATACCATTGTGATCTGAGAAGTTGGTTGGTACAATTTCAATCTTTTTGAATTTACTGAGGCTCTTTTTGTGGTCTAGTATGTTTTCTACTCTGGAAAATGTTCCATGTGCACTTGAGAGGAATGTGTATCCTGCTTCTTTTGGGTGGAACATTCTGTTTATATTTGTTAGGTCTATCTGTTCTAATGTGTCATTCAATGCCTCTGTCTCCTTTCTCATTTTCTATCTGGTTGTTCTGTCCTTTGGAGTGTGTGGTGTATTAAAGTCTCCTAAAATAAATGTGTTGCATTCTGTTTCCCCCTTTAATTCTGTTAGTCTTTGTTTCATATATGTAGGTGGTCCTATGTTGGGTACATAGATATTTATAATGGGTATACCCTCTTGTTGGACTGACCCTTGTATCATTATATAATGTCCTTTGTCTTTTGTTACTTTCTTTATTTTGAAATCTATTTTGTCTAAGTACTGCAACTCCTGCTTTTTTCTCCCTATTATTTGCATGAAATATCTTTTTCCATCCCTTCACTTTCAGTCTGTGTATGTCTTTGGGTTTGAAATGAGTCTCTTGTAGGCAGCATATAGATTGGTCTTGTTTTTTTTATCCATTCTGCCACTCAGTGTCTCTTGATTGGTGTGTTCAGTCCATTTACATTTAAGATGACTATCGAATGATATGTACATATTACCATTGTAGGTTTTAGATTTGTGGTTACCAAAGGTTCAAGCATAGCTTCCTTACTATCTAACAGTCTATCTTAAATATCTGATTATATTATTTCAAATGCAATCTAAAGGTATTTTTGTTCCCTCCTCTTCTTCTTCCTCCTCCACACTTTATATATTGGGTGTCATATTCTGCACTCTTTGTGTATCCCTTTGCTAACTTTTTGAGTAGTTGATTTAACTTTGCATTTTCTTAGTAATTGATTGATTACTGCCTCTACTGTGGGTTTAGTTTCTCTGGTGACAGCTATTTAGCCTTAGAAGCATTTCCATCTATAGCAGTCCCCTTAAAAGATCCAGTAGAGATGATGTAGTGTTGGTGAATTCCCTCCACTTCTGCTTATCTGGAAATTGTTTTATTCCTCCTTCCAATTTAAATGATTATCTTGCAGGGCAGAGTATTCTTGGTTGGAGCCCTTCTGTTTCATTACATTAAATATATCATGCCACTTCCTTCTGGCCTGTAAGGTTTCTGCTGAGAAATCCAATGATAGCCTGATGGGCTTTCCTTTATATGTGATCTTTTTTCTCTGTCTGGCTGCTTTCAGTACTCTCCTTGTCCTTGATCTTTGCCATTTTAATTATTATATGTCTTGGTGTTTTCTTCCTAAGGCTCCTTTTGTTGGGTTATTTTTGTGCTTCCATCACCTAAGTGTCTATTTCATGCCAAAGTCTGAGGAAGTTTTCAAAAATTATTTCTTCAAATAGACTTTCTATCCCCTTGTCCTTCTTTTCTTCTTCTGGTACCCCTATAATGCAAATGTTGTTCCATTTGGATTGGTCACACAGCTCTTATTATTCTTTCATTCCTAGAGATCCTTTTTTCTCTCTGTTCCTCAGCTTCTTTGTTTTCCTGTCCTCTAATTTCTACTTCATTTATCTCTCCTGTACCTTATCTAATATACTTTTAAATCTCTCCAGTGTATGTTTTATTTCAGATAATGTATTTTTTAGCTCTCAGTGGCTATTTTTTTGAGGATTTCTATCTCTTTGTTGAAGTCCTCCCTGACATATTGAATACTTTTCTCTAAATCCGTGAGCATGTTTAAGACTTTTATTTTGAAATCTTTATTGAGAAGATTGGTAATATCAATTTCACCAAGTCCTCTTTCTGGTGTTTTTTTTTTTTAATTTTTCTTTGGACCAAATTCCTTTTTCTCTTCATTTTTTTAGTGTTTCTTATGGGATAATAGATTTGTGTAGGAGTCACCCTGTAGTGCCCAGAAGCACAGTTTCCCATGAGGGAGCCCCAGCTGTTGGCGTGCAGGGTGTTGTAGCCCCTGTGTGCCTTGCTCCTAATGATCTGATTTCAGGTGGGCTGTGTGGGCCGTCAGCTGACCACAGGAGCAGAGAGAATACTCTCTGGAGCTGCTGTCAGTGGAGCTGCCCTCCCTCCAGCCTGCCGTTATGGTGGGGACCCAGGCAAACAGGACTGGTGCCTGCTGGGAGGAAAGAGCTCCCGGGGTTAGGCTGTGTGTGCGTGTGCATGGCTGCTGGGCTGGAGCTGTTGTGGGCAGAGCCACCCTCCGCTCAGGCTACTGCAACGGTGGGGGCCACCAGTGAACAGGACCAGCGCCCACCAGAAGGAAAACTCCCAGGGTTGGCCCCCCATGCAGCCCCCTGGCTGGCCCCAAATAGGGTTGAGCAGGCTGGGTGCTCTCCCCCTACCCACCCAGGAGCAAAATCTAATTTTACTGTGTGCTACTGCAAGGAGCCTCCGGGCTATCCTTCCAGTGAGGAGGACAGAGCAACCGAAGTTCCCCAGGACTCCCAACCTTCCTGGCCGAGGGTAGACTGGGGAAGCAACATTCACCCGACATTTCTCCCAGAGAGCACCATGCACTTCTTGCCCGTCTGGCACCCCTCTCACTGCTGGGAAGTGTTTCAAATTTCCCACTCTGCTTTTTTTCTCAGGGGGGCTGGTAGTGCATGCCTGTTCTCCACAGGAAGCTGGGATTCCAGCCTCCCTAAGTGTTCTGCCCATCTCTGTTGTCCAGCCCACCAACCACCAGGGCACTGTGCAATGTGGGCTCGTGTTCCCAGAGCATATCTTCAGGGCCAGGTGTTCAGAGGTCCTGGGCTCTGCTCCCTCCCCACTCCATTCCTCTTCCTCCCACCTGTGGGCTTGGGTTGGGGGAGGGCTTGGGTCCCACTGGATCACAGCTTTGCTGTTGTACCCTTTTGTGTGGGGTTTTTCTCTCCCTCCCCAGATGGAGGTGGTCAGCTCTGCAGTCTTCAGGTTGATTTCGGGCCTAGTTGTTTTTGCTGTATTTTCATATTCTGTGTGATTTTGGGAGGTGGTTTTTGCTTTGACCTTGTACATCACCATCTTTTTTCCTAGAATAGTTAGTTACTCATTTATTTATAATTATTTATTAAATACTTTTCTGTACCTACCCTATTATAGTGTCTTACCCATAACCAAAAATAGTTATTTTATAAATGACCTTACTTTTGATAATTTGTCCTAATAAGCACATAGAGTTGTCAGCAGTCAGTGGGCCCAGAGTCTCAAAACTTGTGAAAAGGTACATTCTTGCCCTTGCACTTCTTGACTTGGTCCTCCTGCTCATCCTTGTGGACACCACCAGCTCTTAAACTCATAGAATGAAATTTCTACTACAGATAGCAATAATAAAATATTAACATAACTAGTGAAAAGGGATACACAACACAAAGGAACTGAAGCATGACAGGTAGAATAATGCAGGCTAGAAAGAACCATTAATTTACATCTGTCTTTTTACAATAGCTCCAGAGAGTAATTAGCAAATACAACATATCCTCCTGAGCAAAAATCTCTTACTGATGCATATTTATCATGTGACTGTTTCCCAACATTTTGCTATTCCTTTTTGTCTCATATTTTTCTCTTTAACTAACTACTGTGTTGTCCTGGTGGTGGAGGGAATTTATCTCTGGACATGTACTTAAATATATATAAGTCTTCCATGATTCTGAGGTCCTAGTCTTCCTATGTCATTTTAAACTGACAGTATAGACCAACAGTTCACTAGAGAATTAGTATACATATTTTGGAGTATGTATTGTGACAAAAGTAGAAAACTAGGGCTTTCATAGCTGACAGTCATTAGAAGTGCTTTATGTGGTGGTACAATATTATTGACCATTTTAATTTAATTTGTTGAGGTAATGGTGATTGTACATCTTAATCTCTCAAAACTCTCCTCCCCAAAACAAAAATAACAATAAGAACTAAAATTCATGCTCTCAGTATAAAAGATAAGTACTGTCCAAACTTCAAAATACCTGCAACTACAAAAATAAACATGGAATCCCAGTGACTTATCTCTCAAGGCAGCCACTGAAAAATTGCACAGAATAGAGAATTAGCACTGGGCCTGATACTGATCTAAAACTCTCACCATAAAGGGAAAGTCTGCCATAAAAGTGAATATACAGAAAAAAAAAATGTGATCTTGTAGATCAGGAAACTGAGAGTAGGGAAGAAACTTAAAATTGCAAACAGAAGGGGCAATTTTGTATAGGTAACACTTCAGAAAAGAAGTTTAAACTGGAGAGGCACCCTTTGAAAACTGCATTTTGAAGAGAAATAAAAGAAAGCACAGTTGTGATCCTACAAAGCAGAAGAAAAAGCAAAGAACAAACAGCCTATCCTCTACAGCTTCTTTAACAAAAAAAGCCATCGAGTAAATCTACCACATTTCACTACTGTGACAGAAGAATGCAGTCTTGAACTAAGCTTCTCTTTAGCTACTCCAAACTACTTGTGCACAGAAGTTCAGAGGCACAGTCTTCATTTATATGTAACCACCATAAAAATGTACCAGGAAATGAGAATCAAATTAACGCAACTGATGAAAATTCCACCCACTAAATGAAATGGAATGAAATATTCTCAAATAAGCATTTGGGGATTTGAAAAACAAACCACTTTGAAACAGGAACTTAAAAACCAATAACAAAAAGGGATGCAAAATAAAGTAAGACTAAAATAAGAGTTGATTAAATTCAGGAAAAACATAGGAGAAATAGTCTAAATCATATAAGAAATGAAGACTAATTTAAAAATTCCTTAAGGAATAAGAGATTCAAATGAAAACTTAATAAGAACATTGAAGAAAATTAGGAACATACCAAGAGAATAAAATATGAGATTAAAAAAGAAATAAAAGGGAAAGTGCTTGAAATAAAATTTAGGCAACAATGATCCAATTAGATATAATTGGAGTCCCTGAGAAAAAATATACAAAACAATGGAACAGCATCAATCTTTAAAACTATAATCTTAAGAAAAACCTTATTTCCTATAAATAAAAAATCAGAAACTACATACTAAAAGGGTCTTTTAGGCACCAGGGAATATTGACCCATAACAACTAACTCTGAGATCTATCTGAATAAAACTATTAGATTTTATAAAGGTATAAAAAGTCCTCAGTTACATGTAACTGTTTTTACAGAGTAAAACATATATGGTAACTTTTTACAGAGTAAAAAGGCAAGAGTGCTAGGCTGGCTTTAGACATTCAAAAACAATATTTTTTTTTCAAGAACAAAATATATTAAAGTGCATCAGCAATAGAGCAGTGTTGTACTTTTTAAATATGCAGGAACTCAAGAATTTGTATCCAGGAGCCTTCTTGAGAATCTACTAGAATCCCACTAAGACAGGAGTGAATGATCTTCAGCAAAGGACTGATGATGAGATTTTAACGTAATTAGTTGTATATCTAACACTAAATCAAAAATGGGAATGAGGATAGAATAATGTGTAATACTTGTTAAAGTAGCAATTAGAGGAAAATTCAGTCTTAAACACCTTATGAATGAAAATGAAAGCAGGAAATTTAACAAATTCCAAACTAAAAAATCTAGAAAATGTAATAAATAAACAAAAAGAAAGGAAAAGGAACGAAATAATAAAAATAGACACAATTACATCAAAACCATAGTTTTTTTAAAAATTAGCAAAATATACAAATCACTAATTAGCCTAATGAGAAAGCACAACTATTTAAAATAAAAATTAGCAATGAGTGAATAATCATTGAAACAGAATTTTAAAAAATTCATTAGAGATTGTTTTGCCAACATCTGTGCAAATAAATTTGAAATTCCATATGCAGTGGAGAATTTCCTAAAGAAATTGACTATTACAAATAGAAGGTTAAACAGACCAGTTTCCATCAGAAAAATAGAGAAGGTTATAAGGGAACTGCTCCATAAGAAAGCATCAGCCCCTGGTGTTTCACAGGGGAATTCTACCAAACCTTCAAAGACCAGATAAACCCAGTGCTGTATAACTTATTCCACAATATTGAAATTCATTTTTAAAAGTAAGCTAATGACAGTATAATTAGAAAATTATTACCAGTATCATTTATGAATATTGATGCAAAAGTACTTAATAAACATTAGCAAATAGAATCCAACACCACAATAAAAAATGGATTAAGTGACATTTATTCCAGGAGTTCAAGCTTGGTTCATGATTAGGAAATCCAGTAAAATAATACAGCATAGTAACAGATCTAAGGAGAGGAAAATGATCATATGACTATCTCCAGAGATGTTAAAAAATCTTTGGACAAAATCCAATATAATAAAAAAGATATAACTCATTCTTGAAGCCAACATCATACCTAATGGGAAAACAGCAACACTTCCATTAAGATTAAGAACAAGGAAAATATACCTACTGTCTCCTCTTAACCTTGTCCTGGAATTAGTAGCCAAGGCAATTAGAGGGATAAGAATTGGAAAAAAAGTAAAACTATTTCTATTTGTAAATAATATGATCATGTACCTGCAAAACCCTAGAGAAAAAATGGCAAAACTTTATCAAGTAACAAAAACAACTCATTAAAATAGCAGAATATAAAATTAACATAAGGAAACTGAAATTGCTAGTCTTCAAATACAGAAACAATAACCAGTTCATGGACATATAGTAGAGAAAACACATTTAAATAGCAATAAAGGAGACTAAATACTTAAAATCAGTTGAACACTGTATTTGCAAAAACAATCTTTAAAACACTCTTGAAAGACACAAAAGTATGTGAATAAATTATGACTCCCTTGTTTTTGGAAAGGATGACTCACATCATAATGATATCCTTAAGTTAATATATAAATTTAACACAATTGCAATAAAATACCAACAAGATTTTTGTTTAAGTGGAATTGGGTGAGAGTTTATGTGGAACAATAAATAGCTTGGAAAACACTAAAAAAGAAAAGCTATTCACGGGAAGTAGACCTACCACAGAGAATTTATCATTAAAACATGAAGAGAAAGATCAATGAAACAGAAATAGTCCCAAGAATATCTGGAACCTTAATGTATTATAACGATGTCATCTCAAGTCATCAGAACAAAGATGAACATTTTAGTAAATGATTCTGTAACAACTGGTTAGCCATTTGGAAAAAGAAAATTAGATCCATAACTTACATCATACATAAGAATAAATTCCAGATAGATCAGAAATCTAAATATAATAGTAAATCATATAAATACCCGAAGAAAACAGATGTGATTCTTTTACCTGTGTGAAGGAAAAGCCTTTTTAACTAGAATGTAAAATATTGATGCAATAAATAAAATTAATGAAATTTACTACAATAAAACACAAGTTTGAAATTTGAAACATACCTGAAACACAGAGAGACAATGTTTGTAACATATATCAAAAGTGTCAATATCCTTAAGATCAAAGGAAATATTTTTTAAATGAGAGAAAAAAGACTGAAATGTCCTGCACTAAATTGTGCAGGAGGCATGAACAATTCACTACAAAAGATACAAAATGGCCCTTCACCGTATGAAAAGTCGTTTAGCCTCACTTTAATAGAAAAAATGAAAAGTGAAAGTATTCTGAGATTTCATTTCCTATCAGAGTGACAAAAATTAAAAAGTACAACACATTCTGTTTTTGAGGCTGTGAGAAAATAGGCACTCTTACACATTGGTAGTGGAAATGTGAATTGATACAATCCTATGGTTGGCAGTTTGACACTATAAAAACAAAACAGAACAGATTATATATGTATTTGCCATTGGATCCAGCCCTGTTTAGGAATTTACCCTGAAGGTACCAATATGGAAACTCATATGTGAAGTTCTTTCATTGCAGTAAAATTTGTAAATTGCAATATTGGAAACAACCTAAATGCTGAAACATTGGAGATTGATTAAATAAACTGTTTTAAACACATGCAATGGAGATTTGTGAAGGTGTAAAACACATGAATGAAGATATCTAGTGTAGAGTGATTTCCAGGATAAGCCAAAAAGACAAGTGGAAAAGAGTATCTATAATTCACTCCTTTGGTATAAGAAAGAAGACAAAATAAGAAAATATGTGCATCTGAAATATAAACTAATGAGAAGGAAAGAAAGGATAAACAAGAGGTTGATATTGGTTACCAGAAGGGGTGGTCGGAATGAGATAGAAATGGATAATTGGTGACAGACGGCTGACACCTTTTTTTTTTCATTTTTTGCTCCTTCCGACATTTCTTCTTTTTCTTTCTTTTATTGACGTGTCATTGATATACCATCTTATGTTGCTTTCAAATATACAACACAGTGGTTCAACAGTTACCCATATTATTAAATCCTCATCCCTTCTACTGTGGTTACTATCTATCAATGTAGAAAGATGTTACAGAGTCATGACTTATTTTCTCCGTTCTTTACTACCTTCCCAGTGACCAACTTATATTGTGATTGTGAATTATTGTGCCCTTTATACCCCTCCCCCTCCCCCTCCCCCACCAAACCTGCCCCAACCCCTCCCCCTTCAGAAACATGAGTCACTCCTCTATGTCTATGAGTCTACTGCTGTTTTGTTCCTTCTGTTTTGCTTTGTTTTTATATTCAACAAATAAATGAAATCATACGGTATTTGTCTTTCTCCACCTATCAGCCATTTCTTTTTATTTACAGTTTGTGTTCAATGCAAATCAATTCTTCTATAACATAAGAAATTCCTGTAAATCAAAGCATAAATACACAAACACAGCATACAACCCAAAATAAGATGTACAGCATTCAGGTGTGAAACGGGGAATGTTCATTCATACCCACAGTAGCTTAAGATTTGTTGGATGTGGTTGTTACAAGTGTAGGTTTCTAAAGGTGGAAAGAAATGACTTTGGTTGTCAGGATTACTGTGTCCATATCAGATATTGGAACACCGAAGCATCAGTATGTGATCATGCAAACAGAAGACTTTAGGGAGTGTCTATTTTTTTAAAAAGCTTTCTTTGCATCAAGACAGTTGTGAAAATTTAGTTTCCAGAATCAAGCCTATTTTGGGCTTAGGACCAGGTTCTAACTATCCAAAAATATTGGTGAATAACCGGAAGTATTCCAAATAATGTGGCTCTTCTGATTCATATATTTTTTAAAAGTATTTACAGAAAGGGTATAAAAATTTTTCCAAATTTAATGTAAGTAAGCTTTCAGACTTCACTTACCAAATACTTGGTTTACAGTTTTGGCTCCTTCACATATTTGCCTTTTTAATTTCAAGATTTGTCAGTTTGACCTTCAAAACAGATCATTTGTCTTTAATTGTAGGAAGTATTCAATATATGCCGAAATAAAAAGCATTTTGAAATCAGTCAAAGTCGGTGTACTTCTACTCTTTGGAACCAGTTTAGCTAAATGATCTGGTGCTCTTCTTGAATAGAAATAGGTGATAAGTGTATAAGGAAAATTTACTCATTATGCTTAGATTTGGGGTAGATTCAACCCATCATTGCTCTGGCATATGCCAGTTACCATATAAACAGTCAAATGCAATGTCAAATCCAAAACTCCTGAGGAAAGAGTTCAGTTTTCAATGGAACAGTGATAGCTTAACAATGTAAAACTTTACCTCAAGTACATCAGCCTTAAATTAGTACTGCTGAAACAATGCATTGAGGGTGTACAGTAACACCTTCAAGTTTCTTCTAATGTTCATATATAAATAGGATCATGGAAGCTTTTTCGTTTTACCTGTTTTAAAGCCTTACAAGTTTAATGAGCAAATGCAAACAATCTCTGTTCCACATCCTTTATCCCTATATAAGATAAAATCTATTCTCATTTTCAAGGTACCAGTTTTATGTGTCCATACTTAAGCCACATTTAAGGAACTTATCTCTCAACTGATTTTGGATGTTGTTTCTCTTCATCTTGTACCTGAAACTCCAGTAGATTTAATATTGGCATTCATCATCTAGTCAAACCTTTCACATGCTCTTCAAAACAATCAAATTTGAGGTCAGAAATGTGAAAGTATGGATAAATACTGCCCTACTATGATAGGGATGACCGTGGGCATTTGGAAATAAGGACTCTAGATTTTAGGAAGTGTATATAACTATTGCCAAGATTAAAAATATGAAGATTGTTTACCATGATTGGGATATTATCAAAATTTAAATTCTCATAGAAAAATTGTATATAATTCCAATAAGAAATAAAGGGATGTCATCTTTAAAAGACTGTATGACTACATGAGGAACTCTAGAACAGATTTTAATTCACCATGAGTAAAAAGTATAAGGCAAAGATATATTACCAGGGATAACTAATAGCATGATATAGAGCTGTAAAAAATTACTCAGAAAATCTACAGTATAGCATGGTTTGAGACTAGTTGAAACATAAGTAAAACTAAAAGGATTTTTAAATATTTTGCTTACATGGATCACCATGTTGGGGTGGATGATACAGTGTAAATTGAAATAAAAAAGCAATCCTTATTTTGCTTCTCCATATTCTTTAATAAGGGGATCAGAATTAAATTTAGGTGGAAGGATGGAAAAAGTTGAACTTTCAGAAGTTCTTAACCTGGCATCTGTAGACTCCCAAGCAAACCATGGACAGAATTCAGTGAGTCCATGAACTTTAATGGGAAAAACAGCACATCTTTCTATTTGCTGACCTCTAACTTAAATTTGATATTTCCTTCAATTTTGACTGTAGACCACAAAGCACAGTAACATCAGCATTAAAATTTATCACTAATAAAATCACAGATATTTTCATTTTGTATTACAATAGTTGTAGCAACCTCAAGGTATCATTTATACACATCATTGCTTCAAAATTAGAATAGTTATTAGAGCCACAGAAACATCTTGTTATTCAATTTCTCAATAAAGAAAGCAAATATATTATTATATTATGAAAATTGTATTTCAATATTTGTTTTCCAATAATCTTTTGCATTACAAAATATTCTGGGAAAGGACCAGTAAGCTTCATTGGACTTCCAGAGTGGCTTGTAGCATAAAATTTTTTCGAATACCTGAATTAGCTCCTCTAAATGACTGTGTCTCCCAGCTTGGATATTCCAATTACTTGGAGAATGGGAAGAATTTTAAACTGAACTTGGTTGTCTTTAGAGGAAGTGAAGAGTCCCAGAGGTAGTGTTAAATGATTAGAAATGGGTAAATCTCATAATTTAATCTATATCAGTCACTTGGTTTTAATATCTGGCAGAATTTATATTAGGCCATTAAAAATATATATTGGGAAGACTAAGTATAGTGGTCCTCATAGGGTTGTGCACAGTATACCTGTGGTCCACTTGGAACCTGGATCAAAGTCCCCCAACACAATAATGCCACTTTACACCATGGCACATATTTCACCCTGAGGTCAGTTAAAAGTCTGTAAGAACTTAGTGGAGAAAAACATTGCAGAGTAGGAAGGCAAGGTGAAAAGGTCATAAAAGAAGAAAATAGAGCAAATGCAATTAAACCTGGAAATGACTTGAATACTGCAGAACAGACTTCCTACAAATGGAGAAGAAGAGAAGACCACACAGAAAAGGGTAAAGTGGCAGAGCTACAATCTTGCAGGACCCAAGCCCTCCCCAAAACCCAGCCTACAGGTGGGAGAAAGAGGAACGGAGCAGGAAGTGGCAGGAGCCCAGGATCACTGAACCCCTGGCCCTGGAGATTTTCTGTGGGGGTATGAGCCCACATTACATTGGGTTCACATTGGGTTCTGGCAATTAGTGGGGCTGGAAACCAAGGACAGGTGGAACACTCAGTGAGGATGAGTTTCCAGAACAAACATGCTCCACCAGTCCCCTGAGAAAAAAGCATAGGTGGTAGTTTGAAAGACTTGCCAGCAGCAGGAGGGTTATGAGGGGGTGAAGGCTGAATGGAGTCTCTTCTCAGGAAAAAGGGCAGGCGGATGATACCTCCCCAGCCCTCTCTCAGCCCAAGAGGTTGGGAATTCATGGGAGCCCCAGACACTCCATCCCCCTTGCTGGCAGCGCAGCCCAGAGGCTCCTCCCTGCATATACTATAAGCCAACCCACTAGGTGCAAAAGCAGCATCAGACTTTGCTGCCTGGAAGACAGAGACTCTCCCAGCTTACTCAACTCTATTTCAGCCCAACTGGGGAGGTGCCTACAGGAGCCAGCTCCAGAGGTTCCTTCCTCCCAGCTGGTGTCCAAGGCCAGTACTGTGCATTGGACCTGGGCAGAGCCATACATCCACCTGCCCACTCCATTAACCCTTCAGCCCTACATTTCTAGTAGGATAAGCAGAGGGCAACCCTGCCCATAGCAATTCCAGCAGAGAATTCTGCTCTGATCACAAAGGTGTGGCTGAAGCAAATTGCCAACCGAGACTAAGGCCACTACAGAAGACAGACAGAAAGGCAGCCCAGCACACTGCATGCCAACAGCTGGGACTTCCATATTGGAAAGTAAAGAGTCTTGAGCTTCTGGACACCATAGGACACCTCTTTCATAAAGCTATTACTCCATAAGCTAGGAAGCATAGCAAAGCCATCCAAGAGAAAGGAAGCAACACACAAACACTGACAAAAAGAGGAGGCAGAGGAATATGTTCCAAACAGAACCAGAGGAAAAGACACCAGAAAGAGGGCTAAATGAAACCGAGACCACCAGTCTTCTTGATTAAGATTTCAAAGAAAAAATTCATAAAACATGCTCATGTATCTACAGAAAAATATTTAAGATCTCAGGGAGGAGTTCAACAAAGAGATTGAAGACCTGAAAAAGAGCCACACAGAGCTGAAGAATACAGTATCTGAAATGAAACACAGAGTGGAGGGATTTAAGAGTAGATTATTGCAGGTAGAAGAAACTGAATGAAATGGAAATTAGGGAACAAAAACACAACAAAGCTGAGGAACATAGAGAAAAAAGGAGATCTAGGAATGAAAGAATAAGCCAGTTGAGTGACCAATCAAAATGGAAAAATATTTGCATAATAGGGGTATGAGAAAAATAAGAGGGAGACATAAATATAGAAAACCTCTTTGAGGAAACAATAGTTGAAAACTGGTTCCCCAATTAAGGGAAGGAAATAGATTCGCAGGTGATGGAAGTGCAGAGAGTTCATAACAAAAGGAACTCCAGGAAGAAAACACCAACAAGTATAATTAAAACGGCAAAGACCAAGGATAAATAGAGGTGGAGAGCAACCAGAGAGAGAAAACAGATTACTTATAAAGGAAACCCCATAAGGCTATCATCAGACTTCTTAGCAGAAACTTTAGAGTCCAGAAGGGAGTGACATGATGTATTTATGGAATGAAACAGAAGGGTGTACAACCAAGAATCCTCTACTCAGCAAGATTATCATTTAAATGTGAAGCAGAGATTTAACGATTTCCAGATAAAAGTTTAAGGATTTCATTACTTCTAAGCCAGCCCAACAGGATATGGTAAAGGGAATGCTGTAAATGGAAATGTTCCAAAGGCAAAATAGCTTTCAACAGTGAAAATAAACCACCAGTAAAGGTAGCACAACAATTAATTACCGATCAAGTACAAAATTAAAACGAAGCAAATCAACTATTCACAAAATCAGTCAAGGAACACAAAAAAAGTGCAGGTTATGACATCCAATACATAAAGTATAGAGGAGGAGCCAGGATTAAAGATGGAGGCGTGAGAGGTGAGACACAGGCTTCTTCCTAAAACTGCATAAAATATGAAAATATAATTAATACAACTAATCCTGAGAAAGCAACAGGAAAGAGGACTGCACCAGACTGCATACACCTGGAGAAAAGAGCAGACCTCACAGAACAGAGTAACGTACCAAAGCTGTGGCCCAGCGGGACCAAGCCATTCACCCACCCCAGCTCACTGGCGGGAGGAAGAGAAATGGAGCAGGGAGGGAGTGGAGGCCTGAGACTTCTGAATACCTAACTCTGGAGATCTGCTCTGGGAGCACAAACCTACAATTCATGGTCCTTGCATGATGCGCTCTTGATTACGGGGTTGGAAGGCTAAGACAGGCAGAATTCCTGGAGAGACTGAGATTCCAGCCACTGGTGGAAAGCAGGGATCCATATCTGGCTGCTCTTGGACAAAAGAAAGGTGGGCAATCTGAGAGACTTCCTAACAAGGAAGCCCTTAGCAAGAGGGCTGCTAAAAGGGCCAGGATTGCACAGAGCTTACTGCTCAGGAGAGAGGACAGATAGACAAAATTGTCCGGGTGCACTCTGCCCAGCAGTTTGGGAGCTTTGCCATATAGACTCCCATATTTAAGGAGGAAAAGAAATCGTCCTCCTTAGACGATCTTCAGGTGCTCCAGCTCCCTGGCTGGCTACACAGCTCCAAGAACCCCCTCCGTGATACGCAGCCTACTGCACCTTTCTCCCGGCCAGCACCACCTGGCTCACAAACTGGCAAACACTACCCTGGCGTTAGCCCAGCCAGATGGAAGACCTGTCTACAGCAACGACAAAGGCAAAGCATAGAGGCTTATACCTGTGTGCTCCGCCCACTAGTTCAGGCGGTGGAGACAGGCATAGCAGCCGAGTAGCAGGAAACAGCTCTTTCCTCCCCCCAGGCACCAATACCACTCCCCTGCAACCCCCGACATTGCTTCAGAGGCTGAGCAGCTCCAGGGAGTAGAGCACTAGAGGGCACGATATACAAATATGAAACGCCAAAGTAATCTGGTTCAGAGTAAAATTATTAATACCATTCCTGAGAAACATTTAAATGACATTGACCTCATGACTGTTCCTGAGAGGGAGTTCAAAATAAAAATCATTAACATGTTCATGGAGGTATGGAAAGATATTCAAGAACTCAGGAATGAATTCCGGTCAGAGATCCAATCATTGAAGAGCACAATGGAGGGTATTAAAAGCAGATTGGATATAGTGGAGGAGACGATAAATGAAATAGAAACTAGAGAAGAGGAATACAAAGAAGCTGAGGCACAGAGGGAAAAAAGGATCTCTTAAGAATGAAAGAATATTGAGAACTGTGTGACCAATCCAAACGGAACAATATTCGCATTATAAGAGTACCAGAAGAAAAGAGAGAAAAAGGGATAGGAAGTGTCTTTGAGGAGGTAATTGCTGAAAACTTCCCCAATCTGGGGAAGGAGATAGTCCCTCGGGCCATGGAGGTGCACAGATCTCCCAATACAAGGGACCCAAGGAAGACAACACCAAGATAGATAGTAATTAAAATGGCAAAATCAAGGATAAGGACAGACTATTAAAAGCAGCCAGAGAGAAAAATAAGATCACATACAAAGAAAAGCCCATCAGGCTATCATCAGATTTCTCAACAGAAACCTTACAGGCCAGAAGTAGGTGGCATGATGTATTTAATGCAACCTAGCCAAAGGGCCTTGAACCAAGATTACTTTACCTGGCAAGATTATCATTTAAATTTGAAGGAGGGCTTAAACAATTTCCAGATAAGCAAAAGCTGAGAGAATTTACCTCCCACAAACCATCTATACTGTGTTTTGGAGGGACTGCTATAGATGGAAGTGTTCCTAAGGTTTAATACCTGTCAACAGAGGTAATAATACCACAGTAAAGAAAGTAGAACAGCTAATTAGTAAGCAAATGCAAAAATTAAAATAACTACCCCCAAAGTCATCAAGGACTGACAGAGTACAGAACATGATACCTAATATATAAAGAATGGATGAGGAAGAAAATGAGGAGAAAAAAGAAAGAACCTTTAGATTGTGTTTCTAATAGCATAATAAGTGAGTTAAGTTAGACTCTTATATAGTAAGGAAGTTAACCTTGAACCTTTGGTAGCCACGAATCTAAAGCCTGCAATGGCAATAAGTACATACCTATCGATAATCACCCTAACTGTAAATGATCTGAATGCACAAATCAAAAGACTTAGAGTCACTGAATGGATAAAAAAAAAACAAGACCCATATATATGCTGCCTACAAGAGACTCACTTTAAACCCAAAGACATACACAGACTAAAAGTGAAGGGATGGAAAAAGATATTGCATGCAACTAATAGGGAGAAAAAAGCAGGAGTTGCAGTACTTGTATCAGACAAATAGACTTCAAAACAAAGAAAGTTACAAGAGACAAAGAAGGACATTACATAATGATAAAAGGGTCAATCCAACAAGAAGTTTTAACCATTATAAGTATCTATGCACCAATACAGGAGCACCTACATATGTGAAACAAATATTAACAGAATTAAAAGGAGAAATAGAATGCAATGTATTCATTCTAGGAGAATTCAGCACTCCATTCACTCTGAAGGACTGATCAACCAGACAGAAAATAAGTAAGGAGACAGAGGCACTGAACAACACAATAGAACAGATGGACCTAACAGACATCTACAGAACTCTACACCCAAGAGCAGCAGAGTACACATTCTTCTCAAGTGCACATGGAACATTTTCAAGAATAGAACATATACTAGCCCCCAAAAAGAGCCTTGGTAAATTCAAAATGATTGAAATTGTACCAGCCAGTTTCTCAGACCACAAAGGTATGAAAGTAGAAATAAATTAAGCAAAGAAAATGAAAATCCCGCAAACACATGGAGGTTTCACAATATGTTCCTAAAATGACCAATGGATCAATGACCAAATAAAAACAGAGATCAAGAAATATATGGAAACAAATGACAATAATAATTCAATACCACAAAATCGGTGGGAAGCAGTGAAGGCCGTGCTAACAGGGAAATATATTGCAATACAGGCCCACCTCAGGAAAGAAGAACAATCCCATATGAGCAGTCTAAACTCACAATTAATGAAACTAGAAAAAGAAGAACAAATGAGGCCCAAAGTCAGTAGAAGGAGGGACATAATAAAGATTAGAGCAGAAATAAATAAAATCGAGAAGAATAAAACAATAGAAAGAATCAATGAAAGCAGGAACTGGTTCTTTGAGAAAATAAAAAAAATAGATAAACCCCTGGCCAGATTTATGAAGAAAAAAAAGAGAGTCTACGCACATCAGAAACCAAAATCAGAAATGAGAAAGGAAAAATCACTACGGACACCACAGAAATACAAGAAATTATTAGAGAATATTATGAAAAATTATATGCTAACAAACTGTATAACCTAGAAGAAATGGACAACTTTCTAGAAAAATACAACCTTCCAAGGCTGACCCAGAAATAAACAGAAAATCTGAACAGACCAATTACCAGCAACAAAATTGAACTGGTATTCAAAAACCTACCTAAGAACAAAACGCCAGGACCAGATGGCTTCACCACTGAATTTTATCAAACATTTAGTTAAGACCTACTACCCATCCTCATTAAAGTTTTCCAAAGAGTAGTAGAAGAGGGAATACTTCCAAACTCTTTCTATGAGGCCAGCATCACTCTAATACCAAAACCAGGCAAAAACACCACAAAAAAAAGAAAATTACAGACCAATATCCCTGATGAACATAGATGCAAAAATACTCAGCAAAATATTAGCAAACAAAATTCAAAAATACATCAAAAAGATATCCATCATGGTCAAGTAGGATTTATTCCAGGGGCGCAAGGATGGTATAATATTTGAAAATCCGTCAACATCATACACCACCTTAATGAAAGGACAAAAATCAACTGATCATCTCAATAGATGCTGAAAAAGCATATGACAAAATTCAACATCCATTCATGATATGAACTCTCAACAAAATGGGTATAGAGGGCAAATATCTCAACATAATAAAGGCCATATGTGACAAACCCACAGGCAACATCATACTTAACAGTGAACAAATGAAAGATTTTCCTTTAAGATTGGGAACAAGACTAGGATGCCCACTCTCCCCACCTTTATTCAACATAGTACAGGAGGTCCTAGTCAGTACAATCAGACAACACAAAGAAATAGAAGGCATGCAAATTGTTAAGGAAGTTAAACTGTCCCTGTTTGCAGATGACATGATATTGTACATAAAAAACTAAAGAATCCACCCCAAACTACTAGAACTAATAAATGAATTCAGCAAAGTTCCAAGATACAAAATTGATACACAGAAATCTGTTGCATTCCTATATACCAATGATGAACTAGCAGAAAGAGAAATCAGCAAAACAATTCCATTCACAATTACATCAAAAAGAATAAAATACCTAGAAATAAACCAAACTAAGAAAGTGGAAGACCTTCAAGACACTCATGAGAGAAATTAAAGAAGTCACCAATAATGGGAATACATCTTGTGCTCATGGATAGGAAGAATTAATGTTGTCAAATGGCCATTCTGCCTAAATCAATCTACAGATTGAATGCAATCCCTATCAAAATACCAATGACATTCTTCAACAAACTAAAATACTTCTAAAATTCATATGGAACCACAAAACACCCTGAATAGCCAAAGCAATCCTGAGAAGGAATAATAAAGCTGGGGGATTACACTCCCCAACTTCAAATTCTACTACAAAACCACAATAATCAAGACAATTTGGTACTGGCATAAGGACAGACCCATAGATCAATGGAGCAGAATAGAGAGCCCAGATATAAACCCAACCATATATGGTCAATTAATATAAGATAAAGGAGCCATGGATATAAAATTGGGAAAAGACAGCCTCTTAAGCAGCTGGTATTGTCAAAACTGGACAGCTACATGTAAGAGAATGAAACTGGATTATTGTCTAACTCCATACACAAAGTAAACTTGAAATGGATCAAAGACCTGAATGTAGGTCATGAAACTATAAAACTCTTAGAAGAAAACATAGGCAAACATCTCTTCAGTATGAACATGAACAACTGTTTTCTGAACACATCTCCTTGGGCAAGGAAAACAAAAGTAAAAGTGAACAAATGGGACTACATTATACTAAAAAGCTTCTGGAAAGCAAAGGACACCATAAGTAGAACAAAAAGGCATCCTACAGTATGAGAGAATATATCCATAATCAACATATTAGACAAGGGGTTAACATCCAAACTATATAAAGAACTCACATGCCTCAACACCCAAAAAGCAAATAACCCTATTAAAAAATGTGCAGAGGATCTGAACAGACACTTCTCCAAAGAAGAAATTCATATGGCCAACAGGAACATGAAAAGATGCTCTACATAGCTAGTTATCAGGGAAATGCAAATTCAAACCACAATGAGATATCACTTCACACCAGATAGGATTGTCAATATTGAAAAGACAAGGAACAACAAATGCTGGTGAGGATGCAGAGAAAATGGAACCCTCTTACACTGCGGGTGGGAATGTAAATTAGTTCAGTCATTGTGGAAAGCAATATGGTGGTTCCTCAAAAACCTAAAAATAGAGATACCATTTGACCCAGGAATTCCACTTACAGGAATTTACGTGAAGAAAACAAGATCCCAGATTTAAAAAGACATATGCACCCCTATGTTTATAGCAGCTCTATTTACAATAGCCAAGATAATGGAAACAACCTAAGTGTCCATCAGTAGATGAATGGATAAAGATGATAGGGTATATACACACAATGGAATATTATTCAGGCATAAGAAGAAAACAAATTCTACCATTTGCAACAACATGGATGGACCTGGAGTGTATTATGCTAAGTGAAATAAGCTAGGCAGATAAAGACAAGTACCAAATGATTTCACTCATTTGTGTAGTATACCTACAAAGCAAAACTGAAGGAACAAAACAGCATCAGACTCAGACTCCAAGAAGGGACTAGCAGTTACCAAAGGGAAGGGTGTTGGTAGGGTAATTGCAGGAGGGAGAAGGGGATTGAGGGTTATTATGACTGGCACACATGTTGTAGGGGGATCATGGGGAAGATAGTGTAACATAAGGAAGACAAGTATTGACTCTTTGGCATCTTGCTCTGCTGATGGATAGTGACTGTGGTGGGGTGGGGAGGGGACTCAATAATATGGGTGAATGTAGTGTCCACAATGGTGCTTATGTGAAATCTTTATAAGACTGTATATCAATGATACCTTAATTAAAAAAATCTCTTTAATATAAGCATGAGCAGTTTTTTCCTGAACACATCTTAGGGAAAGCATACAAAATAAAAAATGAGCAAGTGGGACTACATCAAACTGAAAAACTTGTGTACAGCAAAGGACACCATCAACATAACAAAAAGGCCTCCTACAGTATGTGAGAATATATTTGTAAATGACTCGTCTGATGAAGGGTTAACATCTTAAATATTTAAAGAACTCAAATACTTCAACACCCAAAAAACAAATAAACTGATTAAAAAATGGGCATATCATTTGTACAGACACTTCTCCAAAGAAGAAATATGAATGGCCAACAGGCACATGAAAAGATGCTCCATATTGCTAATCATCAGGGAAATGCAAATCAAAATGACAATGAGATATCATCTTACACCAGTTAGGATGGCCAACATTGAAAAGACAAATAATAATACATGCTGGTGAGGATGCAGAGAAAGTGGAACCCTTCTACACTGCTGGTGAGAATGTAATTGGTGCAACTGCTGTGGAAAGCAGTATGGAGGTTCCTCAGAAAACTAAAATAGAAACACCGTTTGATCCAGTAATTTCACTGCTAGGAATTCATCCAAAGAAAAGAAAATCTCTGAGTCAAAAAGATATATGCACCCCTATGTTTATCACCACATTATTTACAATAGCCAAGATATGTAAGCAGCCTAAGTGTCCATCAGTAAATGAATGGATAGAGAAGTGGTACATATACATAGTGGAATATTACTCAGCCATAAAAAGAAAAGAAATCCTGCCATTTGCAACAACATGGATGGATCTAGAGGGCATTATGCTAAGTGAAATAAGCCAGGTAGAGAAAGACAAATACCATATGATTTCATTTATTTGTGGAATATAAAAACACAGCAAAACAGAAGGTACAATAATACATCAGTAGATACATAGACACTGAGAAGTGACTGGTGGTTACCATGGGGGATTGGTTATGGTGGGTGGGTGGGAATATGGGGGGATACAGAGGCACAAAAATTCTCAACCATTATTTAAGTTCGTCACGGGGACAGTAGTACAGCATGGAGAATATTGTCAACAATTCTGTAACATCTTTCTACGTTGATAGTTACCACACTAGAAAGGGTGATGACTTAATAACTTGGGTAACTGTTGAAGCACTGTGTTGTTTATTTGAAACCAATATAAGATTGTATGTCAATGGTACTTGAAAAAAAATCTGCAAGAACTTGCTATGCTCACCATCAGCAACCACTGCTAGAGAAGCCTCTATGGATATTCAACCTCTCACTGTCCACTGATGATCTGCTGCAGTTCCACTTCACCAAGGAGCCGCTGATGGAGGAGTACAGACAGAATCGCCACCCAGGTGTGGAAGCTCAGCTCCTGTGACATGTGTGAGCCGGCACGCAACAGTGTGCTCGTTAGCGGCTTCTCGCACAAGGTGAAGAGTCACTGGCTGGGACCCAGCTATACCAAGGAGGGCCCTGAGGGCAACGACATCCGCCGCACCAACGTGCCAGACATCCATGTGGGCTACCGCTATGAGACTCTGTGCCAGGAGTTGGCGCTCATCACTCAGGCTGTGTAGACTGAGGTGCTCGAGACCATCCCAGAGGAGGTGGGCAACATCTCAAGCCCTGGGCCTCAGTGAGCCTGGCCTTCGAAGTGCACCCGCCTCTCAGCACCTTGGCCACATTTTGTTCTCAGAGCCCCGCACCTTGCTGTGGTCTCTGCATGTGTCATTCTCTGTTCTGTCCTGCATGTCGGACCTGTCCCTGTCCCTGGCCACCCCAGGGAAAGTGGTGCCCAGCATCTGCTGTGCTCTAGTCTTGACTCCGGTGTCCTCGATGGCCCAGGGTTGCAGGCTGCCCTGCTCGCGGCCCTGCCCCAGGATCCTCTGAAGCCTGGCTGTCTTGTGGGCCTCTAAGTGTCCACATGGGCTAGGGGTGGTTGCGGGGGGCTGGCCCCTCTAGGCCTTGGGGTTCTACTTGGGCAAATCCGAGCTTTGGCCAGGGCTTGAGTGTAGACCCCTGTTTTATTTATGTGGCCGAGGGGCAGTCAGGCGGGGCCTGGACACATCTTCTGTGGGCCTGGGGCTGCTGGGGGGTCTGTGGAGCTCTAGCAGCTCTGCGGGGGGTCCAGTCGGGCTGAGAGCTCAGCTGAAACCCTGGCTGCCTCGGAGGTGCTGGACTACACCTCTGCCTAGTCACTGCCAGTAGCCCTCTGTCCTTCCTCGTCCACTCGTCTGGTGTCATCTTCCTGTGCCGCTGTGGGAGGGGGCGGCGGCCCCGGGCTGTGTCTGGGGCCACTGTAGCCAGAGGGCCCTGGATCTGCCCCCAGTCCCAGGGATGGTACCTGCACTATGGTTCCTGGAGTTTTGACCAGACCTGGATCCTGGCTGGTCCCCTATGTTGTGTTCTGGACCGAGACCTTTGCTGTGAAATGCAATGTTTCATACAATCCTGTCTTTCCTAGTGCAAGAGGAATAAAGATTATTTAAGTAAAAAAAAAAAACTATCAGTTTACAGTTTTCCTCCCCTGTTCACATCCTCTCACGATCCTTGGTAGTTTTATGGCCTTTGGGTAACCTTCCTGACCTCAAACTTTAACTTTAATTTGGCCATGCAGTACATTCACTACATTCTATAATTTGTTATCTATCAGAATTGCCTCATCAGCGAAATCTCTATCTTTAATATCTTATTGTCTAATCCCAACATCTTGGCATTTCCTTTAAAAAATGTTTAAACATTATAATTCGATTAATAGCCACCATTTAAAAACAGATATTGGGCATGAAAATCTGGATTGTTCAGTTTCTTAAACAATGGATGATGTACAACATTGGCCTTGAAATCCTGTGTAGGTAGGGTAGAATAAGGACTGTAAATTTATTTTTATTAAAGTATCATTGATATACAATCTTACACTGGTTTCAAATATAAAACACGGTGGTTCAACAGTTACCCATATTGTTTAATCCTCATTTGCTATAGTGCAGTTACTCTCTATCAACATACTAAGATGTTTCAGAATCATTGACTATATTAAAGAACTGTGAATTTAAATGGAAATATGCTCTCCAGCTTGTCTCTGTCCTTTTATCTATTGTTTTCCATCATTCCTATTGTGTCTTTGATCTTTGGGCCAAAAGTCAGTAATTATTTATCATTGTATTTCTTTCTTTCAGGTTTCTTTCCTCTTTCCTGTTCTTTTTGTCACCTATCTACATTTTTGGAAATTAGGCATTTGACTTTACAAAACTTGCAGTTTCTATTTTCATTATAGTTCTTTGTCTATTTAAGACCCTGAGTTAATACCTATAAAGGAAGAATAAAAATCATGTGATCATTTCAATAGATACAGAAAAAGCATTTGAAAAAATTCAACATCCATGTTAAAAACTCCCAACAAAGTGGGTGTAGAGGCTATATACCTCAACATAATAAAGGCCATATATATGTCATACTGGATGGTAAAAATCTGAAAACTTTTCTTCTCAAATCAGGAAGAGGACAAGGATGTTCATTTTTATTTATAGTACTGGAGGTCTTAGCCACATCAATCAGACAGGAAAAAGAAATAAAAGGCATCCAAATTGGTAACGAGGAAGTAAAATTTTCACTATTTGTAGATATGATACTATATATAGAAAGCCCTAAAGACTTCAGCAAAATATCTATTCAAACTAATAAATGAATTCATCAAAGTTTCAGGATACAAAATCAATTTACACAAATATGTTGTTTCTGTATACTAATAATGAACTAGCCTAAAGAGAAATTAAGAAAACTCCATTTACAATTATGTCAAAATGAATATAATATCCAGTAATAAATTTAACCAAGGAGGTAAAAGAGCTGTACTCTGAAAACAATAGGACACTGATGAAAGAAACTGAAGATGACACAAATAAATGGAAAGATATACTGTGCTAATGGATTGGAAGAATTAATACTGTTAAAATGCCTATACTACCCAAAGCCATATATAGATTCAATGCAATCCCTATTAAACTACCAAATCATTTTTCCAGAACTAGAGCAAATAATCCTAAAGTTTGTATGGAACTGCGAAAGTTCCCAAATAACCAAAGCAATCTTGAGAAAGAAGAATGAAGCTGGAGGTATGATGTTCCAGGTTTCAAACAAAACTACAAGGCAATCAAAAACATGGTACTGGTACAAAATATAGACACACAGTCCATGGAACACATTAAAGAGCCCCCAAATAAACCCATGCCTATATGGTTAATCTATGACAAAGCAGGGAAGAAACAATGGGGAGAAGACAGTCTCTTCAATAAATGGTGTTGGGAAAACTGGACAGATACATGGAAAAGAATGAAAGTGGACTACTTTCTTATACATAAAACTAAACTAAAAATGGATTAAAAACCCAAATGCAACATCTGAAACTTCTAAAAGAAAATATAAATTCTTGGCAGCAAATTCTTGGGCATCAGCCCTAGCAATTTTTTTTTTCCTGGATATGTCTCCCCAAGAAGGGGAAAAAAAACTAACAGGATTACATCAAACTAAAAAGCTTCTGCACAGTAAAGGAAATTGCAAATGATATATTCAATATATTCATGGGCAGAATAGTTGAAGGGGATGAAGAAGTACAAACTTCCAAGTAAAAAATAAGTAAGTCACAGGGATGAAAAGTACAGCATAGTGAATATAGTCAATACTGTTATAATAATTTTGTATGCTGAAAAAATTAATCTTTCAATTGATTTTTCCCCCGCTTTTAAGTTTGTCACCTCTTTCTTCTGTAGTCAGCCAAGATTAGGACAATTTGTATCTCTGATTTCTTCTCAGAAGGACTTTTGAATTCAGTTTGCCTGGTTGCTTTATAACTTCAGCTTTAGTCAGCATTCTCTAAAGAAACAGAACCAAATGGATGGATGGAGATATATATTCATATATGACTATATCAAAAATTTAGTATAAGAAAATGGGTCATGAAATTATGGAGGCTGAGAAGTCCCATGATCTATTGCCGGCAAGCTGGGGACCCAGGAAAGCCAGTGGGGTAATTCAGTCTGAGTCTGAAAGCCTGACAACTAGGAGCATTGAGGGCACACAAAATCAGTGCCCCATTCTAGCAACCAGGCAGGAAGTCTTGAATTCTTCCTCCGACTTTTGTTTTATTCAGGTTCTCATGGTTTAGATAGTGCCCACCCACACTGGGGAGGGCAGATTGTTTTACCAATTCCACCAGTTCAAATGCTAATTTCATCAGGATACACACAGAGATAATGTTTAACTATATAGGTAAGCCATGATCCAGCCAAGTTGACACAGAATTAACCATTATGTATATAAAATTAGGGTTAAAGTAATGTTTTGTGGCTTTTATCCTAAACTCAGGAATTATGGCTTATTTATCAATATATCCCTGTAACTAAACACATACCTCTCCTATTAACAACCTCATTACTGGCATAAACTAGACACATTAAGTTACATTAATTAGAAGATTTTGTACTTTTTTCCTTCTATGTATAAGGAATCTCAATATTTATTCTTGGTTACTCCCTAGTGGTAGCAGTTTTAAAAAAAACTGACAGTATTTATTCATAAATTATCTGAGAGTATTACAGAAATGAAAGAGACACTATAACTAATAAGCCAGTACACAGAAGAACAGAAACAAATCTTTCTGGAGACAAATAAATATTGCTATATTAAAGAAAAATGAAATAATCACCAAGCTTTTTCTTAAACAGGATACATTTCTGAGAAGAGCTGCCAACCTCAGATTTTCACCCAGAGATTTTCTGAATACAACCAGGATTTCTTTTATGGTGTCAGAGTTCACTCCTCTAATGGACGTTGAGTTTAGGAAGAACAACACAAAAATAAACCAAATAGATGCAAAGTTAAATGCCTATGTGGGAGAATGAAACGTCCAGGCCTTTAAAAATGCACATCCAGCAAGACTGTTGAAATTAATTGGGCTTTTTCTGTACTCCATCTTTCCTAGCCACTGTTCTACAACTGGCTTCTTTCAGTTTCTGATTTTTGTCACTTATTTGCTCATCTCTCTTATTATTCTTAAAATCTTTGATTCTGGTTTTGGTTTCTATCAGCCATTCATTGTTCTTATGCCAAATTTTGGCCTCAGCTTCACTGCTTACCTCAATTCTTATTTTCCTGAGCAGATGTGACAAGTCAGGCTTCTGTAGGTAAACATCTCTGATATGTCCAAGTTAGATCAGGAGCAGGTAGATTAGGACCTCCACATTTCCAGTCTTTCCTTTGATATTTCTATCTCTTTCAAGTTTTTCCTGATGTCTAACCAATAACACCTTTTTCTGTGTTAGTTTACCTCCATCAGGTCAGTCTACCCATCATCATACTTCCTCATGTACTCAAACTGATTTGTTTGTTAATGTATCTAAATTATGTGTGTGTGAATATGTATATATAGTTTCATATTTTCCTTGTGTCAGTGGAATCTTTGTGTCTCTGCTGAGTCATTAGTGGGTTATTTGTGGTATCTCTGTGCATTCTGTTTCCTTAGTAGATTGTAAATTCAGCACAAGCAAGGTAGAAAGTTAGCCCATCTCTAAACTATAGGACAAAGCTCAATTTCATGCTTCTTGGCAGGATGCAGTTAAGTCTTATGATTCTGGGGCCCTCACTGTGAGCTACAAGTATACCCTTTATTAGTTGTTTGGAATGCTTGAGTATGGACATGCTTGGATGATAATAGGTTACATAAAAAGCAATCTTCCTGAGTCTTTGGAAAACGATACACATAGCAAGCATCTGTATTAGCTATTCTTATTATCTTTTGCACAAGTCTAAAAAAAAGTATGTCCATAATTACATAGCCCCTAAGGACTCTTTGATCACGCACATTTATCACTGACAATATAGGTAACTGACTTATATTATGCTTGAGAATTTTTGTACCCCTTTTTCCCCCTCACATTTCTCACCCACCCACCTCAACCCCTCCCCCATGGTAACCACCAGTCACTTCTCACTGACTATGAGTCTACTGCTCTTTGGTTCCTTCTGTTTTGCTTTGTTTTTATATTCCACCAATAAGTGAAATCATATGGTATTTGTCTTTCTCTACCTGGCTTATTTCACTTAGTGTAATACCCTCTAGATATATCCATGTTGTTGCAAATGGCAGGATTTGTTTTCTTTATGGCTGAATAATATTCCATTGTGTATATGTACCACATCTTCTTTATCCCTTCATCTGTTGATGGACAATTGAGTCACTCCTATATCTTGGCTACTGTAAATAGTGTGGCGATAAACAGAGGATATCATGTATCTTTTTGAGGCAGGTATTTTGTTTTCTTTGGGTAAATTCCTAGAGGTGGAATTACTAGGTCAAATGGTATTTCTATTTTTAGTTCTTTAGGGAACATCCATACTGCCTTCCACAGTAGTTACACCAATTTACATTCCCACCAGCAGTTTAAGAGAGTTCCCATTTCCCCACATCCTCAGCAACACTTGTTATTTCTTGTCTTTTGTATACTGGCCATTCTGACTGCTATGAGGTGATACCTCATTGTGGTTTTGATTTGCATTTCTCTGATCATTAGCAATGTGGAGCATGTTTTCATGTGCCTGTTGGCCATCTATATTTCTTCTTTGGAGAAATGTCTGTTCAGATCCTTTGCCAAATTTTTAATCAGGTTATTTGTTTTTTGGGCATTGAGGCATATGAGTTCTTTATGTATTTTGGATGTCAACCTCTTATCAGATGAGTCACTTATGAATATATTCTCCTATACTGTAGGATGCCTTTTTGTTGTGCTAATGGTGTCCTTTTTAGTTTGATGTAGTCCCAATTGTTCATTTTCTTTTTTGTTTCCCTTGCCCAAGGAGATGTGTCCAGGAAAAAATTGCTTATACTATGTTCAAGATATTTTTATTTTTTTATTAAGGTATCATTGATATTCACTCTTATGAAGGTTTCACATAATCAACATTGTAGTTACTACGTTCACCCATATTATCACATCCCCCCCATACCCATTGCAGTCACTGTCCATCAGTGTAGTAAGGTGCCACAGAGTCATTACTTGTCTTCTCTGTGCTATACTGCCTTCCCCGTGACCCACCCACACCATGTGTGCCAATCATAATGCCCTTTAATCCCTTTCTCCCTCCCTCCCTACCCACCCTCCACCACCCCTCCTCTTTGGCAACCACTAGTTCCTTCTTGGAGGCTGTGAGTCTACAGCTGTTTTGTTCCTTCAGTTTTGCTTTGTCATTACACTCCACAAATGAGGTAAATCATTTGGAACTTGTCTTTCTCTGCCTGGTTTATTTCACTGAGCATAACACCCTCTAACTCCATCCATGTTGTTGCAAAATGGTAAGATTTGTTTTCTTCTTATGGCTGAATAATATTCCATTGTGTATATGTACCCCATCTTCTTTATCCATTCATCTACTGATGGACACTTAGGTTGCTTCCATACCTTGGCTACTGTAAACAGTGCTGCGATAAACATAGGGGTACATATGTCTTTTTGAATCTGGGATCTTGTTTTCTTTGGGTAAATTCCTAGGAGTGGAATTCCTGGGTCAAATGGTATTTCTATTATTAATTTTTTGAGGAACGTCCATATTGCACTCCACAATGGTTGAACTAATTTACATTCCCACCAGTAGTATAGGAGGGTTCCCCTTTCTCCTCATCCTCTCCAGCATTTGCTGTTCCTTGTCTTTTGGATGTTGGCCTTCCTAACTGGTGTGAGGTGATATCTCACTGTGGTTTGAATTTGCATTTCCCTGATAATTAGTGATGTGGAGCATCTTTTCATGTTCCTGTTGGCCATCTGAATTTCTTCTAGGGAGAATTGTCTGTTCAGATGCTCCACCCATTTTTAATCAGGTTATTAGCTTTTGGGTGTTGAGACATGTGAGTTCTTTAGATATTTTGGATGTTAACCCTTGTCAGATATGTCATTTAGGAATGTATTCCCCAATACTGTGGGATGCATTTTTGTTCTACTTATGGTGTCCTTTGCTGTACAGAAGCTTTTTAGTTTAATGTAGTACCATTTGTTCATTTTTACTTTTGTTTTCCTTGCCCGTACAGATGTGTTCAGAAAAGTTTTATATTCAGGAGATGTTTGCTTATGTTTTCTTCTAAGAGTATATGGTTTTATGACTTACATTCAGGTCTTTGATCTAATTGAAGTTTACTTTTGTGTATGTAGTTAGACAATAATCCAGTTTCATTCTCTTACATGTAGCAGTCCAGTTTTGCCAACACCAGTTGTTGAAGAGGCTGTCATTTCCCCACTGTATATCCATGACCCCTTTATCATATATTAATTGACCATATATGCTTGGGTTTATATCTGGGCTCTCTATTCTGTTCCATTGATCTATTGGTCTGTTCTTGTGCCAGTACCATACTGTTTTAATTACTGTAGTTTTTAATTACTATAGCTTAAAGTCAGGGAGCATAATCCCCCCAGCTTTATTCTTTATCAGGATGGCTTTTGTATTCACAGTCTTTTGTAGTTCCATATGAATTTTAGAACTATTTTTTCTAGTTCATTTGAAAAAGGCTGCTGGAACTTTGATAGGGATTGCATTGAATCTGTAAATTGCTTTGGGATGGGTGGACATTTTGACAATAGTAATTCTTCCTTGTCCATGAGCACAGGATGAATTTCCATTTTTGGTGTCTTCTTTAATTTCTCTCATGAGTGTCTTACAGTTTTCAGAGTAAAGGTCCTTCACCTCCTGGGTTAGGTTTATTCATAGGTATTTTATTCTTTTTGATGCATTTGTAAATGGAGTTCTTTTCCAGACTTCTCTTTCTGATGGCTCATTGTTAGTATGTAGGAATGGAACAGATTTCTTTATATAAATTTTGTATCCTGCAACTTTGCTGAATTTGGTTATTCATTAGTTCTAATAGTTCTTTGGTGGAGTCTTTAGGGTTTTCGATGTAAAATAATGTAATCTGCAAATAGTAGCAGTTTAATTTCTTCCTTACCAGTCTGGATGCCTTTTATTTCTTTCTCTGATTGCCATGACTGGGACCTCCAGTACTATGCTGAATGTAAGTGTTGAAAGTAGACATCCTCGTTTTGTTCCCAATCTTAGAGGAAAAGCTTTCATCTTTTCACTGTTAAGTATGATGTCAGTATTGGGTTTGTCATATATGGCCTTTATTATATTGAGGTACTTGCCCTCTATACCCATTTTGTTGAGAGTTTTAATCATGAATGAATGTTGAATTTTGTCAAATGCTTTTTCAGCATCTATGGAGAAGATCATGGGGTTTTTGTCCTTTTTTGTTGATGTAGTGGATGATGTTGATGAATTTTCGAATATTGTACCATCCTTGCATCCCTGGGATGAATCCCAGTTGATCATGATGGGTAGTATTTTTGAATTCGGTTTGCTAATATTTTGTTGAGTATTTTTGCATCTATGTTCATCAGGGATATTGGTGTGTAATTTTCTTTTTTTGTTGTGTCTTTGCCTGGTTTTGGTGTTAGAGTGATGTTGGCCTCATAGAATGAGTTTGGGAGTATTCCCTCCTCTTCTACTTTTTGGAGAACTTTAATGAGGACTGGTACTATGTCTTCACTAAATGTTTGATAAAATTCAGCAGTGAAACCATCTGTTCCAGGAGTTTTGTTCTTAGGTAGTTTTTTGATTACCAATTCAATTTCTTTGCTGGTAATTGGTCTATTCAGATTTTCTCTTTCTTCCTGGGTCATCCTTTGAAGTTTGTATTTTTCTAGAAAGTTGTCCATTTCTTCTAGATTATCCAGTTTGTTAGCATATAATTTTTCATAGTATTCTCTTATAATTCTTTGTGTTTCTGTGGTGTCCGTAGTGATTTTTCCTTTCTCATTTCTGATTCTGTTTATGTGAGTAGAGTCTCTTTTTTTCTTGATAAGTCCGGCTAGGAATTTATCTATTTTGTTTATTTTCTCAAAGAACCAGCTTCTGCTTTCATTGATTCTATTGTCTTATTCTTCTCAGTTTTATTGGGTTGATCTATTTTGTTTATTTTCTCAAAGAGCCATCTTTTCTTTCATTGATTTTTATTTTCTATTGTTTCATTCTTCTGTGTTTTACTAATTTCTGCTCCGATCTTTATTATGTCCCTCCTTCTAGTAATTTAGGGTTTCATTTGTTCTTTTTCTAGTTTCTTTAGTTCTGAGTTTAAACTTTTTATTTGGCATTCCTCTTGTTACTTGGGGTAGGCTGTATTGCTGTGTACCTCCCTCTTAGAACTGCCTTTGCACCATCCCATAAATTATCGGCAGTTGAATGTTTGTTTTCATTTTTATCCATGTATTGCTTGAATTCTGTTTTAATTTGATTATTGAGCCATTGATTATTTAGGAGCCTGTTGTTTAGCCTCTATGTGTTTGTAGGCTTTTTTTTGTTTTCTTAGTGCAATTTATTTCTAGTTTCATACCATTGTGGTCTGAGAAGCTGCTGATACAATTTCAATCTCTGTGAATTTACTGAACCTATTTTTCAAGCCTAGTATGTGATCTATGGAGAACATTCCATGTGCACTTATGAAAAATGTGTACCCTCCTGCTTTGGGTGGAATGTTCTGTAGATATCTGTTAAGTCCATCTGACCTAATGTATTGTTCAGTGCCTCTCTTTCCTTATTTGTTTTATGTCTGGTTGATCTGTTGATGTGAGTGATGTGTTAAAGTCTCCTAAAATGAGTATGTTACAATCTATTTTCCCCTTTAATTCTGTCAGCATTTGTTTTACATACTAAGGTGCTCCTCTGTTGTGTGCATAGATATTTATAATGGTTATATCCTTGGTTGGACTGATCCCTTTATCATTATATAATGTCCATCTTTGTCTCTTGTTACATTCTTTGTTTTGAAATCTGTTTAGTCTGATATAAGCCCTGCTGCTTCTGCTTTTTTCTCCCTATTATTTGCATGAAATATCTTCTTCCATCCCTTCACTTTTAGTCTGTGTGTGTTTTTGGGTCTAAAATGAGTCTCTTGTTGGCAGCATATAGATGGGTCTTGTTTATCCATTCTGCCACCCTGTGTCTTCTGATTGGTGCATTTGGCTCACTTCCATTTAAGGTAATTATTGATAGGTATATAGTTACTGCCATTTTAGTAATTGTTTTCTGGTTGTTTTTATAGCTCTTCTCTGTTCCTTTCTCCTCTCTTGTACTCTTCTCTTGGTATTTGATGTTTTTATTTAGTGTTGTGATTGGATTTCTCTTTTTTAATATTTTGTGTATCTGTTATAGGCTTTAGGTTTGTGGTTACCATAAGGTTCAAGGATAGTTTCCTGACTGTATAACAGTTTGTATTAAATTGATGATTGCTCTATTTCAAACACCGTCTTAAAGTTCTTCTTTTTAATTCTTCTTCCTCCTCCATTCTTTATCTATTAGATGTCATATCTGGACTTTTTTGTGTTTCCCTTGATTGAATTTTTTATAGATTGTTTTACTACATTTGTTTTGTTTTAATTTCAGGCTTTCTTGTTAAGTAATTGGTCTACTACCTTTACTATGGGTTCCTTTTGAGTGAAAACTAGCCTTAGGAATGTTCCATCTACATTTGTCCCTTAAAAATATCCTGTAATACTGGTTTAGCTGTTACAAATTCTTTGAGCCTTTGTTTTTCTGGAAATTGTTTAATCCCTGCTTTAAATTTGAATGATAATCTTACTGGGTAGAGGATTCTTGATTGAAGTCCTTCTGTTTCAATAAAAATATTTCATGCTAGTCTCTTCTGGCCTTGAAAGTTTCTGCTGAGAAATCTTATAATAGCGTGATGGGTTTTCCTTATAAGTAATCTTTTTTTTCTCTCTGGTTGCTTTCAATACTCTGTCTTTATACTTAATCTTTGTCATCTTAATCATTGTATGTCATGGTGTTGTCTTTCTGGGGCTCCTTTTGGTAGGGGCTCTTAGCACTTCCATGACCTGAGAGTCTATTTTCTTCCCCAGATTGTGGAAATTTTCAATAATTATTTCCTCGAAGAGACTTTCTGTCCCTTTGTCTCTTCTTCTGTTACCCCTATTATGCAAATATTGTTTTGTTTGGATTGTTCCCACAGTCTATTACCATGGTTTCATTCCTAGAAACACTTTTTCCTCTTTGATCCTCAGCTTCATTGTGTTCCTTTTCTCTAATTTCCATCTCATTGATTGTCTCCTCTGCTTGCAGCAATCCATTATTCATTCCCTCCATTGTATGTTTCATTTTAGTGACTGTATTTTTCAGTTCTGAGTGGGTCTTTTTCAGCTTTTGTATCTCTTTGTTGAAGTACTCCCTGAGATTTTCAATACTTTTCTGCAGATCTTTTAGCATATTTGTGACTTTTTCTTTGAAATCTTTATCAAGAAGATTGATAATATCCATTTCTTTTAGCCCACCTTAAGGTGTCCTATCCTGTAGCTTTATCTGGAACATATTCATCTGTCTTATTTTGTCAGGTTTTCTGTGTTTCTTCCTTTTTGTTTGATGGATATGCTATGCTTCCTGGCCTAGACTAATGTCTTTATGAAGAAGGCATCCTGTGGTGCTTGGAAGCTCAGGACTGTTTACTCTCTACTTTCTGGTTCACCTTTGCAATAGAGCCCCTGATGCTGTTGGTGGGCAATGGGGGGACCACCTTTCTGTCTGTCTGCTATCAGTGGCTTCAGTCCACTGTGGCCAGTATTTTGCTTCCACTGGCCCTTTGTGATCATAGCAGTGGCTTCTGCCACTATCGTTGTGGCCTGAGCCACCCTCTGCCTGCCCTGCAGAGATGGTGGGGCTGCAGGGCTAACTGGGTGTGCAAGGCTGTTGCAGTGCAGGGTGTACAGCACTGGGCTTGGCTACCTGTGGGGAGGAAGGAGCTCTTGGAGCTGGCTTCTGCAGGTGCTTCCCCAGTTTGATTGAAACAGGGTGGAGAAAGCCGAGAGAGCCTCCCTCTGCCTGCCAGGGCCAAAGTCTGATGCTACTAGACTAGGTGGGCTGTTATGTTATCTGTGCACAGAGAAGCACTTTGGGTTTGAGCTGCCATCGAGTGAAGATGGAGCTTCTGGGGCTCCTGGGAGTGCCTGACCTGTTAGGCCAAGGGAGGGTTGGAAGGTATGTCCACTTGCAGTTTCTCCTGTGCAGACAGAGCTCTATCTAACCCTCATCCCTCTGGCACCCCTCCCACAGCTGGCAAATCTTTCAAACTGCTGCCTCTTCTTTGGGTCTCAGTGGAACTGGGAGAGCATGCCCATCCTCCACAAGCAGCTGGAATATCAGGCTCTTAGGGTGGTTCACCTGTCCCTGGTGTCCAGCTCTGCTAATCACCAGAACCCAAAACAATGTGGACTCATGCTCCCAGAGCAGATCCTCAGGGCCAGGTGTGCAGAATTCCTGAGCTCCTATCCCCTCCCTGCTCCATTCCTCTTCCTCCATCCTGTAGGCTGGGGTGGATGAAAGGCTTGGGTCCTGCTTGATCATGGCTCTTCCACTTTACCCCTTTCTGTGTGGTCTTCTTTTCTTCACCATGTGTAGGTGGTCTGTTCTGCAGTCTTCAGATTGTTTTCAGGTTTAGTTATAGTTGCTTCCTTGGTGTGTGTGTGTGGGAGGAGGTTTCTGCCTTGCTTTCCTACTCTGCTATCTTTTTCCCTCATGTCTAATTTGGTAACTGATTCTCTCATTTTTTAAAATTTATTTTAATTTTTTTATTTTGCTATTATTAATATACAGTTACATGAGCAACATTATGGTTAATAGACTCTTCCTATTGTCAAGTCCCCACCACAAACCCCCATTGCAGTCACTGTCCATTAGCATAGAAGGATGTTATAGAATTACTACTTGTCTTCTCTGTGTTATACTGCCTTCCCCATATCCCCCCACCCCACCCCCACCCCTGCTACATTATGTGTGCTAATTGTAATAGCCCTTTTTCCCCCTTATCCCTCCCTTCCCACCCCTCTTCCCCAGTCCCTTTCCCTTTGGTAACTGTTAGTCCGTTCTTGGGTTCTGTGAGTCTGCTGCTGTTTTTTTCCTTCAGTTTTTTCTTTGTTCTTATACTCCACAGATGAGTGAAATCATTTGGTACTTGTCTTTCTCCACCTGGCTTATTTCACTGAGCATCTGATTCTTTCATTTTAACTAAAACAAATTAATTGTGATAGTTGACAGAGTTTTAAAAATGCTGCCCCATCCCTTGCTCTCAAATATGTAGTTAAAGCAGACTATCTTCTGAATAGTTAATATCTAATCGAACATATATTCTACCTCTATTTTACTTCTTCCTCTTTTTCCTTCCAAGCTAACTCTTCTCTCTCCCTTGATTTTTGTAAATTTTCTTTTTCTTTCAAATTTCTTGAATGATGAGTGGCTTAGTTTGGGGTGCTATAACAAAATTCCACAGACTTGGTGGCTGTGGGGAAGTTGGGGTTCCTATGGCCAGGATCCTCACTGAACTTAAACCACCTGATGATGTATCTGGCCTGTTGCTAGGCTACCACTTCCACACCTTTAGGCAATAAGCTATTATTGTGCTATATAGAGAGCTTGGCCCAGTGCTCTGTGCGGAGGCAGAGACGCTAGTGCTCGACCTACCGCTGGGAGAACAAGCCAGTAATAAACCCTTTCACCCCAAAGAACGTTCTGCTGTCAATTTCTTTGGTCGCATTGAATCCATAGCAAACTTGCCTGGGGCTGAAACCCATTGGCAAGACAGTGGCACATAAACAACAAAAACTTATTTCTCATGGTTCTGGAGGCTGGGAGTTGAGATCATGGTGCCAGCCTGGTTTGGTTCTGGTGAGGTCCCTCTTCTAGGTTGCACATGGATGGCTTATCCTGACATGGTGAAATGGAGGGAGAGGGATCTCTGGGTTCTTCTTTACAAGCCACTAATCCCATTCCATAGAGTTCCACCCTCATGAACTAAGTACCTCCCCAAATCCCTACCTCCTAATACCATTATGTTGTTGGTAAGGATTTCAGTATATGGATTTTGAGGGCTCACAAACATTTACAAATGGCAATGTTGTTTTCTAACAACTAGATCTTCGATTACGTGAAATCTTTGGCTCCGTATAACACAGTAAACTTCAAACATTTGAGGAAAAGTTGCCTTAGAATCAGTTTTTGTCAGCTAACATTAGGTCCATTTTTGTTGCATAATCTAATTTTTAAAATCCTGGTGTTTGTTTCACTCAATCGTGTCATGCCAGTTTTTACTTTTAAAAGTTTTCTATGTGAATTAAGAACAGTGTTATTTAGCAAAGGCAATTATTTGATTACCTCCCCTGTGCTAGTTGCAGCCTGGCATTTAATCTGGCTGAGGCACACAGATCGCAATTTGAACAATCAGGGTAGTTTTCTGTAATTGCAATAAATCATATCATTAACAATGACAGACTTTTCCTCCCACAGATTTTTTTAAAATAACAGTTAACTCCTGAACTCCTTACAAAAGCCAGATTTCACTGTAGTCAAGTGAATTTCATAGTCAGCTGGCAGAATATAAAGACAGAGTCTTTGTTGGAAAAACACTGATGTCCCAAGAGTGGAGCCTAAAGAGGTCACTAACTTTAAGAGATGTAAGGCTCAGATGAAAATGCCACACACAGAGGCCATCTGAAAAATAACTTATGAAAGGAATATCTGCTGCAAGGCTGTTTAATTTGCTAACAGGGAAACAGATGGAGATCAAGATGTGAGGCATACTTATATTGTTACATTTTGGTCATTTATATAAAATACACCTGCTACTGTATTGAGGCTTCCTGGCATGACAAATATGAAAAGGGAAAATATTTTAAAAGGAATATTTATTGCCACCTTATGTAGGCTCATTTTACGATATGTCCCTTTTAAATAGAAATTTTAAAAGTGGACTATGTTCAAGGCTCTACTATCTTAAAATCTGCCTTCACATTTGCCCTGCCTAATGCCTGACATGTAGCCATGTTCAACAGTTTATGATTTCAAAAGATATACTTTTTTTTGTTAATCTAGTTGGTGTTCATAATATTGGCTCTCATTGTGGAAGATGAGAAACTTAGGGCATTTTTACTCTGACCTTATTTTTTTAAGCATGTATTTTTTCTTATTATTAATGTTTTGACCACTTACCCCTTGTTACATATCCCTAAATTTCCTTTGTTTTTTTCTATATTCAATAAAATAGCATAATATTGTGATTATCTAATTGTACTTAAAGCAGTACCAAATACTGATTAGGACTTATAGGGAAAGAAATTAATTCCGTATTTCTAAACTCTCGCTAGTCAAGGAAGAATGTCCCAATGTCAAGGACCCATTGCTTCTCTTTAATTCATTTTGAACTTGCTTTCTATTTTTAAGTCATTCTTGGCTGCCATTATATGCTTTGTTGGGTGCATGGAATGTAAATTCTCCGAGTCTTGCATGAATCAAACTGCTTTTATGTTACCCTCAAATTACTTTCTATCTATGAGCTATACATTTCTAGCTTCAAGATGACTTTCCCTCAGACATTTACATGTATTTCCACATAATCTTCTGTATTTAGGTTGTGTTAAGAAGTCTGTTCTTAATTTGATCTAGTGTTCTACAGGTAATCTACTGTTTTCTCCGTAGTAATTTTATTTTTTTCTCTATACTGGTGTTCTGAAACTTTGTAATAATGACTCTGAATTCTTTTTTCTTTTAAAATGTATTTCCCTCAGCATTTGATGGACTTTCATCTTTTTTGATTTTAGACCTATTTATTCTAATAACCCATTCCACTTCAGAATTCTTTCTTGTTTTTTATTTCTTGATTATGGTAATTTATCATTGTCTTTGTTTTATAGTTGCAATATCCTTTTGCCTGTTAACTTAAAAAAATGTTTTTTTGAACACAGAGAAATATTAGAGGACGGGTCCCATGAAATACCTAATACCCTTCAACTAAATTCAACTATTGCGAACATTTGATTCAGTATCTTTTGAAATCTCTTTGGGGATATCATATTTAATATTGTCCTCTTCTGTTTACTGAATTATTTCTGTTTCTTCTGGTGTCAATTTTTCTGATTATTATATCTGGTTATTTTCTTTTGTGCCATTGGTTTTCCTTAGGTGTTTATATTTTATAATGCTTATTTATATGATTGTTTGCTTTTTAAAAAAAAACTAGATTGACTAGTACATAGGTTTGGCAGGAGTTCCCTGTAAAATTATGTATTGATTATTCTATAAACTGGCATGAGTTTCTACTGGCATTATTTCCCTAACATGTTTTACTCTTCCATGAGAATCCTGGAAGTAGGCTCTTTGTAAGAAGGCAGGATTTATTCGTTAGCAGGCTTCACTTTAAGGTGTGGATGTGGAACAGGCAGTCAGCCTGGGGCCTCTGCTCCAATTGCCAACAATAAGGTGACTTTAAGGCTTCAGTGTTTTTATTACTGGGCAAAGTGATCTTTCTTCTTTTTCATCTTACATATCTGTTGTATGATTCCAGGGTTATCTTCAACTTCTTGTTTACCTGTTAGACTTCTACATACAGGGCCATTGTTGAGTTACATAAATGTACCTCTCTCTGCACATTTACAGAAGGTATGGTTAACTAGAGTGTGGCCTGGATTTCAGCCCCTACTAATCCCCTTGCTGGGAACCTATGTGGAATGTACAATCTACACACCTGTATGTGTTGGCCTTACCCAAAATCTGAGAACCTTCCTCGGAATCTAGTTTACTTTTAAAGAGCTCCATAGGGCTAAGGGAGATAGATGAAGGCTGCAGTAGTCTTTCTAGTGCCCACCCCAACTCCTGCCTAAATACAATTTTTACTTTGCTATCAGCAAGATATTTCTAATACTCATAAACATTTCTTTTTCACTTGTCCAGCAAGTGAAAAGAAGATGTGAGTGTGATGCTTCAATCCTGAATGAAATATATTAATAGATGCTGGGAAGTCCTGAGGGGGCACTGCTGGAGATTTGGACAGGGCAGGCTAAAACAAAGATAAAACGCCTAAATGGAAGTAAGAGATGTGAGGGCAAAACTCTGGAAAAGAAACAGGGTTAAAGACAGTGTCTGGAGGATCACCTCAATAGAGGTGATCCCTGAAGCCAAGAAAGTGAAAGAAACCATGAGAGGTCAAATGCAGAGACTGCATCTGGGAAGGGCAGGAAGGATTTGTGAAGTTAAGAGAAGAAACATTTTAGGTATGGAAGAATAACCTGTGCCATTTTATATCATATTTGTCCTACATATATAACCATTCAAAGTTCCCTCATTGACCATAGGAAAAAGTCAGAACTATTGTGCCTGGCATAGTTTCCTCCAGGATGTGGCCACTGCTTAGCTACCACCTCCCCCAATAACCCCCAACTTTCCTGTGCACTCCTGTATTTCCTAAACTTCTGTGACACCTTGGATACTGTGTGGCTATAACTTTGAACATAAGATTTTATCTCTTTCTTTCCCACCAACCTGAAGAACACATGCACCTCCTCTTAGACTTAGCTAGAGATCTCTTTGCTCACTGAAACTATTTCTAACTGTAGCCCATGTTAAGTTGATTTGTTCAACTATCTTCCTCGCTTTGTATGTTGCCCTCAAATTTTATTGCATTTTTAAATTCATTGTAGTTCCTTCCAGAACTGTCCTCATTGTGACATCCACGTTACTTGATCCTTAAGAGGGTGGTACTTAGTTATTGTCAGCTAAATGGACAAATGAGGTGCATGCTCCACCCTGTTCTAACTCTTCATCCTCTAACATCCTCTTTCCTTATGGCCCTCTTTTATTCATTAACAACTTCTATTCTTCAAATTCAGAAAACCCTTTTGAAAGACTTGTTTGCTCAGAGGCTACAACAGCATTCCATTTATTCCTCCCTCCATTCATTCTGTGCACCTATATACTGAGTACAGGCAGAAAGACTGCAGATGAACAAAAGCAGAACCAGTTCATACCATCTTAGAGCTGATTGTTCGTGGGAGAAACTGACATTAATCACATGATTACACAGATCAGAGTAATCTTGTTCTGTGAAGGAGAAATACATGGCACTGGGAAAACCTCCAATGGGGCAGTAGGTAGGGAGGTCATGATTTCCATGACTTAGTGTAATTACCTCCTGGGATATATAATCTTGCCCATATTTATTTTATTAATATGTCTGGAAAAGACTTTATATTGGGAAGTAGAAAGAGAAGGGCAGTTAAGGGATCATTTCTCTATTTTATCTTTTGAAACTGTAATTTTGAGTCTTATGAAGACTTTGATACAGTTAACCTCTTTGTGTAAAGGCTTATTTTTTTCTTACTATTTCTCACTCCTGTTTAAGAGCCAGACCCTGGAGGTAACATTTTTCTTCAGGCTAAGAAACAGCATGCTTCAAGCTCCTAAATACATTGATCCAACACCTCTTGACCCCTTAAGTTGAGGTGGACGTGCAGTAGCAGAAATCTTTCTGATAAAAGCCCTCTTTTTCAAGTTACTAACTACTACTAAGACATACCTGCATAAAAGGTATAAAGGGAGTTCACTTTGAGCATCATTGAGTTGTAAAGGTAAGAATTATGCATAATTTGTTTTGCTGGAATTGTTGTTTAAGAGGCCTTATTGATTTTCCTTGGTGACTTGTAACATTTCCTTCAATGATCATTTTGATTCCAATTGTGTTAAATAGCATCCAAAACACAAATAGGGGGAAAAGAAAGATTTAGAACTCCTTTTTTATTGAGTGCCTGCCTTGTGCTATTTGGTGAAAGTGGAGCCTCTGGGTGTGTGTGTGTGTGTGTGGTGTGTTTTCCGTATCACTAACTATAGTGTTTCTTGGAAGATATTAGTTTCTAAATACATTTGAACTATGAACAACATTCCCCTTTGCCCCGTTTGTTATTGTTAATTAGAAAAAATTGCCAGACTCCCCAGCGATAGCATGTCTAATTTAATAACCTGAGAATCTGATGCTTGAAAATATAATGAAATGTACTAAATACCATGGCTGTTTTATAATTACTGATACAAAACATATTGTAACTCATCTTTACTGATTAGAAAAGGCTTTTATAAAGCACAAAATATAGTCAGATGAAAACTATAGTTCTATCTATAAATTTAATGTAATTTTCAGTCAGGAAATTGTTCTTGAGCACGGGCTGGTAGGCCAGAATTTGTTTGAAGATGAAGAATATCAGTTAGCAAATCCCTTGCTAGGTCTTTTTTAGATTCTATAAAAAACACACAGAAATAAATTTAATGGAGGTTTCCCTCCCTCTTTGAAAAAGTTTTTATCAGTTGGTTTTACTGGCAGCCTAAGCGATCATCCTAAAAGAACAGGCGATTTTACTTGATGTTTTGGTATCTTGTATGTACTGCCTTAGCTGATATTTCTCCACACTTCAGAAAACCCAGTCTTTTCCCAGTATTTTCTTTACTTAAAAAAATTATACAGGTGGCAGTTTGGAATAGTAGCATTTATTTGCATTGAATCCCAGTATGAGTCTTCCCTAGTAATGTGGCCTCAGAGAAAGATGAAATTCGGCAGGTGGCAAACTTGGAATCTCAATTTTGTTATCTGAAAACACAGGTATATTTCTTATGGGAATTAAATAAGATTTCACTGTAACGCACATTACCTAACACATCAAAGGTATCACACACTGTTTTACTTCCTCATCTACCTTTTCCTCTTGAGAAAGCAGCCATCCTCTAGGAGCAGTGACGTATGCAGACTTAGTGTAATGTGTGACTTTGAAGCAGTGCACAATTGATTAGTTTATGTTTAGGAGCCTTTAATTTTGCTGGAACAGTCTAATCCCATGTGCATGGGGGGTGGTTGAGTGTGGTGCTTCAGAGTGTAGAGGCAGATGAATTCAAGTTTAGATGAGCCTGAATCCTACTTAATGAGTCTTGTGACTCTGGGGAGATTACTTAATCTCTGGGAACCATATATTCTTGATCTGTAAAATGGGGATAATAATACCACTTGCTAAGAGATTAAATAGCAAAGGCTAAATAAATTGAAGCATATGGAAACCTCATTCAATAAGGGACACATTGGGTGTGTGAATGATAAGAGATGGCCCTAAAAAATTAGGACACAGAAAAGCATCTATGTGTCCCTTATGCTTTTCTGTGTCCTTATTTGTTGGGGGCATCTCTTATCATTCACACACCCTGTGAGGCTCCTTGCTTTACTGATCTTTCTTTCTGATGTCAGCATCTAAAATTCCCTTAAGGTAATTCATGGATTTTTATTCCCCCACTTAGTAACCAGTTTGGTTATGCAAATATTGCAAGGCCAGTTTAACTAATTAGTTTGAATGGATTTGTGATCTGTGGTGTAATCAGATTTTTTTTCTATTAATAATGGTAGCAGAGAGGGTTGAAAGTAGGCAGATGCTAGTAACACAGATTCCTCCAGAGAATAAAAATGTCTCCATGTAGTTCTCCAAAATTACAAATTGGGGGTAGTTTCAGGGAGTTCAGAAGATAGAAGTTCCAAAAATTTGCATGTTTCAAAACATAACATTTTTTCCTTTGCACAAGCCAAATTCTCTGCGTATGTCATTTGTTTCATCTGTTTGTTCGACAAACATTCATTGAGCATTTAATAAGGTACTAAGATTCAGGTATGATCTCTGCCATCAGGATACTCATAAATGGGGGTGGGGAGCAGTGGCAACGTGTGCGTAAGTGGACGATGCTCTAATATGCTCTGCTTGGGACAGTGCTAAAGAAATGGAAAAATGTTATTGGGACATGAGAAGGGACACTTGACTTAGCCTGGGGAAAGGCAGGAAGGGAAAAATGGAAGGGGCGATGAATAAGGATTTGTTCTCAATCAGAGGTAGTCCCACGTTCCCAGAGGTGTGTAGAATAGGAGGGGTGTTTGCGGTTGTCACAGTGATTGAGGAGTGGCAGTCTTGGCCTTTAGTGAGGCCAGTAATAGTGAATGTCCTTCAAGGTACAGGACAGCCTCACACAGTGAAATTGTTTTACAAATGTTAATAGTGTCCTGGTTGAGAAACACTGAGTGAAGAGGGGGCCATAAAGGGAGTGGTATTTTATTCTGTGTACATTATAGGGTGGAGAAAAAGATTTGCTTTGAGCTTGTAGCGTTTGTGAAAATAAAGGCAGTTTAGGAAGTGAGGATATTCTTTTTCTATCTATTCCTCTCTGTAAGAATGCTTCCAACTGGTTTTTCAGTCCCACAACATTCCCAAAGCTTGATGTAATAATTCACATTGGTTTGATTATGGTTATTGGAGAAGCCTTGGCTTCTCAAGCCCTTAGAGAAGGATTCTGCCCACATCAGTATCAAAATGATGAAAACTCCAGGAAAGAAACATTTCCAATTTTTTTTCTTTCCAACATACTGCCAAGTTAAGAAGGGACCAACTATAAAACACTAGTGACATTCTGAACCAGAAAATCTGTTTATCTTTGCTTTGATACATTTTAAAATAAAATAGATTTGCTCAGACATCCAGAGCAGTTAATAGAGTCGTACATGGCTATGGCCTAAAAAGAGAGAAAACACCAGGAGAAATAGTTAAGTTGTGTACATGTGGGAGCAGGAGGAAAGGAAGAGGAACAGGGAATACAAGTCTAGGAGCCTCTGGCCCCAGGAGTATACTTGGTGTTTTCAGGGGCTGTAGCCAATGGGGAAAGCACAGAGAAGCAGCCCTGGTGTTTCAGCAGAAACAGAAGTCCTGTGACAACATACGCAGAGATTCAGCCTCCGCTCCATTCAGTCTCAGGGTGGTGCGAGTTGTCATGCAGGCCAGTTGGGGATGAGGTGGAGGAGGTGAGACAAATGGGAAGAGGGGTAAGGAGAGGCTGGGCCAGCCAGTCACTCCCCTGGCCTTTAGTAGGCATCTCTATTATATATATATTGAGGTTCTGTGTAATATTTCATTTAAATATAATGAAAAAATTCTCCTTTAAAATCTATTTGGAAACCACTAGTACTTAGAAAAAGCACCAAATGCCCATTTCTGTGTCCGTTATTCATTTAGAAATTAATCTGCTGTGCAACTTCGGGCAAGTGCTTGGGCCTCTCTGTGCCACTGTTTTATTCTCATTTGAGTAATGAGGGGTTCAGACAAGAATTTCTAAGGACCTTTTAGCTTTAACATTATGTGAAATTTCAAATGTATTAATCAGTTTACTGCCCTGGTGTGAATGAGAATGATTTGGAAGTCTAACAGATTGCTTTATGGCTACTAACAGATGAACCACCCAGAAAACCTAGGAGAATCTAGCGTTTTTATCTGAAATTTATAAGAGGTGTGATATTAAAATGAGATTATTTATGGAAATTCACAGTTCTCTGCACTCAGAGTTCTAGTGGTTTCATCAAGGCAGAACATCTTGACAAAGAACAGGAGCTCTGGTTGATTGATGCCCTGGTGTTTTAGTTCAGGTCTTTAACTGCGACAATCAGTGGGCCAGCCTTCCACTGGGTAGATGTACTGGTTTGTATAGAGTAACTAAAATTTTTACAACAGGGTGGTCAGAAAAAGGGTCAACTCATATGAGAAATGTTTTTAGCTAGTTAGGTACAGGTGCATGGAATATAAGTGTACTTTTCCAAGAATCCTTTGATTAATCAAATACTCTCTGTGGCTGTGCTTCCAGTGCAAGGATTTGGAAGCATTGTGCAGCCTGTTGATTCTGACAATCCTTCTGACAGTTCTGACCTTTGCTTCCCATTTTCCTATTAGCACTTCAGAAACTGCGGTGCTTATAGGACCTCCCTTCCTTTTAAGCATATTGTCCCCTGGCTGCAGGTGCAAGCTGCTTGTTGAGGAGCGGCACCTCTGGGTTCCGCTATCATCTCCTCTATTTGTCTGGGTAGATCCCTTGGCCATTTGCTAGTAATTTTAAATGGTTTTGCAGGATTTCTGGATTTAGGCTCCCTCTCTGCCTGTTCCGAAATATACTGGCAGGAATTGCAGTATGCAGTTTGTTCAGAGTGATCTCTGCATTAAAGAGAGAAATGAAATGCCCAAGGAGAGGAACAGAGCCTAGTGTATCTTTACGCCCACATGTTTATGCAGGGATTACAAATCCACACTTTGGTATTTTATCTGAGCCTCAGAATAACCTCGTGAAGAAGTTGTTATTAGTATCGTCACTGCCGTCATCATTGTTATCGCTTTGTTGTAGTTGAGGGAATCAGGCATAGAGAGATGAACTGACCCAAAGGCTCAGAAGCCAATTTCAGTTGCTTAGTGAAGTTTCTTAGTTAACTTTTACTTGGTGGTTGTTTGTAGAATTGTAAAGCTATATGGCAATACATTCTTCAGTCACATGCACACTTTTCTAGTATAATATCCCAGATTTTTGTACTAATTTAAATTGCAGTGAGAGCACATGGCTTTTATTAGATTAATTCACACTTGGGTCAGATGAAATGTCAGGGACATCAGCTGAAGTTTGACTATTATTGTGTAAGAGCTTTTGGTTTGGAGATGGCATTTTCGTGTCTTACTGCGAATGCATCCCTTCTGATGAAGTGTTAAAGTAAAGCACAGACTGGCCCATAGCGCCTTAACTACCAAATGCATGTCCACTCCTGTCTCTCAGCTGTATTTTGTGATTGTGCAGTAGAGAATGCTCCATCTAGTTCCTATCCTTTGTTATACCTGAAAGCAGCTTGGAAGCCTGAAGTCTTAATTCCTTTCAGTGCCTGCTTGCAGACCAACAGTGAAAGAAAAGCGTTCATTGGACATTGGTGCTCAGCCTTCTGACAAGGGTGTAAAGCAGGTAGGTGAGCTCAAGTGATGTCAGGTATCAATGCTGGTTTGTTTTGATGGCCCAGCACAATTACTCCTTTCAGAATATTATCAGTATTTAACACTGTCTTCATTCAAACTCTCTGCGGTTCTCAGAGTTGCCAGTATTCATGGGGACACAGTAAATTAGCACATCACTAAAGCATTGTGGCTGAGGCACACCAAGTTCACCCGCATTCTCCAAGGAGGTTTCTCATGAGTTTTCCCTCCTTTGACCTGATGGAATCTTATAAACAGTCTGAAATTCTTATCAGAAGTAGGTAAGGATGTAAATCATAAGTGAATAATTTCCTCTGTGTACTTTGCCTGATACCTTCTTGCTGTGGTATTAATGCCATATTTATACTTCATTTTATTTCAATTTCTTGAACTTTTTTCACATGTTGCTTGGTCATTTTTTAAGTTTAATTTCATGTATGTGCAAATTGTCTCTTTGAGAGCACTGAATTACATTAATTTTTCAGTACAAAAGGATTTTTCCCCTTCAGGGTAGAAGTATTACAAACTCATTATGTAAAGAAAAAAGGAAACTGAAAGAAGGTGGGAAGCAGAAAAACCAACACTATCCCACATGGCAGTCATCACTAATACCTTTCTAAGTGTTTTTGTTCTAAGTTTTTGTTTTTTGTTTTTAACATATGTGTCTTATAATGTATGTAAAATTGGTGGTCTGGTTTTTCATTGATCATAATGTAGCAATATTCTATGCTAAAAAAATGTGGTTCTGAGTAAATCTGTGGTTTTGCATTAAGAGACAGCCAACGTAATTTTCTACTATGAAATGAAGGAAAAAAGAGGATCCTTAGTATTTTTAAGGGGACAGATCTTCACCCAACATCCTGTTTCATAATGATGATATAGGAGAAGTTTAAACACTGGTAAGCACAGCCCGATACCACCAGACAGGACAGCCAGGAGCCTTCTAGATGGACCAGGGTCCTTTGAAGGTTCCTGCTGTGTAAGGCATTAGCCTTTCTTGGTGGGGAGCTGGGGGCTTCCTGGGGGTGTCAGGACAGCCGACCTTCACCAGCCAGTAAGATCATAACCATAGACTGGCTGAAAATTACTGTGGGCTTTGCTTTTAGAGTCAGCACCAGGACAACGACACCCGCTATAACAATTATTAATCTGGAGAATTCCAACCAATTCAGTGACAATGTCAAAAATAAGGAAAAAAAAAGGAAGAAATAAAATCTATAGACGATTTAAGTGTCTATCTAGAAAAACTAAGAATGACCAATTGAAAAATTAGAATTATTGAGAGTTATGTGACCAGATTTAAAACAAATATACAAAAATAATTAATATTACCACAGATGACCAAATGTATAATAGAACCTATAATGGAATAAATTCTGTTTAGAAAGTTGTCCTAAATATAAAATCCCTAGGAATAACCTTAAAAAATATCTGGGGATCTATATGAAGAAACCTTAAAAGTTTACTGAAAGCCATGAAAAACTTGGATAAATGAAGAAGCATACAGGTTCCACATTGGAAAAATTCAATATTTATGCTGATATTAAAATTTACTCCAAATTATAACCAACAGATTGATTAATGGGAGATAACTGATATCTCAGAAACAGACCTAAGTATCCAATTTTGCAAACCATAGATATTATAATGGGATATTGTGGGATGTTTTTGTGGGAGAGAATGTATATGGAGATTAGGATAATACACTGTGGAATCAGACAGGCATGCACTGAAATCCCAAATCTGCTCATTTTTGTGGTTCACTGTCATTTTTCTCAAAGTTATAATGTGGGGATAATAATTCCTGTTATCTAAGGATTAAGTGGTACATGTTATGAAGGCAGAAAGTGGTAGAGTTAATTACTATTATTTCATCTTCAAATATTTGGAATATTAGGTATCCTGATTTTTTTACTAATATATTAAAATTTTAAAGAATACTTTTAAATCTTTATTTATGAAATTAATAAAAACAAAGAAAATATAACATTTGAGTCCTATGGAGTATAAGGAAATTAATATAATATTTTCCCCATTCCCACAATTCATCCCATGATTAATTATTATGAACTCTATCATTTTTACCTGGGTTCTGGGAGCATCTGGAAACATCTGGGATAATTATAAATAAGTCCTGTATTTCTGTGATTCAATTATATGCAATGTCAGATCTATGATTTACTACACTGTTTTGTGTAAGCAATACTTGGTTATAACAATGATAATTGTCTGTTTTAGAAAGTTTGAAAACACAAAAAGTTAGGAAGAAGAAATTTAGAATGACTCATAATTCCATCATGTGAAGATAATCAATCATCATTAATATTTTTATTTTATTTAAAGAAAATACATAAATTTCCTTCTGGATTCTTTTTCAACTTAGGTGTGCGTTTGAGTTTCACAATTAATAAATACATTTAAACCAATTTCAATAAAAATCTCAGTTGAACTTGCTGAAAGTTTAATTTAAATTAATAAAATTATTCCAAAATTTATATGGAAAAATGAAAAAAATTTTCATTTTAGTTGGAAAAAATGTTTTGAAAAAAAATGTAGGAGAGATTCTATCTGATATGAAACTATGTGTAAAACTCCCAAAATTAAAATTATGCTGTACTCATGCAAAATTGGACAGTAGCTTTGTGATATTGTAGACTTCCCCAGACGCAGGATTTAGTATTTAGAAGAACTTAGTATGTTAAGATAAAAATTGCTGTAATTATCAATGGGAAGAAACATATAGCAAATTTTGTTGGGATAATAAATTAGGTCCTTACCTCCTACCATAAAACAAAATAAATATCAAACTAATATGAGGTTAAGTCCATTATAGCTTTTAAGTCAGGCACCATGTTTGTAATTTTAATAAAAGATTCCTTTATCTTAGCCTGTACTCTCTGGTAACAATTTGTTTTATTTTAAAAAGGAAAGTTCTTCTTTTATCAAGAACTTGGAGTATACAATTAAATCATATTTCTTGCAGTATATCTGTTTTATAAAGGTGACTTTTATTTGAGAGCATTATCATTGTTTACCATGCTATGCTTTTTTTGTGTTTCAGAATAATTTCATAGGCCCAGGGCAATTTTTCTCTTTACTCATCCTAACAGAGAGAGTAGTAATTAGACTGTTATAGCAGAGTAAGTTTTTCATGCTTGTAGACAGCTTCTAGGATATTTTAAAGAAAATTCAGAAGAAACTTTTCATGGCACATGCTCAAGTGCCTACTCTGACCTATGTCTGATTTATTTTGTTTCATTTCTCTGACTTCGTGTATTGTACGTGCTCACTGAGTTCCTCTTATTTCATGATTCAATCCGATATAGAGAGGATTCTACCAGTTTGGATTTCTGTGGCTCCACAAATTAAGATTTTTATTTTATAACTCATATAATTGTTTCATCAAATAACAACTGGAAATGAATGCAAAATTGCTGACACCTCTAGCATTTTAATGTTGAAGGTAGAGGGATTATTCCAAGATTACCCAAAAATTCTGTGGCTGAATAAATGCCCCTCTAGAATGCTCTATCCACTATTCACTTAGTACCATGTAACTTGTCCATGATAGAGTAGATCTGTCATAAACTTCACATTTGCCTTATCACCTAACAATTCCCATATTTGGCTTGTGATATGCTGAGTATATTCAATGTTATTGCAGTGTCAGAAAATTCTAGAAACAATTCTTAAGATAAAATTGTGACTTACTGTGAATAAGAATGTCATATGGCTTCCAGGAGAATAATAGAGGAGGTTTGTGTAGTTAGAGTTAAAAATAATAAATGAGTGATCAAATAATAAATGCTGATAGTGAAGCCTGATGCAGTGAAATTTCAGGCTTACTGTGTGCACCCATTTTTGTATTTTGTGCCCCATTTTTTTTAATCAAGCCTACTATAAAGTTATTATTTCCTTTCCCTTTTCCTACAGTTGCTGAGAGGCTTTAGTTGCTAATGAAAATGTCTTTTTCTATTTTTAACTGTGAGTTTGTGCTTTGGAAAGATGATTTTTTTTCTTCTTCAAACACTTTTCTAATATTTCATTGATGTGTTAATCTTCTCTTTGAATTTCCAACATGTTATAAGCATGGTCATATTTATAAGAATGTTCAGCATAGTATCATAGGCAAGGAGAGTTATACCATTTCCGTTAAGGTTTTTCTGATAAGTGTTGAGAAAATTTGGTGATTGTATTTAACTTAAAGGACTTGGTGTATTTTTTTAACATTACTAGGTTTTGAATGAAGAATTTTTAAGGCAATGACATGCTTCATAACGTTGTAACACCAGTGTGCACAACCGACAGTTCTTTAAGGTAGTAATTTAAATCTATTTGTTAACAAAGATCTGATTTCAGAGTACATAGTATTAAAGACTTATTTAGCTTGTAAAACCTACAGCAAGCTCATTCACGTATTTCTGAGATGGAAAATAGGTCAAGAAAATTTTTGTCATGTGACATATAATAAAGAAGAATTAAGGTAGCCATTGGTTTGCTTATCTGTAAAAATATATGAATTTCCATGTTTCATGTTTCCAGTTCCAAATTGGGGTGATGGGAGACTAGAATGATTTTAGTAAATATTATTTTGAAACAAGAAGAAACTTTTCACTGTGGGTCTCCAATTTTAGTAAGATGTCATGGCCACTCAATGTCAGCGATGACTCATATATTTATATTTGAAAGACTGCCACTGGGTAAAGCTTTCTGAACTGTTTGATTTTTCATGGAATAATATTGTTTGAATATCTGTGTGGTTTCTTTCAGGTTTTTACAAATCTCTTAAGGGGAGAAAAAGCAAGCCGTATCTTTGCTAGGCAAAGAGAAAACTAATTTACAGAGAATTGCCTTGCCCACAGTTACTCACCTTGGGCACCGCTAAGTGTGGAATCTGTTCATACATGATACAAGTCATGCTTTGTTTCTGCCTATCATTAATTTCTATCCCAATCAGTTTGCTCATCTGTGCAGTTGGTCTAATGTGGTTGACATGGCTAAAAATCCATGCCTAACTATTTGGGTGTTCTGAGCTCTTTTGACTAATGGACAAGATCTTATAAATAACACATGGTACAAGTGTCACATATTTTGCCAAATATTACCATTCCCATGACAGTTGTAGCTAATGACTCATCCCTTGTATAGAGCTACTAATAACACTCCAAATATAACGTCAGAAAATTTTGAGTCACAGATTTTTTCTATGAAAAACAAATTAAAGTGAGCCAAAGAGAGTGGGGACACAGAGTCAGAGCGTTGTGTGATTTGAACTGGCTTCAGCTGGTTGGAGAACCTGGGGTTCAGAGAGCAAGTCCAGTGATTGTGCTTGCCTCCTGCATGGAACCCGTTTTAGATAACCTTCATCCCCCTTTTTTAAAGCCCTTATCAGATGTTTTTACATAGCTTCAGGACTGTTGTTTCTTCTTATCTGGAGAAGTAGAATAACATAACTAGTCATCTAAAATGATTAGTTGGAAATGTAACATGATTGACTACCTTTGTACCTGTGTTTTTAGTTTTGATGAAGTCCAATATCTATTTTTTCCTTTGTGCTCTCAGTATTTTGCCTGTACTTTTGGTATCATCTGTTCTTTTTTATTTAAGGATTTATTTGAATCTTATGTAACCATCTTCTCCATCCCCAAATTATAGATCCATTAGTTTGTTGGACATCTCATCCAAATGTATTATAAGCCTCTTTGAAAAACACATTTCTGTTTCATGAGCCAAAAAAATATAGCATAGCCCAGTGGGTGGGTCATGACTCTGAAGTTAGATTTATCTGGGTTCAAAGTTTGTTTAGCTACCCTTTCGTTGTGTGGTTTGGGGAAGATTAATTCATATTTCTGTGCCTCAGTTTCATCATCTATAAATTTAGGTTATAAAAGTACCTAACCTATAGGGTTGCTGTGAGGATTAAATGAGAGAACAACTGTCAAATATCTAGAACATTGCCCATAAAATTTTATGAGTCGATATATGTTTGCTGTTGTTATTATCCTAGGAAAAAAGTGGATTTAGGTACAACTAGTATAAAATAGACCACGAATATATTCTTATAACCTTATGGAGAAATCTTTCAGGAACTATATAATTTTTTTCCAGACCTTTTATTGTTCTTTCCTCTGTCTTTAACCCTGTGTATAAGAACTATCTAACTTGGTGAATCTCAATAATCTCTTGTCTACAGATTTTTACATAGAGTTTAACACTTAATACCTCTAAAATATCAGAATAAGCAAGCAATGATCAACTGATACAGAAAATAATAATTCCTTATGTTGTAAAGCTGGGAAACTTTGGCCAGTTCTTAATGATCTTGAAAATGTCAAACAATTTTTGGGTTGCACTCCGTTTAGAGTCACATACACTTTATTACCACAGGTTAGGACTGAACAGCTGTTCCTACTAGATATCTAATTATTGTCAGAACACACTATGGTCCACGATCAACTACTTCTCGACCAAAATCATTCTCAACAGATGTTCTATGATGTTTAATTGGTTTATATCTACCGACTCTACAAAGGGCCAACTCAAGGTGTTGCCTGGGATTAATTTTGCAACTAATTTATTTTAGAGGGTTCACCAGGAGGTTTTCACATTGCTTCAAATTGCTTAAAATTGATAATGCCTATTTTGAACATTTTCCACACACACACAAAAACTGTCACAATCATGCTGTCTCTGAAAGAAGCATGGGACAGTCGTTCTTTGTGTCCATCTTGAATGAGAACAGACCCCCACTGTTTCCTCAGCACTATGTTGGTTCTAGCCATTGGCCCTCTATCAATCTGTTGGCCCATGTCTGTGAAGGTGGGGTGTCTTTTTCTTTAGACAAGGATCTTGTTTAGACTTCTCAGTTTTTAATATCAAAACATGTCAGTTTTCCAATTTTGGGGGGTATGAGGACAGAGAACATGGGCATTCTAGTCCTCTAAGAGAGACTATAACCCAACCATCTGCTGTCCAGAGTTGGCCAAAGTCACATAAAGGAATACTCATGCAGGTAAGTCTCTAAAGCATTGAATTAATCCCATCCTCTAGACAGACTAGACTTGATCTTGGATAAAACTAGTCTATTTATGACTGGGAGCATTGTTTTGATCTCTAGTAGAATAGCTGTTTATTTGCAATTTGTTCTGAAATTCTCAACTGTAGTCATACGATGTTAAGTACTAGCTGTGTAAAGCTTACTCTTTGGTATGTCAAGGGTGTTGTCAGCCACATCACTCTATGTTCTTCTCATGAAAATTCAAAGGAGGAATTTCTATAGGTATCTCTGACTTCCATAAATGATTGATACATATTTATATTCTGGAAAGTATAGGTCATTACCTGATTGTGTTCTCTGTGTGACCAATTAACCAAATAAGAAGGTCTGAGGCAAATGGAACAGCCCATTTCAGCAAGTGTGTAAAACCTGTGGGATATATGTCTAGGTACTCATCCCACCTTTGAGCAGAGGTGGAATAGCCTGTTAATTAAGAGGGTAGGCTCTGAAGCTGAACAGCTTGGGTTCAACTCCTAGTGCCCACATTTACTAACTTTGTGACCTTGAGTAAGTTAATTTTCAATTTTTTGTTTCACCTCCTGATCTGTGGAAGGGAGGAAATAGTAGTGTCTTTCTCTATTGAGTTGTGGTTACTGAATAAGAGCCACATATAAAGCAACTAGCAGAATTTATGGTACATGCAATTCTCCATACATGTTACACATTATTTTTGCTCTGCCACCATTGTTCATTCTCTTTTATTTTATCAAGTAATATATATATGTGTACATATATATATTCATTTATAAAATAACAGTCTATTTCTGGGGACTTTTTTCGTTGTAGGTGTCAGAATCACATCTTAAGTTGAAGTAATTAAAATAGACTAATGTAACAAAATTTCAAGAATGTACCTGCTTAAGCATAAAAAGATGCAGGAGCTTAAATGATGTTACTATTTCTCTAGTGATTATTTCTGGTCTTTTTAAAATTGAGTCAAAGATCACTTGTCCTTTTATCACAGTTACTCTATCCTGTGAGTTTATATGGAGGCAAATTGAATTAAAATAACTTGATTTCCACCATCTTTAACCATGGGATCCTCATTCAAAAACACGCAAAAGAATATGAGCAAACAATTTAAATCTCTTATACTCCAGAGTTCTTCAGAACATTCAAAAGCTTTGGGAATGAGATAAAAGTTATTAGGATACTTACCACTGTCTTCAAATGTTGACTCTTTTTGTGAATATTACTTTTAATGCTGCACAAATTTGTTTTGCTAAAAAGATAAGCATTATTTTGCCTCTACCATCAGATAATTTTTCAGCCTCACAATTTGAAGAGCCTCACTATTTGAAAAGTATTCTCCCAAAGAGAATACTCCACAGTCAACAGTGTTCAGTTACATAATTATCAAATCATGTTTGTAGCTAACAGTAATGTGACTACTATATCCATGACCTAAAGATGTATTGGTAAGAGCCAAGACCACTAAGTTTTTTCTTCTCTGTCAACTCTGATCAGTTAGTAATGCTTGCTTGGCATTGCGTTAAGAAGCATTCTGTGGCTGCATTGAAATAGGTGGGAAGGAGTGCCCTGATGGATTATTATGAACTGCATTGAATAAGTGAGTTGACATATACTTATCCCTATTTTATGCCACCAGTTCTAAAGAGCTACACATTGCCTCTTGAGAAACTACATGGAACTCTAATATCCCTACATAATATAATTTCAAGATGTTCATAATCTGTGTCATATGTAAAAACTAAAGAGTTAGAAATTTTGCAGTCCTTGGTAGAATTAGTAGTATTTAGAATTGCCACTTAGAAATTCTACTTTAACACAACTGTTACTACTGAAATTTATTATCTTTGTTTGCCTCTGTAGAAAATAGTATAATAAAAAAGATTGCTTTATTCAAAACAATTCAAAATAGAAAACCAGTAAGTTTCTCAGATGATTAGAACTTGACACATATAGATATTTAAAAGTTTGGGTAGAGGTAAATAATTATCTCTTTTAAGGACAATTATTCAAAACCAATTCATAACTGGCTTTCAAAATACACCTTTCAAAATTACATTCTATCTGTAGATACAGATTGCATACGCTGATGCAGTTTTAATAAAAATATCAGTATATACATGTTATTTCAAAATACACATGGTTATATTTGATGGGTTTTTTTTAAATATGCTTTGGTTTTTAAAAAATAGTTACGATGGTCACAGATCCTCAATTTTTAAAGATAGTATCACTTTGAAATACTGTCACCTAAATTTCCATAAGTACATGCTTCCCTTTTCCCCATGTATTTTAGTGTAAAAATTTTTATTATGAGTGAACATCCATATATCCAAAACCTAGATTCTATCATTAATGTTTTCCTATAGTTGCTTATTCACATATGTATTTGTTAATCCATTCACAAATAAATCCACCTTTTTGTTTTTGACATATTTCCAAATCAGTTGTAGACATCAGCAATTTCACTCTAAATACTTCAGCATGCATATTAATACATGCACCATAAAGTTTGACACTTGTTTACTGTGTTTTATTTTTTTGGTAAAATTCACATAAAGTGAAATATAAATCTTGTGAATCATATGATGAGTTTTGACAAATGCTTTCACCCGTGCAACCCAAATCCTATCATGATAGAGAACATTAATTACCCTCATCCCGGGAATTTTCTTAGTCTTTCAACTCTCCATACCCCCAGAGGCAACTATTACTCTGATATCTTCCCTCTTGAGTTCATTTTGCCTGTCTTCTATGTGTAATTGTACAGTATACTCCTGTATGTAAAGCTTATTTTATTCATCATATGTTTGAGATTCACCTATGCTGTTTCTAGTATCATTATTTTTTTCCTTTTTATTACAAGTATGTATTCCATGGTATTAATATATGTTAATATTCCATTGTTTATACATTTTTATTGATGGACATGTGGGCTCTGCTGTAAATATTCTTGTATATAAAATGTCTTTTTATGGACATATATTTTCACTTCTCATGTGAAAATACCTAGGATTGGACATGCTGGATCTTAGAGTGGGTGTATGTTGAGTTTTATAAGAAACAGCCTGTTCTAAAGTGATTATACCATTTTGCACTCCCACCAATGGTGCATGAGAATTCCAAATGCTTCATATGCTCCCTGCTAGTGTTATCAGTCTTTTTAATTTTAGCCATTTTGGTGTGTTCTATTTTATTTTCTTATAGTTTTCATTTTCCTGAAGACTACTGTGTCGAGCACTTTTTCAGGCCCTTGTCATTCACACTTTCCTTTGTCAAGTACCATTTCAAGACTTCAGCTTATTTTGGGGGAAGTTGTCTTTTTATGATTAAGTGTGGGAATATTTTATAAGTCCTGGGTACGAATATATTGACAATTGTATGTTTTGAGGATATTTTGCTACTCATATTTTTAAACCATTAGGTATGCTGTTCAAAGTTTTTTTGTAGGTGCCCTTTATCAGACTGAGAACATTCTTTTTTATTCCTAGTTAATTCAGAGTTTTTATAATCAATGATTATTGAATTATGTCAGATGTTCTTCTTTATTAATTGAGATGTTAGTGTTAATGTGGTGAATTATAGTGATTGGATTTTTGAATGTTAAACCAGCCTTACAAATCCTGGGAAACCCTACTTGGCCATGGTATATTGTCCTTTTTATATACTCCAGATTCAGTTTGCTTTCATTTGGTCAAGAAATTTTGTGTCTGTGATCAGGGAAATTGGCATGTACTTTTCTGTTTTTGTGGCTTCTTTATCAGAAGTTATTCTGAATAAGTATGACATGTTGGCCTCAAAAATGACTTAGGAATGTTCTTTTTCACTCTGTATTCTGAAAGAGTCTTATGAGATTGGTGTTTGGTTTTTTTTTTAACGTTTGGCATCAAATTCACCAAGACCATTTTGAGCAGGTAAGGATAAAGTGTTCCTTGTGATCAGGTTTTTGATATCTCGGAAAAGCTCTTTATTATATATTGGGCTTCAGGTTTTTTGTCTCCTCTTGTGTCAGATTTGGTAAGTTGTCTTTTTCAAGATATTTATCTGTTTCATCTAAATACTGAATTGGGGCTTTAAACAATAGATGTTGCTGATTTCTATTTTAATTCTGTGCAGTCAGAGAACATATTCAATATGAGTTCATGCTCTTTAGGATTTTTGATAGTTCATTTATGGACAACAGTATGGATTATCTTGGTGACTACTTTGTATATTTGAAAAGAATATGTATTCAGCAGTTTGGGGGTGAATGTCCTATAAATATCAGTTATGTCAAGATGGATGGTAGTGTTCAAATCATCCGTGCTTTTACTAAATTTTTGGTCCACTGTTTCTGTCAGTTATTGCTTCATGTATTTTTTAACTCTGTTATTAGGCAAACACACTTCTGTGATTATTAGTCTTCCTGATAAAATGACCCTATTACATTATGAAATGACTCTGTCTCTGGTGACATTTTTTTCTTAAAAAATATTTGACCTGATATCAGTACACCTATTTCAACCACCTTATGCCTACTGATTTTTTAAACACACCATATATATATATATATATATATATACACACACACATATATACATACATACACACAATCACACAATTTATATGTAAAATCTTGAAAGTAGCCCGAAATGTATATATATATATATACACACATGCATGTATACAACTCTGTATTTTATATTTAAAGTGTTATAGACATCATACAGTTGGGTTTTGGTTTTTGATCAGTTCTGGTAACTTCTGTCTTTTAACTAGATTATTTAGTCAGTTAACATTTAATGTATTTGTTGATATGTTTGGATTTAAGTCTGTCATTTTATTATTTGTTTGTCCACTCTGTAGTATGTTCCTCTCTTCCTCCTTATTTGCCTTCTTTGAATTATTTGAATGTTTTTACAAAATCCACTTAAATATATGTATTGACTTCTTATCTATACCTCTTTGCAGTTTTAGGGGTTGTTTTAGTAATTATACATTTTAACTTTTCAGTCAACTTAGAGTTATTTTGTAATACTTATATAAAATGTAGAAAATGTATGACTGTACAATTGTATTTATTTTCTTATTATTTATATTTATATGTATTATATCTCTATATGTTATAAACCTCAGAACACAGTGTTGTAAAGGTTATTTTAAGCAATCATGCATATTTTTAAGTAATTAAGGGAGAAATAATCTTTTTTATTAAAATACATATTACCATTTCTGACTTTTTTCATTCCTTGCTGAAGTTTCCATCTCGTATAATTTCCCTCAGCCTTTATAACTCCGTTAGCATTTTTAATAGTGTAAGTCTGCTAGCAACAAATTCTTTCAGCTTACCATTATCTGAAAATATCTTAATTGTGCTTTCATTTCTGAAGGATATTTTTCTGGATATAGAATTTTGGGTTAGTGGCTATATTTTCCTTCCAGTGTTTTGAAGATGTTCTCCTTTCTCTAATCACTGTTGTTACAGATGGAAATCACTGATAATTTAAATTGCTGTTCCTTGGATGTTATATGTCATTTAATTCTGGCTACTTTCAAGATTTTATTTCTGTACTTGCTTTTAGAAGGCATGATTTTTATTGTATTTAGCTTTGTTATAGTTTGCTGAGCTTCTTGTATCTAAAACCTCATGTCTGTTGACAAATTTGGGAAATAGCCATTATTTCTTTAAATATCTTCTCTGTTATATTCTCTCTTCTCCTACTGAGACTCAAATTATATATATGTATGCTGGATCTTTTCATATTTTCCCACAGTTCCTTGAGGGTTTTTTCATAATTTATAAAATGTTTTTCTCCATATCGGATCATTTTGATTCATTTACAAGTTTAATGACTGTTTTTCTGTCATCTCATTCTATTCGCATTCTGTACATTTTTAATTTCAGATATTTTATTTTTCCTTTTTAGAATTCCCTTTGCTTCTTTTGATGGTTTCTATTTCTCTGAATTTTTCCTGTTTTAAATCCGTTACTATTATCTTTCCTTTATGTCTTTGAACATATATAAAGATCTGCTTTAGAATACTTGTCTGCTGATTTCCTCATCTGGATCATCTTTGGGACATATTCTCCTAAATGTCTTTTCTTTGAAAATGGGTTACTTTTCCTGTTTATTTATAATGCAAATAATTTTGGATTGTAATCGGAACATTGTGAATGTCATATCGTGTAGCCTCTGATATTTAAAATATTCTTCCAAATATGATGTTTTTTTCTTTAACCAGCGAAGTAACTTGGTTGGACTCAAACTCTTCATTCTTTGTCAGAAGCCTAAATTTCAGCTTAGCTCCTTTGGCTTCAACTAAACTGTCAGTGCTTGTCCCACATATGTGTGTTTTAGCTGTCAGCAGGTATTTTAAGAGTGTATCCACAGACATGGCGCCTCTTCCCCAACTATCTTCTTTCAGGGATTATCTCCTCACTGTCTGGCAGCTACGGTTACTGTAGATTTTGTCCTCTTTTTTTTCAAGCCAGAAAGACTACTTTTTTTTACTTTCAAAGTTTTGCCCACCCCACATGGCACAGTCTGGGGTCTACTCTCAGGCTTAGACGCTTTGAAAAAGAGGTAATTAACAGAGCCATTCCATTCTTCCAAGTGTCAACTCCTCTCTGGTTTTTGCCTGCTTCTGATAGATGTTTTTAATATTTTGTTCAGAATTATAGTTATTTTCTGTAAAAGGGCCAGTTGCCTTGTAGCTTAATCAGCCATTATCAGGAGTACAATCCCATCTTTTTAAAGACTCTATTGTTGATGGGACAGTATCACCACTGTATACAGGTGCTATTTTCTGTCCACTGAACTATTTTTACTGATCTTCACAAGTGCTATCTAATTTATTTAATACTTCTCTAAATCTGGACACCTAAGTAGAAGTATTCTAGTAATGGTGGAAAGAGTGATGCTTACTTCGTGGATCTCCATTGTCATGCTCCTCATAATAATATATTATTTCCAGTATATGTCTCATGCTTGGCAGGTCTTGTTCCTAGTACAAAAACTTGTTCCTTGTTCCTGCAGTATGAAAACATGTTTTTCATATTTTATTTATTCTTAATTTCATATAACTTTGTGAACAGTTATATGTACGTATATTGCAGTTAGCAAGAATTAAAGCCTATGGCAGTGAAAACAAATGAGAGGCCATTAGTTTATTGAGGGTTCAAATACACCTGGGTCTCACTAATCTGTTGTAGCCAACTGAGCTTTTTTTGCCATGGAAATTGCACTCTCATTCCAGTTTTTCATCTGTAGGAAAGCACTAATAATAAGGACAATCATAACGGCAGCTAACATTTGCTAAATGCTTACCATTTAGCATATACCAAAAGTATATCAGAACTTGTGCAGGGACTTTATGTATATTATTTCATTCAATTCTTGTTACTATTGTTATTCTCAGTTTAAATAATGTACCTCCCTTCAGGCCTGTAAGGTTTCTGCTGAGAAGTCTGATGATAACCTGATGGGCTTTGTATGTGATCTTTTTTCTTTCTCTGGCTGCTTTTAATATTCTGTCCTTGTCCTTGATCTTTTCCATTTTTATCATTATATGTCTTGGTGTTGTCTTCCTTGGGCCCCTTGTGTTGGGAGATTTGTGCACCTCCATGGCCTATCTCCTTCCCCAGATTGGGGAAGTTTTCAGCAATTATTTCTTCAAAGACACTTTCTATCCATTTTTGTCTCTCTTCTTCTTGCCTTCCTATAATGCGAATATTGTTCCATTTGGATTGGTCACACAGTTCTTTTAATATTCTTTCATTCCTAGAGATCCTTTTTTCTCTCTGTCCCTCAGCTTCTTTGTATTCCTGTTTTCTAATTTCTATTCCATTTCTATTTCATTTACCATCTCCTCTACCTTATCTAATCTGCTTTTAAATCCCTCCATTGTGTTTCACTTCAGATACTGTCTTTTTCAAAGAATTTGTCCCTCAGATCTTGAATATTTTTCTGTAGCTTCTTTAGCATGTTTATGATTTTATTTTGAACTCTTTTTCAGGAAGATTGGTGATTTCAATTTCACAGAGCCCTCTTTCTTGTGTTTGAGAGATTTGGGACTGAACAAGGTTCTTCTGCCTTTTCATAATCCTATTGAATAATGCTGATTATAGGTTTGCGTAGGCAGCACCTTCTAGTGCCCAGAAGCTCTACTCTTTGAAGCTGCCCAGCCCCTGGAGTGATGGCGGGAGTTGCAGGCTAGCAGTGCAGGTGCCTGCCAGGATGAAAGAGCTCTTTCCTGCTTCCCAACTGCAGTGCCTGTGTCCCCTGTCAGGGCCATTGAGCCCAATGCACAGGGAGCAGCCTCTATGTTAAGCCCCTGTAGCAGCTGCCTTCTGGCTGGCCTCGTGCGATGGCGGGGGCAGCAGGTTTGCGCACAGGTACCAGCCGGGAGAAAGGAGCAACAGGCTGTGTATTGTGTTGGGGGGCCTTGGGGCTGTGTTGCCAGCCAGGGGATGGAGTTCCTGAAGCTCCTGAAAGTTTCCAACCTACTGGGCTGAGTATGTCATGACAATTTTGTCCACCTGTTCCTTCTCCTGAGCAGAGAGCTCTGTGTAGTCCTTGCTCCTTTAGCAGCTTTCTCATTGCTGGGAAGTCTTTCAAAGCAGCCACCTTTCTTTTTTCCCAGAGCAGCCAGTTGTGAGAACCTGTTCTCCACAAGTGGCTGGTATCTCAGTCTCTCTGCTAATTCCACGTGTCTTTGCTTTCCAACCCCTCTAATCCCCAGAGCACCATGCAGTGTGGGTTTGTGCTCTCAGAGTAGATCTCCAGGCCTGGTTATTTAGCAGTCCTGGCTTCGACCCTCTCCCAGCTCTGTTTGTCTTCCTCCCACCAGAGAGATGGGGTGGGGGGAGGCCTCAGGTCCTGCCAGATCGCGGCTTTGTTACTTTACCCCTTTCCTTTGGGTCTGCTCTTTTCCAGATGGAGGCTGGCTGTTGGCAACCTTCTTTCTGGTCACTCTTTTAAGATTAGTTGTATTTGCTGCATTTTCGTATTATGTGTGGTTTGGGGAGGAGGTTTCTGCCTCACTTCTCATGCCACCATCTTTTTTTCTCCTCGGTAAGACTTTATTTTATTGACATGTTTTACAATGGACCTGTTGAAGGAGAAGTTTTATGAAAATACATTGGTTACACTGCGGTTCTGAAGAGGTCATGGTCATATATTCCTGGGTGGAACATGATATTGGTGGGTCCTAGGCCACAGGTAACATTTGTGGTTTCTAGTAATTCCCTTGAAGATGCTGATCTTTGGCCTTGAGACAGATGAGGGGAAGATATATATATGCCTCAGGGTAAATCCAAGGTGACCATACCACACTGAGGGCTGCAATAATATAAATCTTCTGTAAAGAATTCATTTTATATAACTACCATACAATTTCCCTATACAAACATTTCCTCACCTTTTCAAACATGCAGTTTTAAGTATCTCTCAAGGAACTAACATTATTAATATGTGCAGACCTCATATAATGTGTACAATCTTTAGAGATGCAAATTCAGTTTGCCTAGGACCAGGCACTTGGCCAATAGGGGGCACCTCTCCTTCTAGAACAGCATTGCCTTTAACTGAAATGTGCATTGTTGTTGCACATTTTGCACAAAATTAATCCATTTGATCTCCATAAATCTCAGTATATTTTTGTATCACTTCCTAAAACATAATTGCTTTGTGTCTCCCCCAAACCATTAATCATTAATCCCTTTTGTTATTTCTTAAAAAAAATGCTTTCTTTTGTTTACAATAGGTAAAACAATCAGAGTATCATCATTCATTCATTCGGTTGGTCATTTATTCATAGCTTATCAAATATTTATTGAGAGTGCTGGTCACAGTGCAGGCTGCTAGAGATGGAATTGTAATTGGGTCATGGTTTGGGGCCCTCAAGATCTCACTGTCCAGTAATAGGGGCCAATAGATAAATACATATTTGAAATGCAGTGAATACTAAGTGCTATATGCAGGACTCTACAAAGGATAGTGGTGATAGACAGACTTGTTCAGTTTAGCTCCCCAGTCCAGGAAAGTTGAGGTGGAGGAATTAGGAACAATGGTCTATCTATCTATCTATCTACAGCCAGCCAGTCATTTGCAAAGGTTAGATACTTGGCTGCATCTGGCAAGAGAGTTGGTCACTTGCCAGAATAGATGGACAAAGGCTGGGGGCATAACCTACCTAGAATATTGCGGGAATTATTTAATGTAGAGGGGAACATAAGTAATTCCAAATAGTTTGTGATGAACAGATCACAATTAATGGGGAAGGGAGTAAAAATTAATAGCAATAGCTAATATGCTTTAACCACTTAGTAAGTCTTGGAAACTTTTCTCAATAGTTTATATATAATAGCTATTTTTAACTTCTCTACAACCTATATGGAGTTACTCTTTTAACTTTTTCATAGACAAGGAAACTATGAGGTTACTGGGGTTAAATAATTTGTCCAGGTACTAATATATGGTAATAGGTGAAGCCAAGATTTGAATTCTTAACTCCTATGCCATATTGCCCCTAAACTTAGAAAAAAGAATTTGGAGAAAGAGATCTTGGAAACCCTATGAAAATGAATTTAGATTCAGTACCATATATTATGGAGATCTTTCGAACAGTTTAAGGAAAGCAATGACATGATAAAAAACTATATGTTAGAAAATTCACTCAGCATCCATGGGAAGGATAAATGTTAGGGAAGCGATTTCAGAGGCAGGAGATCAACTATTTATCTGTTCCATATTTTAATACAAAATTAAATTAAGGAGACTTACAAAGGTCTGAATATTAAGGAAACGTACAAAGATTTGAAAAATACATAGTAATTAACCTAATTTGCATGTAGGAAAGAAAGAGAAAATAAGGGTAAGGATATGAAAAATAGCACCAGTAATTAGTAATAAGGCAAGAACAGGAAACATATGTTGCTTGTGCTATATACTTGTTAAAGATGTGCTGCAAGTCAGTTCTAAGCCATCGACATGATGATGGAAAAATAATCAATGTACAGTCTCCATAAAATATATGGGGCAAATGGTGAGGGAAGAGGAGAGGTAATGAAGGAAGGTAGATGAGTCATACACATCTTTCTGATGATTTGGCTTAATACAGAGTTAGACATTATAATGTCAACCCTGGAAGATAATCTTTTATAAATATTATTACTGTTAGCCCATATTTTGATGGATCTTGGGTAGTAAAGTGTTCAAAATTATGTTTCTGAATAAGCTCCTTTGTGCAGTGATTTGATGTAACTAGTTGAGTGAAGAGTCATATGCTTTCACTGTCAGCTGAGCTGGGCATACAGTTGATATTCTCCTATAAAAACAGTGATGGGGAGAAGGTTGCATGCTTAAACAGAACTAGTCTCTATGCCTTTACCATTCCATTGCTTACCCAGGCACGCATGCACACATTCTGCTTCGAAGTGAACTGTAGAGCAAGGTTGAGAGGAGACACCCAAGAGCAGGATCAATATTATCATAAGAAAAAAATTTCCGTCTGTGCGAGCAGAGTCAATATGTGCAGACTGAGACCAAAAGTTCTACTTCATATAGCATGACCGCATAAATTTTAGTCTGGAAAAAAATTTTAAAACAGGTGCAGCCAAATATCTACCACAGTCATTACTCACTAAAACGTTCAGAAGACTGGATTTGAGCAGGACAGCCTCCTGGTGTGTCTTCCAAGATTAATTATTTGTGAAATCTAAACAAAAGTGACTGAAGTAGTGTGCTATATGTAATTATTTGAGTATAAGCCAATTAATAGTTCCTCTGAAGTGCTTCACGGCGGCACTATTTAGACAGTAGGAACAATTTCTTCTCAAGGCCCATCTTGCTCATAATTAGAAAAGAAACCCTAAAGCAATAAGTCCATGTGCTTCAAAAGTGGTATCAGATTATTAAGGAACAAGTTAAAAAGAACATGATGTCAAAATTTAAAAAGAAATAGGTTAAAAGAAACATTTTAATTTATGGGAAAGTTTTAATGGAGTTAATTCCTCAGAACCCTGATTCTCTCAGCAAAATGATGGGAACTGGATGAACATCAGAAACCAGGGAGTCTATACTGAGAGTAAGTAGCTTTTAATCCATAACCAATACCTGTGTCTGGTCTCCAAGGACAAATACAAGGAAACAGCAAAAGTTACAGATAATTTTGCATTTATCTTTTTAGAATTCTGTAACTTTTGCTGTTCTCTTGGAAGCAGTTCTCTTAATAACTGGAACTCTGAGGTAGTGTCATTATCTTTCTGGAGAGGTGTTGTAAGGGATGGGGGAGAAGTGATCTCATTGGAAATAAGAGGCTAGTAATTGCTTCTTCCTTATAAAGAGTGGAGAGTATAGAGAGAAATGATATACTATAAAACTTAACAGACACTAACTATAATTATAATGTAATAATAACAACAACAAGTAGATAAAACTACTGTTGGAGAGAATATGGAGAAATTAGAAGCCTCATACATTGTTGCTGGGATGTAACATGGTGCACTGGTGGTGGGAAACAGTTTGAGAATTCTTCAAAAAGTTAAACATTTATTATCATATGACCTAGCAGTTCAACAGCTAGGTATATACCCAAGAGAATTGAAAGTATATGTTCAAACAAAATCTTATATAAGAATGTTCATAGCAGCATTATTCATGATATCCCCCAAAATGGAATCAACCCAATTGATCAATGGATGAGCTCGTGAAGGTATAAACAAATTGTGGTATAGCCATATGTTGGAATATTCTTCAACCATAAATAGGAATGAAGTATTAGACCATGCTATGCCATGGATGAGCCTTGAACATATGCTAAGTAAAAAAGCCAGACACAAAGACCACATGTTACATGATCTATTTATTTGAAATGTCCAGACCAGGCAAATAGAGAGAGATAGAAAGTAAATTAGTGGTTGGCAGGGGTAGAGGGAAGGAGTAATGGGGAGTAACTGCTAATGGGTATGGAATTTCTTTCTAGGGTGATGACCGTGTTCTGGAATTATAGAGTGATAATGGCTGCACGACCTCATGAATTAAAAATGCCACTGAATTGTATACCCTAAAATGGTGAATTTTATGGTATGTGAATTACTTCTCAAAAACAAAAAACCCCTGGTGAAACCCAGCTCATCATCATGGTTATCACCATAACATCATGTTATATTGCAATGCTCTCTACATTCTGAGACTAAGAGCAGCTTGAGGGCAGAACCTCTTCCCAGTCTTCTTTGTTACCCTCTTACTTAGCAGAACCTGGAACATTATAGTATCCATCGTGTTTGCTTTTCAGAATTGGATTTATGCCCTACTAAATTTTTTTGTGTAACATAGAAGAACTAGAGACCAGCTTGAGAAAGTAATTAAAATACCAGAATATACATAAGGGAAAATATAATAAACTGGGGCTCTATTTTGGGGTCCATGATGGAGTACAATTATTTCTTAACTTAAGCTCCCTCACCAAGGTGATTTAAGGGCTCATTGCCATGAGAAGTATTTTCCAAAGAACTGCCAATATAGTGAAATTAGGGCATACTTTAATCTACTTACACAAACGACAATGTCTAATGTATTAAGGAGACCTAAGTTTTAAAACTTTTGTGATTTGATACTTGATTGGTAAATAACATTCCAAATTACCGTTCACTATTTTGTCTTTATTGCTAACCACTACTTTAACCCCACAGATATATATTGTGTATTTTATGAATATAAATATATGTATATGTACATATATTTTAGGCAGAGTATTTCAAGTATAGCAGATCTTCAATCTGAAGAGTGATCCTCACCAAATGTCACAGTGATGGAAACTTTAGATTAGAAAAGAGAAAGAAGGAGAGAGAAATGTATGGCCTATAGTATTTCAGAGAGTAGCCCTAGTCCGTGAGTGCCCAGCCCCTCTGAGTCTCTCATCGATACACATTTCTGTACAAATACAGATTTACCCCCAAATTAAACAGATAAAGATCAAGTCAAGGGGAAAAAAAGGCAGATGGTTAAGTTAGAAAAGCTCAATACTCAAAATATAGCATGACATTTTTAAATAATAGTGAGTTAGGAAGATATGCATAAATACCATGCTACTTATAAATTTACACTCATTTCTTTGGAAATTATGTGAATTTTTAGGGAAATGTGGGAAGGCAAGCACACCCAGTTTTGATGCTTTATTCTTTATGGTGCACTTACCAAGTTCAGTTTCAAATGCATTCTAATAATTCCCTTGAGTGCAATTTCAGTGCACTGAAATATACATAGATAAAATTCATTTTCTATTGCCTTCCAATTCAGAATGATACTAAGCAATTATTACCATTTCAAAGCATATGAGATATAGGCCATGTTTCTCTCTTTCTTTGTAAAAATTAATTCTATTGTTTTCTTATTAGAAACGCTATGCATACTAATTACTGAAAAATAAAAAAATGGAGATAAGTAAAGAAGATAACCCATAATTCTACTACCAAGGAAAAGCACCCCTAAGGCTTCAGTACTGATACTATCAGACACTTTTTTAAGTATATATTTTTTTCCTTATAAAATTGGAATTATACAAAACATTTATTATCTTTAACATTTAGAATACATGAGGAACAACCACTCATGTTAACATTATTTTGGGCAATTTTATGGTGTTCTTTTATGTGGATTACTGTGATCTACTTAATTAATCCCCTATTGCTTGACATTTAAAATTTTCCAGTTTTTCAAAAGTACAATCAGCCTTATGGTGGATAGAATGATAATTGAATCATTCTACACAATCTTTATAATATTCTAAGGCTAAACTCACTAAACTGAAATTACTGGGTCAGAGCACCTGATTATTTTTAAAGATTTTGATGTATGTTACCAAATTGCCCTTCCAAAATAACTCATTTACTCTCTTACACACGAGTGTTATTCTCTGTATGTTAACTCACATTCATTAAAAAATTTTTTAAATATCTTCACAATTTGATAGACAAAAATGTTACTTATCTCCTTATGGGTCCTTAAAATATATCCTTTTATTATTACAGAATATTTCCAGTTTGTAATCTGTTTTATTTTTTGTGCTTTTAAAGAATAGACTGCCAAATGTATTTGGTATTTTCCTTCATGGTTCCTATCATTAGGATCATGCCTGGAAAATGGAAAATGTATGCAAATATTCTGTAGCCCAAGATATAGTGGTTTACCTATATTTTCTTCTATTGCTTTTATGCTTTTTTTTTTTACAAATCTTTAATCTGCTAATAATTTTGGGGAGGGGAAAATAAGAGGCACATATGTAACTATTTTTATTCCTCAAATGTTTATTCAGTTGTCTTAACACAGTTGTTGAACCAAACCATCTGTCCCCACTTTTTGTGTTTTCTAAAGTTAAAAAGTAATTCAAATCATTTGAAAATTTGCATTGTGTTCTGTAAAAACATGCTAATTGAAACACAGAATCCTTCTGTGACTGCAGAAAAATACAAGGGCTGTATCAAACTGAGTTTATTAAAGGAATTACTAATTCCTTTATAAAGTGAAGGTGTGGGGAAAAATTATTATTTGAGTACCAGTGAGGTCTCTCTTAGTCATCTTGTTACCCTTTCTTTAAGATAGAATTATTGGAAAATTCCAGGGTAAGATCATTGTGAAACACTGGAAAAACATTTTCTAGTTCTCCCAATTATAAAAGAATATTGACAATATTCTACATTTAAAAATTCTAGATGGCTTATCTATTTAGTAACCACTAAAAAAATAGAACATTAACTGCTTTTGCACTTAAAAAAATTAATACATTAAGGAAAATGAAGCTGTCTCCTAATCATTGATTGCTATGAAAGCAGAAAGAACATAGAGCAGACTTCACTCAATAACTGGTTAGATTTCTTGTTTTACCTTTATGCACAAAAAAAAGGAAAAACATTAAATTATCTATTTTTCAAGGGTAATTGAAGAAATCACTGAATTAAACTTAGTGGTGTTAGAATTACCTTTGAATGGATAGAGATATAGTCAAATGTCTAATGTCAAATAGTTATAATGATATTTTGAGATCTAGTGTTCATGTCTAAGAATCTTATTTTTCAAAAATCAGATGTACTGAGAATATAGGCACAAGTGCAATAAAGTAATGAATGAACAGAAAGGAACAAGGAAATATGTGGTGTGACACACAAAAAAAGCCTTCCCTTTTGGAATGGTTAGAGTAGTCCTTCTCAAACTTTCTTATTCAAATGAGTCATCCTGCAATCTTGATAAAATATATATTCTGATTCAGAATCTGGGGTAGGCCTGAGAATCTATGTTTCTTTTTTTTTAATTGAAATATCATTGACATACAGTCTTATATTGGCTTCAGATATACAACACAGTGCTTCAACAGTTACCCATATTATTAAATCCTCACCCCCTCTAGTGTGGTCACTATCTGTCAATGTAGTAAGATGTTACAGAATCATTAACTGTATTCTCCATGCTGTACTACCTTCCCTGTGGGGAGTCTACATTTCTAATAAGCTTCGGTGATGCTAAGGCTGCTGGTCCATGGGGCACACTTGAGCAGCAGCAATTTAGAGGAATTTTTGTTTTTTTCAGCTCTACAATTCTAGGCATAACTAATAGTAAAAGATTTCTTGTTTACTTAGTAGAAATAACTTGGGCTTAATTTTCCCAAATATATTTCTGCTTCAGTGTGTATATAATCTACACTAACATCCAGAATCTTGACCTGCAAGTAAGTTACTTACCACCTAAAAGTAATAATGAAGGTGGTAACGTATTCTCAGATTTCTCAAGGCAGAAATAATAGCACAATGTAGCCAACAAAAGTTCCGTAGTGATGAGCAATAAAAATGCTGTTATGGCACAAACAGGAGAGAGAATCTTTTACATTTCATAGAAAAAAACCCGTCACCATGGAGTGCCTCTGCTGTAAGCTATCCAAAGTACACAAGAGCTGTTTCTGATTTGCCAAGAATTTCAGAAGTCCTGACTATCCTTTTTTCTGTTCTCTTGTCTATACTAATAATTTTCAGTGTGTGCAAGAGGGTGTGTAGGTGTGAATATGTGCATGTATAAACTGGCAGATAACATAAGGTTTATTGAATAAGTGTTTTAAGGCAAATGTAACCAACAAAAGAAAATTTCAACTCTGCAGATTTCCGCTTGCAAGGAGGTTAATGGAAGATGTCAAAGTTCTAGTCCCAGATCTGCTATTAACTATTACCATATGGTCTTGGAGTGATCACTTTACAGCCTGGGCTTCAAGTCCTCGCTTATTAAATGAGCAATCTGGGTAAGATGACTTCTAGTGTCTTTCAAGTCAAAAATTCCATAGAAAGAGCTAGGTATGAAACCAGAACTTTAGCTGTGAGCCTTTTGTTTTCATAAGGAAGAGTACATTTTACATATTATGGCCAGAGGGTCAGCTTTCTAAATAAAAACACTATTTAAAAAAAATTGTTTATAATAGTTACAACTTCCTTTATTTTGACAATTGTCAGTATGATTTTCATTCCAGTGTAGTTGGTTTGTTTTTTACTCTTTGGCTGCTTTCATGGTTTTCTCTTTGATTTTGGTATACTGAAGTCTCATCACAATATATTTAAATACAGAATTTATTTTCCTTTATCTTGATAGTAACACATGCTTAGTATCTATCTTGATGGTAACTCATCATCTAGTATATGATGAATCACATTTTCCGTAAGTTTTAGTACATTTTCACCCAATATACTTTCAAGTATTATTTCTCCCCTATTCTCTGTATTCTCTTATTGTGTAACTCTTAGTAGATGTATATTAGATCTTGTTGTTATGGCCTCAGACTCTTCACTGATTCCACGTTTTCTGTGCCTGTGTCTTTCTCTGAGGCAATCTGTAAGATTACTCAAGATGAATTTTCTGTTCATTCTTGCTTCAGTTGTATCTAATCTGTATTTAAAACTTCTATTATTTTTCTTTTCCTTTTTTTAGTTTCTAAATTTATATTTGATTCTATTTCAGATCCACCTGTGCTGTCTTCATCTTTCTTGTCCTTTCCTATTTTATCTACTTTTTATGTACTTATTATATTGTTAAGACATGTATTAACAACAAATTATCTGAGGTAGAAATAAAGAAAATTTTCCTGCTTACAATAGCATCAAAAAAAATACTTAGAAATAAATTTAAGCAAAGAAGTGAAAGATCTCTACACTGAAAACTGTAAGACATTGAGGAAAAAAATTGAACAAGATATAGACAGGTGGAAAGGTATTCTGTGATGATGTTTTGGAAGAATTAATATTGCTAAAACGTCCATACTACCCAAAGCCATATATAGATTCAGTGCAATCCAATGGTGTTTTTAGAGGTAGAAAAACAATCCTACAATTTATATGGAGCCACAAAAGGCCCTGAGTAGCCAAAGCGATCCTGAGTCCTCATACTTCTTGATTTCATGCTATGTAAAAAGCTATAATTATCAGAACAGTATGGTACTAGCATATGGAACAAAATCAATAGCCCAGAAATAAAGCCACACATACATAGCCAATTAATTTATGCCAGGTGGAATTTTTGAAGTAGGCTTTTAAGAGTAGCTAAGATTAAGTAGTAAGAGAAGGGAATATTTACATCCAATTGCTTTGAAAACAGGATCTTAGAGCTCATATACTGAGAAATTTTGAAATCCCTGTGTCTGTCTTTTTTCTCTTTCTTTTTGTTTGTCATGTGGGCTACATAATGCAGAGCAATGAGAATAGACTTTGAAGCAATCCAATCTGAGGTGAGTGTAAGCAAATTCCCCAAGAACTCTGAGCCTCAGGTCTCCCGTTTAAAGAATGGGCATAGACAACCCTATGTCATGACATAGCAGTGAGAAACAGATGAGGTAAAGGAGGATGTAAAGTGCTTAGCAAAGGTAGCTAGCTCCTCAGTTACCCCATATCTCCTTGTGTTACTGTGAGCAATTGCTGTCAATCAAAATCGCAACATTAACTGTAGCAAATTAGAATTTTTAAAATCCTGCTCCAATCTCCTTGGACAGATTGATGTATTAACACTCATTACTCTACCTGCAAACCACATGGAACTCCTCCTCGCTTCCAGATCTGCCATGTTCTTTCATGACATGTTCACTCACTAGCTTTTTCCATAGCCCCTTCTCCCTGCTGGAATGACCTTTCCCTCTTTTTTCCTTTTTCCTTGGCAAGCTCTTTTCTTCACTCAGGTCCACTCTAATGCCCCAATGAGGAATCTCCCAGGCAAAATTAGTTGCTTTGCTTGTTTCTCTGAGATACCATAGCCATAGAATTTGAACAAACCTCTTCCTGCACTGTAAGCTCCCCTAAGGCTGTGGCTACAGTTTATTTATCTTTGCATCTTCCCCTAGTGCCAATCAACAGTGACTGGTTTAAAGCAGATGCTCATAAATGTTAGCTGGGTGTGCATGTATGAATGAATCCCCAAACCAAGGCTTACTGACATCTGGTTCCACAACATCTGCTGCAGAGTGAAAACAAAAATGAATCTGTAGAATAGCTTTTGACAGCCAAGTTGTTATTTTATACTGTTTCATGGGAAGCTCCCACTTTTTTGTTGTTATAGCTGGTGAATCCACATTGGAGCCATGATGCCCAGCTGAGTGACTACATGAGGGTAGTTTATAGTCTCTAGAAACCATGAGGAGAAAGCTGGTGATCTGAGAAAACGCTCCCCAGACAGAACGTGGACTCTACAATATTTTGTTACCCTAAAGAGAAATTCAAAATGAAATTAAATTTAAATGTAAGAGAAGCAACTTCTTTAGGAAAAAATTTGACATTCTTATGGAGAAATCGGGAAATGAACTTTTTCTTGACCTCATATCATAATTGAAAAAAAAAATCTTACCAACCAAAGGATGATAACCATTTGCCAGAACTGAAAAAAATAAGTGACAACCAAAAATATAAAGTGTTTGACACTTTGGTATCTGTAATGCTCTGAGGTTTCATTTTCATTGTTTTTATGTGGTTTAGGGATTGACTTCTGTGACTGTACTGATTGAGTTGTTCAATTCAATAAACATATGTCAGTTATATTCCATGTGCTGACCGCTGTGCTGGAAACAGTAGATATGTATCTGATAGGAAAGAGTTGAGATTAAAAAAGAACAAGATCTGTCACTCCTTTTCTTAGAATCCCTAGCAACCATAGCTCTCTGGCACCTAGTCACTTTCCTGCCTTGAGGAATGGCAGGGTGAGTTGAAGGATTACTCATACAAGCCTAGCAAATAAGTATGAGAGAGCAGTAGGTTCCTACAGAAGCTGTTAGGGAAGTGGCACACTGTTTCATGAAAGGCAGAATGAAAAGTTACTTCCTTCTGATTTGAAAATACTGGTCACAGAGGTGTTTAGAATTTCATTATGGAGTTGGTTTCAGTGTTTATTTGTTCTTTCCTCCATGGTCATGTGTGGAAACAATGATGTGGCTAAAAAGAAATTTTAAGTTGATTCAGAGGCTAGAAAGATGAGTTGAGTTTGTCCTTTTACTTTGTTTTCCACAGTGGATGTGGCAAATAGGCCACATGTCTGAACTTGAGTGATGCTGACAGTGGTTCCGGTCCAGTTAACAATTCATGGTCCCTGCTGTGTACCAGGTCCTCTGGGGGAATCAAAAACAAAGAGGACACAATTCCTGCTTGTGGATGGTCTTACATCTTGCAAAATGACTAAGACTGGGGTACAAATGCAGACATAGTAGCTAAGTGTTGTAGGAGATGTGCAAAGTACTCATGGGTTGGTGAAGCAAGGGAGAAAATGTGCCAGTTGGACTTAATCAGACAAGATGCCTTGGAGGTGGCAGCGTTTGAAATGGACATTGATAAATTAGGTAATATTTTCAGTAACAGAGGGGAGCTGTATCACTTCAGAAGTCCTCTTCTTTTAGTTCATATCTTTACTTCCACCATAGTAAGAAACTCTTTTTGAAGAGCAGCTGCTAGTTAGTTTGGCTAAAGTATGAGATATGTTTAGGGGGCAGGAAGTTGCTTGGGCAGAAGTAGGAAAGTTACCTGCTGGTAGGAAGGGAGGTTACAACTCCAAATAAGAGGGTCTGTGCTTTAAAAATATTCAGTAGGAGAATTTTTGAAGATTTGAGCAAAGGATTCCAATGATTGCATATGTGCTTCAACAGTTATAATCTGGCAGCTTACGGTAGTGTGAACTCATTTTCAATTGCAGGAGCAGATAGCAATGGAGAGACTGTCACAGTTATCCAGTTAAGATGGAATTAAACCATAGACCGAGCAAGGTCAAGGGACTCAGGTGAAGTCTTAGACTTGCCAGTAAAAGAGGCTTCATTAAAGGAAAAGCTGATAAATTGGACCACATCAAAATTAAAAACGTTTGCTTTGTGAAAGATCCTGTTAGGATGAAAAGACAAGCTAGGGACTGGGAGAAAATATTGTAAACCATGTATCTGACGTAAGATCATAAAAATGACTCGAACTGTCTTTATCTAGAGGAAACCACTGATGATGTTTTGGTGTATATCTTTTAAAATAGCTTTCTATGAATATAAATGCAACATTAAATTATTACAATAATATTATACATGCTGTTTTGCAACCTGAACATGGAGGTATTGTGTTTGATTTAACCAACAAGGTAAGGGATGGACTCTTAGCTTCTTTGCATTTTTTAGCTGTAGTGAACAACTCTAAGATGAACGTTCTTAAATATACATTCATCTACACTTGATAAAGTACATCCTGGAAGAAATCATTATAAGCAGAATGCCTAGCAAAGAATACATAGATTTTAAATTTTGAACCGTGTGGGCAGAATACATTCCAGAAATACAGAATTTTTACATTCCCAACAACTGTCATTCACTGTTTTCTTATACCCTTTCCAATATTTGATACTGTCAATATATCCTTTTAAAATTTTTGATGAGAGATAAAAAGTTCGATCTCATTCTTTTGTTATACATTTATTTGATTGTTACTGAGATTCATTATTTTCCATACTTTTTTTTTTGCTATTGGCATTTTTCTAGTTGCCAATTGCCTGCTGATCCCTCTTACCTACTTTTCATGGGCATGCTTTTTTCTTCTTACTTTTTAGAGCTAGTTGTACATTAGGGATGTTAAGTTTTTGTTGTGTATGTTGAAAATATTTTCCTAGTTTATCATTGCTTTTCAATCTTGTTTAAAGTATTTAAAAAATTTTGCCCTAGTCAATTTGAAATTTTTAAGTAGTTACCAGTACTTTCTGGATTTTATGGCACATATAAAAGAGCTTCTCCACCCATATTTAAATAGAGGATAGAGAGAGGAGGAAGAAAAGAGGATATGTGGGTAGGCATTTTGCAATTTATAAAAGTAGGAAAAAACAGCAACTCAATTTATATCCTAATCAAATCACAACAAAAACAAACAACAGTGAAACAAAATTCTGAGCCTCTTTGGTTAAGGAGAATTGAATCAGATAAATTTTGAAGCTTTTTATCTAGTCCTGGATGGTATGCAATCAATACGTGGGGAAATGCTTTCACTGTTTCAAAATATATTTATTAAGTACAATATTTATTAACTTGTGCTAGGTTTTGACTCAGAGAAAAAAAAAGATAATAATTCAGAAAATAAAGTAAAAATGCCCCTGCCTCCAAAGAACATAGACCGCAACAGTCATGTATATATAAGGGAGTGTAGAAGCCTTAGATTCCTCCTCCCATCTTCATTCCATCTTATCCTACTTCAAAACCATAAGAGAAACAGTTGCTAAATTCTAAAAATCCTGAGTTATTGAAAAGAAATACTTCTTGTGATTTCAAGAAAGCATATTGTCTAAAAGAGCCCCTAATTCCCTTCTTCTGCACCTACATTCATGACTACCTGCCTGCAAGGACACCCTGATGCCTTTGAGACACTGACTGGGCTGTAATAACTAAACCTGTAATCATGTTTTATGCCAGGAAAATGTTCACAAAACATCTGCACCATTTAACCAGCCAGGATGTTTTGTGAAAAATATTTCTGAATGCTTCCATCACGTGGTACTCATTTATTTGATATAATGGATGAAAATATTTGAAAATACTTGGTTATCTTAACCGTGCGTGTGTGTATGTGTGTGTGTAATATGTGTGTTTGTGCATATATTCATGTATAGCAGAATTTATATACAATTATGTTTTCAAAGTAATATACTTACTGTATTTTGTTTTGTAAGGGAGGATGGAAGATATTAAGGAGAGGAACTAAGATCTACTTTATAATGAGGGAAGTAATAGTCCCTACTGTTTTTAATAGGATTTTAGAAATTATTTTACCTTCATTATTCAATCTTCACAAAAAAGCCTGTGAAATAAGCATGAATATGTTTATTTTACATAATGTATAAGTATGACTAAGTGAGTCATGCTCCTGGGTTTGTCACTATCTTGATAAAGCAAAACCCCAAGTTCATTGCTTTTTCCACCATACTCTTGTTCCCCCAAGGATAAAGGCCCATCTAACTGGTAAAAGGAGGATTAGTGAGTTATTCTCAATTAGATATCTATGTATAAATCTAATGAGACCCTAGCCACTTACTTAACAAGGGCCCTGCTTGCTGAAACGAAGGAGCAACGTTAGCTTTGGAGTCAAATTCAATCCTGGGTTTAAATTCCAGTAATGCCCCTTATTAGCTGTATATATTCGGATCTGAACTCTCTGCCTTGTCTTCATCTAGGAACATTGGCAGTGGTAATACTTACAATGGGGACTTTTTTTGATATGTCAGGCACATTGTAGGTGCTCCAGAACTATCCAGAGGGACATTACCTGGACTCTCCTGGGATGGCAACAAGAGATAAACAGTGATTTGGGGAATAATGGGGCCCTGTACGTAAAGGCAAGAGCCAATGAGAGTCAATTCGGAGCCCTGTGTTTAAAAGCCTCCACCTTCAAAGAACTGGTATTTGGCCATGGTTAGATTCATCTCTTTTATCTCTGATCCTCATATTCCCTTGTTTGATGAGGCATTATATTAGGAAATGGGGAACCTCGAGAACATAAGAGAAATGTAGGAACGGCATTGATGAACCTTTTAACAATGTTCAAAATAGATTTCCCTAATCCTTGTTTTTTTACCCCTTCATAGATGATGGCATCTGTGTCTTTAAATGTTTACTCAACAAAGATACTGAGTGTTGCCGTGTGGGGAAGGAGTCGCTCTTGATTACTCTGGGATACAACAGTGCCTTGCTGAAATTTGAGTCTCATGCTGGTAAGTCTTGTGTCCGTCCTGACTGTCTTTTCCACAAATGAAGCCCCGGAGAGGCTGACTTTTTGCTGTTATTGGTTGGCTTTTGGCAGCATGTTTCCCGTTCAAAGGTGTCATCGAATGATAGCATGGTTTGCATCTGCCTCTGGTGCCTCCCTGACACCGTGGCTTGAGACCAGTCAGTCTTTTCCTAGACTATGAGAACATTTTCATTCTTAGCTCCCCTTTCGGTGTTCCTTCATCTAAGGGAGCCGGAGAGGCCACCAAGGATTAACCAGACCCTCTCCACTGTTGTTGATTCTCCTGGAAGATGCGGCTCTTTGCAGAAATGGGAATTTCAGCATGAGTGTCAATCAGAATGACTTCAGCCTGTTTTTGCCTTTGAATCATGTATTGAACATTTTTAGACACTGGACAACAAATTTCAAGCAGCAGGGAAGTAAACTAAAGAAAATAGAAGTATTTTAAAACAGGGCTGAAAGGTGCTCTGGAAGACATCCAGTCTGATAAAGACAATTAGGGCTAACAATGCCTTGGGTCTACCTTAGACGGCCGAATGTCATTTATTTAATTTAGATATAAATTGTTCCTTTTTACGTACAGTGTTAATCCAGGCAATGTAAAGTATTAGCAATGGTATATATTTCTCCCCTGGTTAGCTAAAATGTCCAAAGTTGTTTCATTGTTGATAACTACTTAGGACAAAGAAGTGAAACTGATTTCTTATTTCTAAGCTGACTCTGGAATCAGCCAGAGTAAGGAACTTGTTTTATCATATATCTGTCTCTCTATCCACCCCTCAATTCATCTTATTTTTATGATTCATTTCAATATAAACTGCAATAAACGGCACATTTTACCACCATGTGCTCCAACTTTCATATCCTTAACTAGAATTCAAAATTTATGTTTCTCATTTTTTTCTAGTAAGATTAAATTTGCATACATTGAGATACACAAATCTGAAGAATAACATCATTCCTGGAAGTGACCTCATGCCCTTCCCAGTCATTCCTGGTTCCAGTCCTTCCAGGGGTAATTACTGTTCTGCTTTTTTTCCCCACTGTAAGTTAACTTTGTCTTCTCTAGAATCTCTTAAAAAAATGGAATCAGTCAGTATATATTCTCTTTAATAAGGTCACTCAGTATGTTGTTTCAAATATTAGTAGTTTGTTTCTTGATTGCTAAGTAATAGTCATAATTTGCATATCCATTCTTGTTTTGATGGAATTGACCCAGTCTTCAGGTTCGGGCTGTGAATAAGACTGCTATTTTTTTGTATACATGAATATTTTTTCATTTCTCTTGGATCAATACCTAGGAGGAAAACTGCTAGGTTATAGAGTAAGTGCATGATTAGTTTTATTAGAAATAGCCAGAATTTTTTCTAAAGTGCTTGTACTATTTTACATCCCACCAGTAGTGAATGAGAGTTCTAGTCGTTCCACATCTTTGCAAACATTTGGTCTTTCAGTCTTTTAAATTTTTTCCATTCTGGTGGGTGTGTAGTTGTAGCTCATTGTGACTTTAATTTATATTTTCCTGATGCTTAATGATGTTAAATACTTTTTCACGTGCTTATGAATTCAAATCATTTGCCCAAGTAATTGGTTGTTTTATCTATGGAATTTTCCTTTATATATCCAGGTACAGGCATGTACCAGATATGGAATTTGGGGTGTCATCTCCAAGGGTAGCTTGCTTATTCATTTGCACAGTGATGCCTTATGTCTAGCAGAAGTTTTAAAATTTGAGTCCAATTTCTCATTTTTTCTTTTGTGCTTACTGCATTGTTTCTTAACCTTTGCCTACCCTCAAGTAGTGAATGATTTCTCCTACATTTCTTTCTAGAAGTTTTATAGCTCTAGTTTTTATATTTGATATATACAATCTATCTTAATTATTTACCTATGGTGTGTAGTATGGGGAGAAGATGGATATCCATTTATTCTAGCATGGTTGAAAAGACCCCTGCAAGTCAAATAACTGTATACAGACATAGTCTATTTCAGAGCTTTCTATTCTGTCCCGTTGATCATCCTTACCCCAGTATCGCATTGTCTGGATCACCCAAGTAACACTTAGTCAGATAGTTTGAGTCCTCCAACTTTGTTCTTCTTTGTCAAGATTGTTCCAGATATTCCTGCTCCTCTGCATGTTCATATACATTTTGTTGTCAATTTCTACAAAGTGCTTGATTATGACAGAGATTGATCAGTCTGATGAGAATGGTCATTTTTACAATAGTAAGTCTTTCAGTCATTGGTAAGCTGAAGACAGCTTACACTAAATCACAACAGGCCATTATTAAATTATCAGAAATTTGATAGCCTGAAACTGGCTAGAATGGGATAATTTATACTACAGAGATCGGCAAACTATAAACAAGGGCCTTTTTTTGTTTTGTGAAGAGAATCAGTTGTTAAATGTTTACCAGCACACCACTACTTCCAGTCTAGGAATATGGTATTTCTTTCCATTTATTTAGGTCTTTTTTTTAACTGAAGTATAGTGATATTCAATGTTATATCAGTTTCAAATATACAACACAGTGATTCAACAGTTATCCACATTATTAAATCCTTAACCCAAATAGTAGTTACTATCTGTCAGCAGGGGAAGATGTTACAGAATCATTGACTGTATTCTCTATGCTGCATTTCCATCCCTGTGACCAGTTTATATTGTGGTTGAGGTCTGTGTGCCTCTTTATCCCCCTCCCCCACCTCACCCGCCCAACCCCTCCTCCATGCTAACCACCAGTGACTTCTCAGTGTCTGTGAGTCTACTGCTGTTTTGTTCATTTTGTTTTGTTTTTAGATTCCGCATAAGTAAAATCATGTGGTATTTATCTTTCTCTGCCTGGCTTATTTCACTTAGTGTAATACCCTCTAGGCCCATCCATGTGTATTTAGGTCTTTAATTTTTCTCCAGAAGGGAAATGTGTCATAGTTTTCAGATAGATGTTGTATATAACTTTTGACAAATTTATCCCTGATGTTTTATGCTTTTGAATCTATCAAAAATAAAAATTTTTTAAACTCACAACTGTTTGCTGATAGTATATAATAAATTAATTTTTAATGTTAATACTACAATCTTTTTACTTGCTACTAGTTTTAGTAGTTATGTTTTGGATTTCTTAGAATTTTCTGTTTCAAAAAACTCTGTCAAATGCAAATAGAGTCAGCTTTCATTCTTTATTGATCTTTATGCTTTTTATACCTTCTCTTGACTTTTTGAAATTATCATCATACCCAGTACAGTGCTGAATAGACCTGGGTGAGCAGTTGTCCATAACATTCTCCTGACTGTGGGGGGAAAGTCCAGTATGCCACCATTAGGTATAACATTTGTTGTATTAGTTTTGTGGCTGTCCTTTATCAGATTGGGAAAGTTCCCATCTATCCTCAGCTTGCTGGAAATTTTTATCATGATTGGGCATTGGATGTTGTCAAATGTTTTTCTGGATGTATCAAGATTATCATATTCTATAGTTTTGGTGAGTTACTTGGAATGGGATACTTTGTACAGAATTGGTTCTTGCTGAGTTGAAGATACAGAAACTTGCATTCAGGAAGGCTAAAACTTCTAGAAATTCTAAGGCAGGTTACTCCAGAGAAAGCTCTTTCTATTAGAAGGAAGAGCTAAAAAAAAAAAAATCTGTATAGGGCTCTCCCTAAGTTTCTAGCTGAATAAATCCTAAGCAGAACATGTACAGCGTAGATTTCCGCAAGATGTACAATGACCACTATGGTGAACACTTGAAGCATACAGTAGAAACTACAAAATAGTAACACCTTAGTAGCATCTAAACTAGATCTAGAGTTAAGACTTCTCTATGCCTGCCAAGGCAAAACTAACCACAAATCTTTAGAAGAATCAAGTTGACATACAATTAGCTACTCTTCCTGACTGAACAAACCTCAATACTCCTTAAAGGAAGGCAACAAAATCTAGACAGTCAATAGCACAACATTTAGAATGTCCAGCTTCAATAACAGAAAGATATCTGCAAAATTCCCAAATACATGGAAATTAAAATAATTCTCAGTATCTCAGGGACCAAAGAAGTAATCAAAAGAGAAATTAGAATGTATTTTGAACTGAATGATAATGAAGATGCAACATATCAAAACAAAGTTTGGTTACAAAAGCAAAGCCATACTTTGTGGAGGATTAATGAATTTAAGAAACTTTTTCACAAAAGAACAAAATAGATAAAGTTGACTAAAGTTCCACTGTAAGAAGCTAGAACAAAAGCGGAACCCAAAAAATGTCGAAGAAAGAACACTGTAAAGAGTAGAAATCAACGAAATAGAAAGTAGGTAAACAGTTGAGAAAATAATGCAACCAAAAGCTGACTTGTTGAAAAGACTAATAAGATTCATCGATCTCTAGCTAGGCTAATCAGAAATATATACACAACCAGTATCAGGAAAGAAATAGGAGAAATTATTATAGATGCTATGAATTAAAAAGATAGCATGCACATTACGAAGAAATTTGCCAGTAAAATTGACATCTTACATGAAATGGAACAATTCCATGAAAGAATATAAAATATCAAATTGACACAAGAACAAAATCTCAAGAGTACTATAACTATTAAATAAATTTTATTCCACTAATAAAATTTCAAGCCCCAGTGACTTCACAGGTAAATTCTATCAAAAATTCAATGGAGAAAATAATACCAATTCTCTCTTCCTATGATCTTAAAGGGTACCCCCCCAAAAACTGGATACACACACAGAGGGTTGCAACTACAGTCCATATTAAAAGCCAGTTGTATGTGCCAAGAACTGTGGATGAGATTTTATATGTTTGTAAGATAACAAGTTAGTTTGCCACTGTTTTATAAATGCTGACAGAAGGCACAAGACTCCTGTCTCAGAGATAAAAGACTTAATTACTCATGGAAAGAGTAGTAGCCAGAGTGTCAGAATGCGGTTTGTTTTCTGAGTACCAATTCCCATAGGCAGATGCTGGGGATCAGCTGGGTGCCTGCACATGTGGTGGGATGCATTACAGAAGAGAAACACTAAGCTCAGAGAACCCACTATTTTATAGCAAGCAGTAAGCAAGCCAGCTATTTGTTCCAGAGGAAGACAATACTTCATACCTCAAGGTTGCTTGCTGCATACACAGCGGTGAGCAATAGCGCAGGCAAAGGGTAGCCAAGGCGTTGCATTCTTGGTAAGGCATAAGTGAGTCCCAGCAAGAGACCCATGGAGGACTGTTCCCAAAACATTTCTGCTATTCAACCCCAGGAGGTTTTCTCATGTATAAACTCCCAGAGAATTATAGGACAGGGAACTTCATTCAGAGGCCAAGTGAAATCACACAGACACACATTATGGACAGCCTTTGTAGGAAAGACAGGCAATTTATTTATTTATTTATTTATTTTAAGTTTATTTTGATATCATTAATCTACAATTAAATGAGTAATATTATGGTGATTACACTACCCCCTTCATCAGGTCCCCCCCCAACCCCATTACAGTCACTGTCCATCAGTGCAGTGAGATGCCATAGAGTCACTACTTGTCCTCTCTGGGTTGTACAGCCCTCCCCGTGCCCCCCCTAACATTACATCCGCTAATCGTAATGCCCCTTTTCCCCCCTTATCCCTCCCTTCCCACCCATCCTCCCCAGTCCCTTTCCCTTTGGTAACTATTAGTCCATTCTTGGGTTCTGTGAGTCTCCTGCTGTTTTGTTCTTCAGTTTTTTTCTCAGTTCTTATACTCCACATATGAGTGAAATCATTTGGTACTTGTCTTTTTCAGCTTGGCTTATTTCACTGAGCATAATACCCTCTAGTCCATCCATGTTGTTGCAAATGGTAGGATTTGTTTTCTTCTTATGGCTGTATAATATTCCATTGTGTATATGTACCACCTCTTCTTTATCCATTCATGTACTGATGGACACTTAGGTTGCTTCCATTTCTTGGCTATTGTAAATAGTGCTGCGAGAAACATAGGGGTGCATCTGTCTTTTTCAAACTGGGCTGCAGCATTCTTAGGGTAAATTCCCTAGGAGTGGAATTCCTGGGTCAAATGGTATTTCTATTTTGAGTTTTTTGGGGAACCTCCATACTGCTTTCCACAATGGTTGAACTAATTTGCATTCCCACCAGCAGTGTAGGAGGGTTCCCTTTTTTTCACATCGTCGCCAACATTTGTTTTAAGACAGGCAATTTAGAATTTCTTTTACAGCTAAGAAAAATAATATCAGTAGTGCAGGACTTTCCACAGGGCAACTCTCTTAACAGTTCAGCTGAGGCAGGCCCCTAGCCTTGGTACACTGTGGACCTGGTTATAAAGAAGGAGGTGCCTCGGTCATTCACAATATCCCCAAAATTGTAGGCAGACAATACCAAATGAAGATAGATGTCAACTTCTCAGTACTTTTCATATGTTAGAGGGGACCAGACATTCATTAGACAGAAATAATTCAAATAGGCTTAAAGCAGAAATAAAACCAGTTATCCAGAGAGCAATAAGCTAGAAATAATTTAGAAACAGACTCATTAAGTACAAAATCCCTATCTTAGCAGTTAAACTCACCCAGAATCTAAGGAAGACAGGCCTGGATCTGAGGGCCTCTAAAGCGCCCTTCTCGGGCAGTGCAGCTCAGAGGCTCTGGTGGGCAAGTCTGTGTGAACATCTTGATGGGGCCTCTGTGTTAAAAGGTCAAACAAAAAATCTTAATAAATATTTTTGGAGTTCCAAGTGGACTTTTGTCTCCAGTAATAAAATATATATGATGGAGTCCTGCTTTCACGATAGCTGGATCCCAGAAAAAGAGAGAAGGCTTTATTTGTAGGTCAAATATGATAGCTTACAGCTCTGATTGGATTATATTTGCATCAGTTGATTTTTTTTTTTGACCACAGTTTCAGAAACTTTATTTTCTGTCAACCTTATTTCCATTTTCTGTTTAAGAGGCCATGGAATAACAGCTTAGCTCAGTGGATGTTCCTACCCATTCAGTGACCTGAGCAGTGGGAGCTGCCGTCTGGTCCTCAGTGATGGGCTGAGCATCCCCATCTTCAGGGGGAAACTGCTGGATGGACACAGGGGCGTCTGCTCCTACACACCGGCCTATCTGTGACCTGGGGTTGAGTAGCAGTGAACTCGGAGGCAGGAGCAGTCCATTCGCCCTGACGTTCTCATGTGGTCACATTTCCCGCAGCGGCTGGCTCTCCCTTTACAATCTCTTCAGGAGCTCCATAGAAGTAGGGAGCAGATGTGACCTTCCATGGGTATTCCCAGGAGGCAGTCCCACACATATGCAGGACATCCCAGGCCAGCACAGTGAGTGAGCTCCTGGGTGTTGCATGGGATAGCAGTAGCCACATAGCGCCGAAGGGGAGTCTGTGCTACACAGAGCAGTGGTAGTCAGCTGAACATCAGAGGTCTTTGTGAGAGGCTGGTAGTCAGCCTTGGGGCCAGGAACCGCCAGAAGTCACGGCTCCTGGGAGGCCGCATGGATCTGGTTAGTGACGATTCAAGAGTGAAATGGCCCGCGGTAAATGTGGCCCCAATAGCAGCCGCAGACTTGGCTGCCTAGCGTACCTGGAGGACCTGACACTGACATCAGCTGGGTTCTGATGATAATAACTGCATGAGCTCCAGCAAAAGCTTCTCTCAAATTTTCTTCATTTATAATTAGATGTCAAAACTTTTCCTTTTGTAGATGTACTTGTTCCATTTGGAAGTCAAGGTTGGTGCCACAGAAATTGGTTCTTATTGCCAGAAATTTGAGGACATCCTCCTTTATTTGCAGGACATCAAGGGCTCCAGACATTGTGAAAGTTTCCCTTTAAGTTATGGTGCGAACCCAGAACAATGCTACATGGACTCTTTTCTGGGTAGTGTGGAAAGGTTATCAGTTTTAGCAAAGACAAGGCATTCTTATCTTTGCTAATGAAAATCAAGATGTGGATAATCTTAGGATGTGACTATTTTAGAATATTTTTTGTAGTTATGACTTTCAGGAATGCAGAATTTTAATAAATAGAAAATTTTTCTGAGCTATATAATGGGACATAACTAGTCTAAGAGCAAAATGTCATTTTCACTTATACTGTAAATGTTTAACCTAAGTCAAGTAATATAAACATTTAACCTATTAGATAACCATTTATCTGATACTTACACCTACTGAAGGGAGGATTTAACTGAGTCATCTTACTGATGAGGAAACAAATTCAGAAAAATTCAGCCACTTTCTCAAGATAATATGACTAATGCTCACAGAAGCCCTGTGAAGTCGCTATATTATTATTGTTTATTACTGTTTTTGAGCAAACACACTAAGACTCATAGATCTGAAGGAAATTACCCAAGTGAGAAAAAGAAAATGCAAGGTCCATGTTCTTTCCACAGTTTCCAAACTGCCCCTTCCCTCTTCATTGGTTGACGTTTAATCTAAAGAACTCAAATCTTTAATTAGTATGGTAACACAAACATGGGAAAGCCAACTTTTATCAACATTTCACTAACTGAGAAAAATAAATAAAGATCCTGGTGGACCTTTTTCTGGGAATTTATGAATCATGCAAAAGTTTCTCCATCTTTTTTTATTTTGAAAAATTTTCCAATTTACAGAGAAGTTGCATGAACATTACAGAGAACTTCTGAATACCCTTTAAGTCATTCATTAATTTATAGTAGTCACATTTGATTTCTCTCTTTATCTGTATGTACATATATATAAACACACTAACATTTTATTTCTGAACCATTTTTTTTGCATGTGTCATACTCCTTTACTCTGTAGTACTTCATTAGGCATAGTCTATAAACAAGATAGAACCTCCTCTGTAACCGCAGTATGTAGTTACTAAATTTAGGTATTTAGCATCTATACAATATTTATATTTAATCTACAGTCCATAGTCCAGTTTCAGAAATCATCCTAATCATGTCTCTAATAAGTTTTCTTCCTCTTTGGTACTGCATCTGATCAGAATCATGCATTGCATTTAGATGTCATGTCTCTTTAGAATCCTTAATTTGAAACAGTTCTTTGTCCTTTTTCTTTCTTTCATGGCATCAAGATAGTTGGAGAATAGGGACCAGCTATTAAAGAGTATTCCCCAATTTGCGTTTTTCTTATCTTTCCTCATGAAAAGATTCTGGCTATGGATTCCCACTCAGAAAACTGCCTAACTGATATTGTGTCCTTGTCAAGATACCACATCAGTGAGCCCTAAGGTCCATCGGTCCCTTGTTAGTAATATTAATTTTGATCACCAGGTCAAGGGCAAGATGTTTTCTGTAGCTCCACTATAAAGTTGCTGTGCTTTCCTTGTTATATGTAACTAATAAGAAATCTGTATGAAGGCCTTTCGATGTCATGCAAAAAAACTGTTCCTCATCAAACAGCCCAAATTTAGTAAATGTTTGTTATCCATTGTAGTAGAAAGGTAGTTGATTTTTTGGTACGCTAGCCTTATATCCTGCAATCTTGCTAAGTCACTTAGTTCTTGTAAGTTTCTTTTGTAGATTTCTAGGACTTCCTACATAAATGATTATATCATCTGTGGTTAGAGATAATTTTACTTCTTCCTTTCCTCTCTGGATGCTTTTTATTTCTTTTTCTTGCTTATTGCACCAGCTAGTACCTCAGTACAATGTTGCAAAGAAGCATATTAGAGTTCACATCTTACCTTTTTTATGATCTCAGGGAGAGCATTCAGTTTTCACCATTAATTACCTCTAGGTTTTTTATAGACGTCTTTTATCAGGTTGAGGAAAGTCCATTCTATTTCTAATTTGCTAATAGTTTCTATCTTGAATTGTGTTTTCTGAGATGCTATTTCTGAATCTATGAAGATTATTATATCATTTTTCTTTTTAGTCTGTTAATATGTTGATTTTTAATCCTAAAAAAAACTTGAATTTTTGAGTTCAACCTCATTGTCATGATATATGACCCTTTTTATATGTTGCTAAATTAGATTTGCTAGAATTTTATATATAAACTTTGTATCTGTGTTCCTTAGATACTGCTTTGAGTTTTCTTAATGTCTTTGTCTGATTTAGGTATCAGTAATACTGGTCTTAAAAGACTGGGGTTGTATCCCCTAATCTCCTGTTTTTGTGAACTCTTTGTAAGGAATTTGGCATCATTTCTCCTCCAAATGTTTTTTAGAATTTACAACTGAAGCCAGAAGGGCTTTAAGTTTTTGTTGTAAGGAGACTTTTAACTAGAAAGTCAGTTTTATTTAAAACATACAGATCCATGGAATGCATCTACTTTTTACTGAGTGAGCTTTAATTGTGTATGTCTTTCATGGAATTTGTCCATTTCATCCAGCTTGTCAATTAGTTGCCACTAAGTTGTTCATAATATTCCTTTATATCAATCTGATTAATGATGTCCTTTCATTTCTTATATAAGGTAATAGGTCTTTATTTTTCTTGATTATTCTACTGAGAGTTATATCAACTTTACTGATCCTTTCAATGAAAGAAATTTTGTCATTCATTTTTCCCTTTTTTGTCCATATTCTCTTATTCTTGCCTTTGTATTTATTATTTTCTTCCTTCTGATTAATTCTCTGGTTACTCTTCCCTCTCTAAGTTCTTGAGATAGATGCTTAGATCATTAATTTGAGTCTTTCTTTTTTTTTCTAATATGTACATTTAATGCTATACACTTCTTTATACAAACTGTTCTAGCTGCATCCCATAAATGTTGGTATGTTGTGTTTTTCTTGCCATGAAGTTCAAAAGAATTTGTATTGTTATTTATTCTTTGGCCTATGAATTTCTTTCTTGATCCATGGATTATTTGGAAGTATATTATTTAATTTCTAAACATTCACAGATTTTCCAGATGTCTTTCTTTATTCTAGTTGAATTTTTTTGTGGCATGAGAATATGTTTTGTATCATATCAGTAGTTTCAGATTTGTCAGTTTTTTTATGTCGCACACTATGGTCCATCTGGGTGAATGTTCCATGTACACTTGGAAAGAATATGTGCTCCGTTATTATTGGGTAGACTATTCTCTAAATATCAGTTAGGTCAAGTTGATTGATCTGTAATGATTCTTGGTCTACTTGTCTGCCAATTATTGAGAATAGAGAGGGGAGTTACCAACTATAACTAGATTTATCTGTTATAGATGTCTATGCCCCTTTGCTATGTGAAACTTGCTATTCTGTTGAGTATATGTGAAATTCTATTTCAGATGACAAGAGAGTAAAAAGTAAAGACTCCCATTTTCAAGGAGCTGTTTTTCAAATTTTTTCTTTTATGAGGAAACTCATACTTCACTTAAGCCCAGCTGGAGCCCGCCTGCTCCATGCCTTCCTGCTCAGTGTTTATTATGGTAACCATATTCTCTGGTTCCTGTTTCCTGCTTAACATGTGCACAAAATATCTGTATACTACTAAAATATTTATGGATGAAATGACATTATGTCTGGGATTTGCTTTAAAATATCCAGCCAAGAAAACAACAAAAAAAATACAAGGCAGTAGAAATGAATTAAAGCTGATAAAAATCTGAGAAAGTTTTGAATTTGCTGATAGAAATCATTATATTAATGTATGTACTTTAGGTACATTTGAAAATCTTTATAATGAAAGTAAAAAAGGAAGTCATAGATGGAAAAGTCCACAAAAATATAATTTGGGGTATCAAGAGCTACAAACACTTCTCCAGGAAACAAATGTTGTTTACCCACAGATAATAATCTACCTTCTGGTCATTCAAGGTGTATTGATCAGGAGTTTTGGAGCTGCATTGAAATGCCCTCTTATAATTACAGTAGCAATGGCAGAAAACTCGGGTGGCTGAGTAATAGAACTTGATGATATTTATAATTTTGGTTTTACTGTATTTGACTAATAGCTCCTGGAAAAGCAGAAGGGGCTCTTACCATAGGCCAGTCTGTGCTTAACATCACTATTTGCATTCTCCCTCTTCATGCCCCCTCCCATTCTTTAAAGCACATTCAAATGCTTCAGTTCTCTTGGGAGTGTCAAAGGAACTTATGTCATGTAATAGGTTAATACAAAGGAAAATGTTTAAATATGTAAATTAATATTTAAAAGTTTTTTATTCATAAAACATTGTTAATGCACTATATAGGTCTTGTGGGGAAATAGGCATTGCAATACACTCTGCAGTGTGTAAATTGTAACAGCCTCTAGAAAAGGCAGTTTGGCAATAGGTTTAAAATTAAAATGGATCCTTCTTTTGATCTCTCTTCTGGTAATTTTACCTACAAATACAAGTGGGAGAAATGAAGTTTAAGAAAATATTAACATTAGCTCATTATTTGTGATAGCAAAATACTGAACACAACCGAAATGTCCATCATTAGGCTCTTAGTGATTTGGAATACCATGCAGCTGTTAAAAAACAAACAAAAAAACCTCTGCATACTTAATGATAAGAATTTCTAGATATACTGTTAAATTAAGATTTTTTAAATGGGAGGCATTATTAATACCACCTATCATTTAGTTTAAAATATTTATTTGGTGCTTAAAACCCTCAGCCACTCAGGAACTGTGCTGTATGACAGGGATATAATATTTCCTTTCATTGATTTTCTATTTTTTGAGCACTTTGTTACGAAGCAACTGTCTCCCTCAACCCTCCCAACCTTCCTTTCATGTGGGAAGATTCCCTACGGTTCCCAAAACTAATTCGGGTCATGTCATCTTAGGATGTTTTAATGTATCCTTAGGGAGTCGTGGACCATACAGGGAGAGACAGTATGCTATATTAAACCCATCTCAGGGAGGGAACTCTTTGTAAAGAATTTACAAAGACAACATGTTGGTTTACCCATTTAAAGGACTACCAGATTACTGGGATGTGGTTAATGGCAATCTTACATCAGAATGGACTTAAAATCTTCTTTTGGTAGTTTGAAATACAGAAGCCATTTCTCTACTGAAGTAACTTGCAGGAGGTATATGTTCAGGCCAGTTTGCAAATTTCACAGTATACCTGAAGCATAGCCTTTTTATAGATAATTAATGTTATAGAGTATAACATCCATATTCAGCTGCAAGAGTAATAATACCAGTAAAGGTTTCTCTGATGAAAGAATTTAAGATGACAAAACATCTTATCCAGTAGTTCAAGTGATATGAAATATATTCCCAGCAACCTCACAGATACAGTAATGGTTCCTACAGTCTATATGACATTGCATATCCAAATGTGTGGACAAGGAGACAGGGAGGGGACAAAGTGGTGCTACCAGGAGTCCCCAGAACAAGAAGCTAGGACAACCCTTTGCTTAGGAATGCCTATAGCTCTTCATTAACATCTCAGGCACCCCTTTCATTGTGCTGGGTCCAGAACTGGGGTAACCCTTTTTTGTTTCTACAATACACTTCTGTAGATAACTGCTTATGTTTTAAGGATTCTCTTCACATCAAGCTAAAGGTCTCTTTTCTCTTTTTTCTATCTTTAATTCTCACACAACTACTTAGACCAATTTTTCAGCAGCAGCGCTATTAGCAGTTTAGGCTGGATAATTCTTCATGGCAGGGGGCTGTCCTGTGTAATGTAGGGTGCCTAGCAGTGTCTGTGGCCTGTACCCGCTATTGCCTACAGCACACACACAACCCCTCTGCCCGCCAAGTTGTAACAACCAAATGTCTTAAGATACTGCCAGATGTTCCTTGAGTGGAGCAAAATTACCCCTTGTTGAGAGCCACTATAACACAAGATTTCTAAGACTGCTGGAAATGAGGAAGAAAACTGAGGTTCAACAAATAAGCAGCATTCTATCCTTTTCAAAAAATCACTTATTTGACCAAGAACCAGAGTTACAAACTGATGACCAGAGGAATGGATTTGCCAGAAGATGAATTATATTTAGTGTACAGGGTAGTTTTGTTTTTAAATTTAGCTTGAAGGCATTTAGTCTAAGTCTGTAGTTTCCACTCCAGTTTCTTCCCTGTGCCAGTACTTTCTAGAAATGCATGGCTCACTACACCTGTTTACATAACCTGTCTGACCCATGAGGCATTTGAGCGTGCCACCCTTTTCTAGAGTGGACCATGGAGGGAAAGGCAAGCATTAATGTATGTGCTCACTGAGCATTCTTCAAAGCCACCATACAACATACCTCTTTGTCCCCAAACAAACAAACGCTTCCTTAGATAATTTTTCTTTCATTTGCCAGAAAGTTATCACCATACACTGACTTCGTTAGAAAAAAGACAATTTACTGCCATTTGCTAAAGAATTGAAATAAATAAATAAGTCTACGACACTTTCAGTAAATAGTGTAGCCCCAGGGTGGCGCACATCCTTTACCACCATACATGGCAGTCTTGTCTATTTAGATTAAATAAGGTCTTTATTCCATAAGGAAACCTAGATTTAAGCTTTCTTGGGAATTTCATTAAATAAAATGAGTTTAGAGCAGATCATTAAAATAACAGCAGATCACAGTGAGGGTAAGATCAACATGGTTTTATTTTCTCTGTGGTTGAAGGAAAATACCTGCTCTAATATACAGGCATTCTAACCCAGACCCTATCCTGGACCAATCTTGGGGGTGGGAGGGGTGATGCTCACGGGGGTTGGTTGAAGGGGAGAAGGAAATAAAAGCAGGGGAGACTCCAGCGTGGTGGTGACATTAAGGAACAAATGAGTTCCTGTCTCTTAGAATCTTATTGTCCACACAGAACTGAACCTGGGAGGCTGTTCTTTTTAGGCCTGAAAACTATTTCTCTCATTAGTGGTTAATGTTACCTAGTCAGAGGTCTTAAGAGAAATGAAACCTCCATTTTCGTGTTCTTACTTCATTCATTTATTGCTGTTTCTCTTCCTTTTTTTTATTCATCCTTTTTTCCTTTTTTATACAATAAATATTTTTGAGCACCTACTATGAGCTTGTATTGTTATCCTGTCTAAATGTAAATTCTGCCCAAGCAGCCGCTTCACAGAACCCCTCTGAACCAGAGATAATTTTAGATTGGTCAGATTCCATTTTAAAGTTTATTTTTCATTATCATATCTGATGTGACATTAGCATTAATACAACTGCTGTTAGCATTTTGGCTTAATTGATTTTAGCATCTTTGTTTTGTATCCATTTCTAAATGGTTATGATTATTATTTACATATTATTTTGTATCCAACTATTTTCATTTAATACTATATCATAAGCATATTTCCATGTTTGTTAGACTTTATAAGCATCATTGGTAATATATAAATAATATTCCACAAATGAATTTCTATAGCTTACCTAATCAGACCTGTATAGTGAGACATTTAAATTGTTTCTACTTTTTAAATTATAAGTAATATTTTTGCTATTGTAATTAGTAATAGCATTTTTTATACTAAAAATTAATAAATGTCTTTGGGCCTATAGCCTTTGGATGGTTTCATTCGGATCAAGCCACAGAAGTTGAACAAATGTGCCAAAGAATATGAACTTTCATTTCTTGATCTGACACATATTGCTAAATTGCTTTCTAAAACACATTCTAATTTATGATGTCTCAAGGACTGTTTGAGTATATTGTTTCACTGAAACATTTAAAAATTGGATGTTGTAGGCTTTACTAATTCAGTTCTGAAGAACAGTACATCATTTCAATTTGCATTCCATTGCTTTCTGTTTATGTGACATTGAGGGGGATTTTTATTAGAATCCCAATATTTGATTTGGGGACACTGGGTGGCATCATATCTCTGCCTTTGCAAGACCATCTTCTCAATGGCAGTCATCAGACCTGTCACGGATATTCATTCTGCTTTCCTTTTTCCAGCCATATGATAGGATCCACTCCCCTGCGCCTTTGAAGTTAGGCATGGATATATGACTTGTTTGGCCAGTGAACGTGAGAAAGATGTGTCATTTTTGTCTGAAGGTATTATGAACTAGAGTGGAAAACACTTCCTGTTTTCTTTCAGCCACAATCCTGGGCATTTTCTAACCTGGATCCTTCGTGAGAATAACATGAAGTAAAGAGCCTAAAGAGACTTATGTTGGACATGCAGCATAAATGAGAAGAAATGCTGTTCTCGGTCTCTGAGATTTGGAGATTGTATGAGGAAGCCAAACCTGCCTGTCCCATCTGATCCAGCCAGTGTGGCTGGCCCACCTCCTGCTCTGCTGTACCATCATACCAGTGGGCTGGGCCACTTCAGCACCACACAACACACAGCAGACCTTGGAGTCGGGTGCTTTTCCAGACAAGGGAAAAGTTTGGTGTATTTATATATAATCCATTCAATTCCAAGCAAGAAAGTGGGTGACAACACTATGCCATCTGCCAGCTCAAATTATTTTTGTCATCTCAGATTAAAAATTGTTTTAATATTCAGCAGGGAAATGACTTAATGCAGGTTGGCTTCGGGCAACTTTTAAAAAATTGATTTTCCTTCATGACAGGCTCATAAAAGCTAATAAAAGAAAAGCTAGCATTTATTGATCATTATGCTTCAGGGACTGTGCCAACAGAATGTCCTTTATTTCTCCTTGCAACGTGAGGTTCATGCTGTAATCATCCCTGGCTTACAGACAAACTGAGGCTCAGAGTGCATGTCGTGTGTCAAGGTTGTTTGCTGGGTAATAGTACTCGGACTTGAACCAAGGTCTTGGGGGCTGTGCAGCAGCCGCTACGTTACTGGGGCCACTTGGTACTTCCCAGACTTTACCAGAGCCTCAGATCGAGCGTGTTTTGGTTCTGCCAGGCCCTTTGTCCCTTACTGCTGTCATTTTTCCCTGTCGGCTGACTTTGCCATATTGTGATCAAAGGTTTCATCCTATTGTTGCGTTTCTCCACTCGGCGCTTGGCCAACAGACACTGCATAGGCTCCGGACACAAAAATCAATGAGACAGAGTAGCTTCCCTGTAGGAGCTGATCTCCAAGAGTGATGCTTACCAATGAAAATACAAAGGGAGCCACAGAATCAAGCCACATATGTAATTTAAAATCTGTATATATTTTTCTGTTTTAATTAAAATACACTAACATAAAATTTACCACTGAGCCATCTTTAAGTGATACAGTTTAATGGTGTTAAGGACACTCATATTACTATGCCACCATCACCAACACCCCTCTCCAGAACTCTTTCCTCATATGTAATTTTAAGTGTTCTAGTAAACACAATTTTAGAGCCAAAAGAAATAGGTGAAATTAATTTTGATAATATAGTTTACCCCAGTAAACCTAAACTGGTATAATTTAAACATGAAATCAGCATGGAAAATTATTAATGAGGTATTTTACATTCTTTTTCTTTTGTACTGTATTTTTGAAATCTCATAGGTTTTATTTTACATTTAACAGCACATCTGAATTTGACTAACCACATGTCAAGTACTCTATTGCCATGTGTGGCTAGTGGCCCTTGTATTATGCAGTGCAGGTGTAGAGGGAAAGATAAAGGCATGGACTGATTATTTCAATAAAATGAAGAGAATGGTGGTGGCATGTCCCTGAGGCACTGTGGGAGCACAACAAAGAGATACTTAGCTGAACCTGGAGCTCCAGGGAAGCGTCCAGGAGAGGATTCCTGGGTTAGGCAATGACGAGTGAAAAAGATGAGATCCAAGGCAAGAAGGTAGGCCATGCAAGGGAAATGTCAGCAATTCACTGTGGTGAGAAGAAAGTACAGGGTAAGGGGCAGTGATAGGAGATATGGCTCATCGGGCAGAATGGGGCCAGTCATGATGGGCCTTATATGGGAAGCCAGGGAATATGGATTTTATTTGCATGACCTTCTACAGCTTTACAATGTCCTTTCATTTGGGAAGAGCATCAGCCCTTGAGGTAAGCATTTATGGCCAAGACTGCTAACTGCTGCCTCATTCTATTCTCCCCTATGACACTATCAAAAGTACTATATGATTAGGGTAGCAATGAGTGTAGTTAAAATGTGCAATCTCAGCCAGTCTTGCAAATAAAGATGGCAGCTGAAATTGTTGAAACGGGTTTCTGGGAAATCTTAACAGGGCCTGATTCATATAGGAAGTATGCCATTTCTCCATTGACTCTTCTATCTTCTTGCTGCTAGAAGCAAGAAGTGTAGACATGGAGTGTAGACATGATTGTGGGAGCTACAGCAATCACTTTGTGATGATGAGGCACTGGTGAGAATGGAAAATATGATCTAAGTACATCAAAGAAAGGTATATGGTGCCTTTGTCTGTCTGACTGTGGAACTGCTACACCAGCCTTGAACTGCCTACTTCCAGACTTGTTTTACGTAAGAGAAAAATAAATCACCCTCTCATTGATACCATGATTATTTTGTTTTTTTATTATAGGCAGACAAACCTAATTCTAACTCATACAGAATACATAGCCCATGCATTAACTCTGTAGTCTAATTTGCAAAAGGCTTTACCAAGGACCTGAAAAAATTAAGTGACCTGATAAGGATCATGCAGGGACTAGTAGTGTCAGTGATGAAACTGAAGCCTGGGAATTCTGGCCCCAGGGCCTGTGCTTTATTTATGTGGTTTTGTTTTCCAAGAATGTGGTTTCTGCCATCGCCCCCTTCCTGTTGCTGCACATTTTCAGGATAGCTATCACACAGAATCGTGACTATAAAGTACCAGATCACAGTTACTAACATCCTGTATGGATTATCTAGTAAGAGCTGGTGTGGTGACCCCTTTCTTCCAGCCCCTATTTGGGCATCTGGCAGGAGGCCCATTAGACATAGGTGCAAGGGGTGACCCACCCCAGGGATGGTTTCTTGCCCTTAGGGATCCCTCTGGCTGCTCCCACCAACTTCTCCTGGCTGTACAGAGAAAAGGCTCACCCAGGCCCTTCTCATCCCCCAGGTACAGGCTTGTGCAGGCATCTGCTTGACCCTCTTTCATCCTGCTGTTCTGCCTCCTGGCTATGTTATTGCTCAATTAGCATCCCTAACAGAGGGTGCTGATACTCAAATCTGTCAGTTCTGCAACTTGTTGGCATGTCTACAGAGAGCTCAGCAGGAGATGAAGTTGCTGACTTAAGGCTAAATGTGATTTTCATATCATCTGCAGAGCTCACTCATCCGTAAGATCCTTATTACTTGCAAGTTGGCCAAATCAATCAATAGTTTATTTAGCATCCTCACTGACTTTCAGAACTACCATCAGCAGTGCCTCCTCTGCCAGCAAATGGGCCTAAGCCAAGAGCCTGTGCCTGCCTCACTGATTCCAAGTGTAATCAGGTGGTAGCCATGGCCTTTGTGTAGAGGTGTTTCTGAGCTGACCTGATACTCATTATTCCATGCTTTATCTGACCTTGTGTGCCAATCTGTCTGCACAGCTGGACAGAGAAACATGTCTGCTTCTCAGCTATGTATCTAGAAATGGGTAGATAAACTTTTTCCATAAAGGGCCAGCTAGTAAATATTTTAGGTTTCATGGGCCTTTGTGACAAAGACTGACCCTGCCATTGTAGCGTGGAGGCGGCCATACACAATATATAAAAGAATGAGTGTGCCTGTGCTCCAGTGAAAATTTATGGACACTAAAATTTGAATCTCATAGTTTTTGTCACTTTTTAACAATGTAAAAACTATTCTTAGCTTGTGAGCTTTATAGAAATAGGCTGAAGGCTGAATTTGGCTATGGACCATAGTTTGACAGCCTCTGATCTAGAGGCAGGGTAATATGGTAGGTAAAAGCATGACTTCTTCTGGTGCAAATCCTGGTATTGTCATCAACCAAATGTAATTTAACAGTAGTTACTTCATCTTTTTAAGGTTCAGTTTCCTCATTGTGAAATGGGACTAATTCCAGTACATACTATAACAGAAGCTGGTTGATTAAATATGATAATGCATGTAATGTACCTAGCAACACATCAGGTATCCATGATGGGCCCAGTGCTGGGCTAGTCACTGCAGGAGATCCAGAAATGAGCCAGACACAGCTGCACTCTCCTGGAGCTAGGAATCTAGCAGGGAGGTGGCCATGTGCCCTAGTAACTGTCACACACACAGACGAATGATCATAGCTCTAAGGGAGGCACGGAAGGAACAGTTTGTCATCTCGATGTTTTCAGTACTGCTTCTGGGGGTTTTGGAATGCTCAGGGTGTTTGCTCAAAGAATGAGTGGACCCACCTGGGACTGCCACAGTGACACTGATCCATGCACCCCTGCCAGTCACAGCATGCTGTGGCATTTGAAGCCCAGCTCCCCATCACCCTTGCCAGCACCTCTGCTCTTCCCTCTGCTCACAGTCTGTCAGCAGCCACAGAGGCAGAGCTTCCACTTTCCATCCTTTGTGATATAGTCTAGTTGAGCTTATAAAAGATATCACCCCATCATTGATGAATTCCTGTTAAATGAAAGTCATTCTAATAAAATGTGCATAATTTGTTGATAAGTCATTTACAAACAAGGTGAGATACACTGTATGGTAATTGATGCTTTTATGTGTTTGCATTCTTTTAACTTCTACTTAAAAACCAACCTTGCCCTTACATCTTTGTAAAATTACTTGTTCTGCCCTATCTGACCACCAACTAGAATCCTAAACAGGCTTATCAGCTAAGGACCACCTCGGTTATGTTTCTATACTAGTTATGGAATGTCTTTAACTCAACCCGTAAAGACAAAACATAGATGAATGGATACAGACGATATCTATTTGCAGTGGAATATTACTCAGACATAAAAGAATGAAATTTTACCATTAATCATCCCTAAAAAGGAGTGAAATCTTACCAAACATAGATGGACCTAGGAGGTATTATTCTAAGTGAAATAAGACAGACAGAAAAAGACAAATACCATAAGATTTCACACAAGTATAATCTAAGAAAACAAAACAAACAAATGAAAACCCAGAAACAGACTCATAAATACAGAGAACAAACCGGTGGTTGCCAGTGGGCATAAGGGTGAAATAGGTGATTAACAGGTGCAAACTTCTAGTTATAAAATAAATAAGTCATGTGGTGGCAGAGTACAGCATAGGGAATATACCCAATAATACGGTAATACTATTTTAAGGGACAAACGGTAACCACCTTATTGTGGTGAGAATTTCATAATATATATAAATGTCGAATCACAATTGTTGAACCACTGAAATGAATATAATAAACTAATATGTCAACTACATGTCAGTAAAAAAATTTTTTTTTAAAAACATAGCAAGACAATTCATTGTGAATGGCTAGAGCATCCCTTTGGTTTTAACAGCATACGGTTTTCTAAATTGCTCTCTTTTTGTAATGTATAAATCACAGATACACTTCTGAGACTATAATAACAAGTAGTAATAGTCACATATTAATAGCTCATCTTACAGAAAACATTGGTAAATCCTTTAGCAACAGTCTGATCCTTTTCAGTGTCTTTCCTGAAGTTCCTGAATCCACATTACCCATGAGTTCTTTGTGTTCCATGTTGAGTCCTGCTATGCTGTTCAATGCCAAGTTGACTTCTCTCTCTTGAATCAGGTATTTTATACAAATAGCAGAGCTTTTTTGTGTCTTCAACGGCAGTTACTCAAGTTCAAGCTTTTAAAGTAGTTATCCTCCAAGGTTTCCTTTTTGCAAACCCCCTTTAGGAGGTCTTTTTCTTCTACCACACTTAAAAATGCTAACTGCAGCTGCCAGCTACCTTGGGAATTGCTTCTCTCATTTTTGCTCTGTTATGGTTTCTTTCTGCCCTGTCCACTCTTTGATCTGCCTTCTGCTATGACAGTGGGAAAGATTTTTGAGGATATTCTAGAATTTTGAAGTATTAAAGGAACTTCTAAATTAGATATGACATGGAAAGCTTGCCTGTGCAGAGCTGCTGTGCAAAACCATTCCAAACAACACTGTTCCCTTCATTGTCTTTGTGAATGTTTTGTGCAGTGCACAACCTGCACGATGACACTCACCTACCCTAGCCCAATGGACAGGATTCATTGAGGCTGTGATGCATACTCTATATGCTACTGCCTTGCTCATGAGGAAGTAAGAGGATAAAGAGGAGCAGGAGGAGGGGGAAGAAGAGGAAAGAATTGCTGAATTTTGTAGAGCTGCTTTTGTGCTAGGCATCTTCTAAGCACTTTACATACATTAACTCATTTAATTACTGAGTAGGAGATTTTTACTTATTCATTGCAGTAGCAATTAGCTTCTCAGTGTGCTGGTCCTAGTCCTGGACAATGGTGAACAGGCCAGAGATAGGCTTCCTTCCCCCATGCAGGTTGCAACCCAATGATTTTTGATGGAATTGATCAAAAAGTCAGTTACAATATCCACGGCAGGACCAGAGCTCAGCACCCTCAAACTGTCATCGGAACCTTCTCAAAACTCCACATAGGTTGCCTGCTACATGAGACAACATATCCAGCCTTGCATTGAACCTTGCATCACCAAATGGCCTTGTTTAGCATTCATTTCTCCTTAACTCCTTATCTTGGCCTCTCTACTCTGGAAAACCAGGCTAGTTCCTTGCCTGCAGAGGAGCTCAAAAATCTCCCTGCTGAGAGCTTTGCTTTAGGCCATTATCCTCCTCCTTCCTCTCTGCCTGTCTAACGTCCTTCTTATCCCTTAGACTCACCTGTCAACTCCTCCTAGCAGCCCTTCCCTGATGGAATGAATACACAGCACTCTGTCTCCCTAGATCTTTGAGTACAAATTATTCTACATTATTTTGTGTAACAATGCATTGCTTTATAGGAGTCTTACATGTTGGTATATGTGTGTGTGTGTGTGTGTGTGTAGTAACATATTCCTTGAGGGTGGGAACTTCATTTCTAATTTGGTTTGTAATCCCCTCTACACCCCTCTATATCCTCTACCTAGCACACAGCCGGTGATCAATAAATGCGTTTTAATAAGAAGCTGACTCGCTGCCAGCACTCTGGTCCCCTTGGCTCGGAGTGTTCTGAGGCATGCAGCCTTCCAAGATAAGCTGGCTTTCTTGGCTGCCTTCCACAGTGCTGGTGAGAATTTCAATGCCAGACCTTTAGAGAAAAAACTCAGAAAGGGCCATCCTGCCCTTGAGTAATTCTGAAAGAAACAGATCCCCAATAGAGAGGAACCCTAGAGGCCACTTGGATAAAATTCACACTTGTGTCTACACATTTTCCTTTAGTAAAATGAAATAATTTCCAACCTGAGCTAACACTGAGTACCCACTATATGACACATATGTAAATATATAATTATATATATATATATATAGACACATAAGAAAAAATATATATATGCACACACACACACACACACACACACACACACACACATACCACAACCACCACCTTAGGAGATAGGTATTATTATCATTCTCATTTTACAAAGAACAATATGGAGGCACACCTTTAAGTAACCTGTCCAAGGTCACATGACTAGTGAATAGTAGAGACGGAATTGAATGCCAGATAGGCTGGTTTGAACCTGCACTCTTGGCATCTGCACTCTGTACTTCTACACTACACCTCTTGGGATTAGTCTTCTGTGTGTTTGTGTGTGTGTTACATGTGTTTGTATCTATATGTAGACAAGACAGGAAACAATTTAAAGTTCAGGATTTTATAAATGTACTTTTTGTTTGTATTGTTTTCTGTTTTTGTTTTTTTTCCCAGCTTTGTTGAGTTACAGTTGACATAACACTATATAAGTTTAAGGTATATAATAATGTCGATCTGATATGCTTGTATTTTGTGAAGTGATCGCCTCAGTAGGCTTAGTTAACACCTACAACACCTCAAATAATTACCAAGTGTTTTTTGGGAACAGTCAAGGTCTACTCTCTAAGAAATTTCAAGTATATGATACTGTATTATGAACTATAATTACCATACTGTTTATTAGATCCCCAGCATTTATTCATCTTATAAGTGGCAGTGTGTACCTTTTAACAGCATCTCTCCATTTCCCCCACCCCTTAACCCCTGACAACCACCATTCTGCTCCATGTTTTTATGAGTTCAGTGTTTTTAGATTCCACATATAAATGATATCATACAGTTTTTGCCTTTTTCTGGATGATTTATTTCACTTAGTTTATTGCCCTAAAGGTAAATCCATGTTATGGAAAATGGTAGGATTTCCTTCTTTCTTGTGGCTGAATAATATTCTATTGAATCTATACCACATCTTCTTTATCCATTCATTTGTAGACAGTTTGGTTGTTTCTGTAACAAATATATATTGGCTGTTGTGAATAATGCTGGAGTGAACATGGAATATGGATAACTTTGAGATAGTGATTCATTTTCCTTTGAAGTGGGATTGTTGGATCATATGATAGTTCTGTTTGGTATTTTGAGGAATTTCCAAATGTTTTCCGTAGTAGCTATACCAATTTACATTCCCACCAATAAGGAACAAGGGACTCTTTTCTTCCACATTCTTACCAACACTTACCTTTTGTTTTTTTGATGATAGCCATTCTAACAGGTGTAAAGTGATGTCTCATTTTTTTTTTTTTTGCATTTCCCTGATGATTAGTGATGTGGAGCATCTTGAAATGTACCTGCTGACCATTTGTATGTCTTCTTCGGAAAAATGTCTATTCATGTCCTCTGCTCATTTTTTAATTGGATTGTTCGGGTTTTTGCTACTGAATTGTATGAGTTCCTTATATGGTTTAGTTATTAATCCCTTATTAGATATATAATTTGCAAGTATTTTCTCCCATTCTGTAGGTTACCTTTTCGTTTTCTTACTGTTTCTTTTTCTGTGCAGAACTTTTTGATGTCATCCCACTTGCTTATTTTTGCTTTTGTTGCCTTTGCTGTCACATTCAAAAAGTCATTGCCAATGCCAACGTCAAGGAGCTCGTCTATGTTTATTTCTAGGAGTTTTATGGTTTCAGTTCTTAATGTTTAAGTCTTGTAGTCAATTCTGAGTTATTTTTTGTTAAGTGGCATAAAATAGGGGTCCAATTACATTCTTCTCCATGTGGTTATCCAGTTTTACCAACAACATTTATTGAAGAGATTATCCTTTGTCTTCTGAATATTATTGGCTCCCTTGTCAAATATGAGTTCACCATATATGTAAGGGTTTATTTATTGGCTGTCAATTCTATTCCGCTTATCTGTGTGTCTGCTTTGATGCCAGTAACATACTCTTTTGGTTACTATAGCTTTGAAGTGTATTTGAAATTAGGAAATGCAATGCCTTCAGCTTTGTTCTTTGTTCTCAAGATTGCTTAGGCCCTGTGGGGTGTTCTGTGTTTCCATGCAAATTTTAGGATTCTTTGTTCTATTTCTGTGAAAAATGCTATTGGAGTTTTTATAGCAATTCTATTGAATGTATAGATAATTTGGGCCAGTATGGGTATTTTTACAAAATTTTTCTGAACCATGAACATGGGATGTATTTCCATTTATTTGTGTTTCTCAGTTTCTTTCATCAAAGTCTCACAGTTTTCAGTGAACAGATCTTTCATCTCCTTGGTTGAATTTATTCCTAAATATTTTATTGTTTCTGATGCTATTGTAAATGTGTTTGTTTTCTGTAATTCTTTTTCACAGATTTCATTGTTTATCTATAAAAATGTAACTAATTTCTGTATGTCGATTATGTATCCTGCACTTTTAATGAATTCGTTGTCTAGTTCTAATAGTATTTTGATGGAGTTTTTAGGATTTTCTCTATATAAGATCATTTCATCTGCAAAAACAGTTCTTTCTGATTTGAATGGCTTTTCTTTCTCTTTCAGTCTTTCTTTCTCTTTTTTTTTTTAAATTGTTCTGGCAAGGGCTTCTAGTACTACATTGCATAGGAGTGGTGAGTGGCCTCCCTTGTCTTATTCCTGATCTTAGAGGAAAAACTCTCAACCTTTCACCATTGAATATGGTGTTGTTTGTGGGCTTGTCATATACAGCCTTTATTATACTGGCATAAGTTCCTTGTATACCCAGTTTGTTGGGGGTTTTTATCATGAAAGGATGTTGTATTAAAAGCTTGTTCTGCACTATTACACTGATCATATGATTTTTGTCTTTTAAGTATTAATGTGGTATATCACATTTATTGATTTGCATATGTTGAACTGTCTTTGTGTCACAGGGATAAATCCTTTTATTGTGTTGTTAAATTCAGTTTGGTAGCATTGTATTGAGATTTTTTTCACCTATATTCATTAAGGATAATGGCCTTTTCCTGTAATGTCCTTATCTGGCTTTTTATCAGGGTGGCTTTGTAAAGTGAGTTTGGGAATGGAGTATTCCCTCTTCATTATTTTGGAAGAGTTTGAGAGGAGATAGACATTAGTTATTCTTTAACCTTTTTGTAGAATTCACCAGGGAAACCTTCTGGTCCTGGCATTTTCTTTCTTGGGAGGTTTCTTAAATTACTGATTCAGTCTTCTTACTCATTTCAGGTCTGTTCAGATTTTCTAACTCTTCATGATTTAGTTTTGGTAATTTGTATATTTCTAGGAATTTGTCCACTTCTCCTAAGTTGTCCAATTTGTTATTGTTTAATGGTTCAAAATAGTCCCTTATGACCCTTTGTCTTTCTGTGATATCAGTTGTAATGTCTCTCTTTCATTTCTGAATATACTTATGTTAGTCTTCTTCCTCTTTTAGATAATCTAGCTAGCATTTTTTTCAATTTTATTTATCTTTAAAAAACATTCAGTGTCATTGATGTATTCTATTATTTTTCTGTCTCTACTTCGTTTATATCTGCTTGGATCTTTGTTATTTCCTTCCTTCTGCTAAATTGGGGCTTATTTTTGTTCTTCCTTTTCTAGTCCCTTAAACTGTAAAGTTTGGTTGTTTGAGATACTTCTTTTTTCTTTATGTAGTTGTTTATTGTTATACACTTCTCTCTTAAAACTGTATTTGCTGCACCCTGTAGGTTTTGGTATGTTGTATCTGTTTTGACTTTTTTGCAATTTATTTCTTCTTTGACCAATTTGTTGTTCAGAATTTTGTTGTTCAATTTCCACATATTTGTGAAATTTTCAGTTTCCTGTTATTGGTTTCTAGTTTCATCTACTGTGATCAGAAAAGATAATGGTATGATTTCAATCTTCTTAAATTTCCTAATATTTGTTTTGTAACTTTTATGTGATCTGTCCTGGAGAATGTTCCATGTGCATTTGAGGAGCATGTGTATTCTGCTGCTGTTTCATGGAATGCTCTGTAGATTTCTATTATGTCCATTTGGTCTAAAGTATACTTCACATCCTACATTTCCTTTTTGATTGTCTGAGTGATCTATCCAGTGTTGATAGTGGGATATTGAAGTCCCCTACTATTAGTGTATTGTTATCTATTTCTCCCTTCAGATCTGCTAGTATTTGCCTAGTATTTTTAGGTGCTCCACTGTTGGGTGCATATTTGTTTATGATTGTTATGTCTTCTTGATGAATTGACCCCTTTATCATTATAAAATGATCTTCTCTTTTTTTTTACAGTGTTTTGTGTGCAGCCTATTTTTTCTGATAGAAGTATAGCTACTTGTGCTCTCTTTTGGTTTCCCCTTACATGGGGTATCTTTTTCTCTTTATTTGACCTCTGTGTGTCCTTAAAGCTGAAGTGAGTTTCCTGTAAACACATAGTTGTTTTATTTTTTAAATCTATCCAGTCATTCTATGCCTTTTGACTGGAGAATTTAATCCATTTGCATTGAGTAATTGTAATAGAGTAATTATTCATAGGCAAGGTCTTACTATTGCCATCTCATCAATCATTTTCTGGCTGTTTTGTAATTCCCATCTTCCTTTCTTCTTCTTTTCTTGTGAAATGATGACTTTCCATAGTGGTATACTTTGATACTCTGGTTTATCTTTTGTGAATCTACTGTAGGCTTTTGCTTTGTGGTTATCATGAGGCTTACATAAAACATCTTATAAATATAACAGTCTGTTTTACACTGTTAACAACTTAACTTCAGTTATACATAAACTATGTCCTTTTAGTACCCGCATCCCATTTTGGTTTTGATGTCTCATTTACCTCTTTTTATATTGTGTAATCATTAGCAAATTATTATAGCTATAGTTATTTTAATGCCCTTATCCTTTAACCCTTATACTAGAGTTAACTGATTAACACATCACTATATTACAGTATGACAGAATTTTAAATTTGATTGTATATTTACCTTTGCCAGTGTGCTGTGTATTTTCATGTTACTAATTAACATCCTTTCATTTCATTTTAAAGAACTTTCAGAAGTTTTTGTAAGGCAAATCTAGTGGTGATGAACTTCTTCGGCTTCTGTTTGTCTGAGAAAGCCTATTTTTCCTTCATTTCTGAAGGCTAACATTGCCAGATAGGGTATTCTTCGTTGGTAAGTTGTTTTCAGTGCTTTGAGTATATAATCCCACTCTCTCCTGGCTTATACAATTTCTGCTGAGAAATCTGTTGATTCTCTAATTGGAGCTCTCTTGTAAGTTAAAGCTTCTTTTTCTCTTTCTGCTTTTAAAATTCTTTCTGTCTTTGATTTTTGACAGTCTTATTATGTCTTGGGAGGATCTCTTTAAATTGAGTTTTGGTGAACTTCATGAACTTGGATACCCAAATCTCTCTGCAGATTTGGGTCATTCTCAGCCCTTATTCCTTTAGATAAGCTTTCTGTCCTATTTTCCCTCTGTTTTCCTTTTGGAACTCCAATAATTAGCACATTGTTTCTTTTATGGTATTGCATAGATCACATATGCTTTGTTCACTCTTTTTCATTCTTTTTTCTTTGTTCTCCTTTGCATAATTTCAAAGTTCCTGCCTTCTAACGCATATATTCCTTCTTCTGCTTGATCCATGTTCTTCTTGATGTTCTCTATTGCTTTTTTTTTTCATCATTTCATTCACTCTGTTTTTTTCTGCCCCAGAATTTCTGTATGGTTATTTTTATGATTTCTATCTCTGTTAAACTTCTCATTTTGTTCATGCATTATTTTCCTGATTTAGTTGAACTTTCTGTGTTTTCTTATACCTCATCAAGTCTCCTTAAAACAGCTGTTTTGAATTGTTTACTGGATAATCACAAATCTCCATGTCTTTGTGATCGATTTCTAGAAGATTATTGTGATCTTTTGTTGATGTCATATTTCCTTGATTCTTTTTGTTTCTTGAAATTTGCTTTGCTGTCTTCACATTGAAATAGCATCACTTCCTTTAGTCCCTACTAACTGGGAAAGAAATAACTTCCAGCCAGCCCTGCTAAGAATTGGAGGATGTCTCAGACCTATGGACAGAACTGCACCATGTTTCCAGCTCCTTCTTGTGGCACAATTCTTAAGCTGGAATGCCTTCTGCTTATCCTGCAATTCCCCCAGCCAAATACAGAGTCTTCCTTTTTTTTCTCAAAGGTGTTTCTAAAGCTTAAGTTGTGGTCTCCCCTACCCTACAAATTTGGGCCAGCGTTCTCACTAGCTGTCTGCTAAAGCTTGCTGTCACTGCTGCCATCAGGAGCTCACCCAAAGAGCTGGCCACAGGGTGAAGGCTCTCAGATGGTCGTGAATGCCTGTGGGCCTGATGGAGAGAGCCATAGGCAAGACGTTCCCAGCAGCTCATTGGTGGGATTTTTGATGGAGTCCATGACACAGTTAGCAGGATTCTTGTCTGTCTAATGACCTCTGAGAGTCCTGTTTGCTGTTCTCCTAGTCTCTTCCCCTGCCTCTTATGATTTAGTACTCTGGATGGGGTGAAGGAGAAATAAGCCTCTTTGTCAGCAACTCACAAAGCTTAGGAAGCTGGACACTTATTCACACACTGTCATTTTCTCCATGATAGAATTCATGAGTAAGAAGATTTTTCGGCCCTAAGCTGTGCTGCCTTGAGGGAGGGGTAATGTAGGTAAAGTCAAACTGTTCCTCTTACCTACTCAAATGTGTCCCAATTCATATTTGTTTTGCTTAGTGGTATGTTGACACATCCTTGGGAAATCTAGACTTTGACAAAAGGCTCTCTCATCCATGTGTAATTGTCCAAGATAATGTTTTCTGGGGGCTTCCAGACCGCAGCTAATAGGGGCTGGAGCAAGTTGCTGGGTCACAGTTGGGACTTAGATCTGTACACCTGTTACTCAGTGCATGGGTGGGGGATGTGACTCCTGGGTCGCTTTGTGTATGTGCTGGATCCCACAGCTCCACAGAGGCACCTCTGTCTGTGGATGGCCACCAAATTGCTGTTGGGGAGAAGGACAGGAATGAAGGACGTTTTACTCAGTTATGATGCTGACATCATTCTCAACTTGATATTTTTGTTGCTTTACTGTGATAAACCATACATTGTATAATTGATAGTCATCTGGTTTATAAGGACAGTGAGAGATCAACTAGAACATTTTAAATAGATTTTAGGCAAAATTTACCAACCTAGAATAATAAATATCTAGTCTTCAATGAAACATCACCATAGAAGCTAATTGTGCAGTTATACACAGAGAACTCTTTGCTATCATGATTCTGTAGCACTTGGAATCAAAAAATGTTTCCCTGTCTAGCCATTCTCTCTGGCCTTAGCTAAACTCTTTTCTGTCATTTATGTTACATTGATATATTATGTCTAAATTATCGTGTTTACTTTTTTCTTCTGAACCATTCTCAGTTAGTACATACACAGCTTCTTCCAAGGTGGAACATGTGCCTCAGGGATTTCCTATGTTTTAGAATTTCCCACTTTATAGGTTTCAGATACTGGTACTGGAATGAACATTGATTGGCCTTCTAATTTGACTCTGAGAAAACTGTCTATATCTCCCCTTCATCTGTACAATGCGGATCATAATGCCTCTATGCAGCAGGGATTGAATTAAGTGATAACGTGAATGTGAAAATATTATCAAATAGAGCAGTTCATAAATGTGTGCTTGCTTTTTAACCGTGGCTGAGACTGGGAGTAGGAAGTATCTCTCCACTTCTCTCCTGATTGCTCTTTTGTGTTTCTCTCCTGTCATGCTCTTTCCCCCAACCTCCTCCTCTTCATTTTGGTCCCTGGGCAGCTGCTACTGTGAAGACAGTGCAGCTCCCATCTGCTTTCAGCATATGGGACCAACGCTGTTGCTTCCGAAGTCCTTGTATTTGCTGTTCAGAGCAGGGTGGGTTATTGTGTAGAAAGTAAGGCAGAAAACGACAGAGCGATATAGCCAGTCTTGTATAGTCATGATGGAATCAATAGATCAATCTTTTTATCCATTATCCTTCTATACATCCATGTCCCAGTTTTTTCTACTGAGAAGTTGAGCTTTGTCACACATTTATATAATAAAATACAAATAGATAAATTTCTGCATTGGGGGATATGTAGAAAGTAGAGAAGACTGAGGCCAAGAGGAAATTAAAACCCAAATCTGCATATTATAGGACCCACACTGGCATATTATTGCCAACCCATGATTCTGGCTCTGAGAATCCTGGCACCTAAACTAAAGAGGAAGCACTATCAATTTAGGGGATTCCTAATGTCCATAAGGAGCAGAACAGTAGCAGGGGCAGAATGTGTCATCTAAGCTTCCCTTGGCACTTAGATGTGAAGAAAAATTTTCAAGAGCATTCCTAATAAGATTTTGAACATCCTTCATACAAGAGTATTAAGGATTCTAAACTCAGCACTTACTCTAGAGCTGGGTTACAGGTAAAGCTTCAGATAAGCCACACATATAAAAAGAACTTCTAGTTGTAGTTATGAAAACATTGAATGATAACCAATATCCCTGGATTTAATTCTCCTGACTTCTCCATGTTATTCATCATCCCATATGAGAACAGTCAGATGGATGTCAACCAGGAAACATTTATTCAACTATTGCTAAATCTATTAGTTGCTATTCATAGAAGTAGATAGTTAGGTCAGCTTGCTATGGGATGATGATAATGCAGTGTATGTTATGGGCATACTTCCTGAGGGGAACTGCGTTTCAAATGTAGGTGTCACACTCTTGAGTCCCCTAGGTCATATTTAATTATAGGAGAAAGCTAGGGGAGGTAGATGGTCTAATAAAAACTCACCTTCCCAGCTGAAATCACAGTCACACAGCAGTACCATATTCATATGAAAACAGTTTGGGAATGATAGTGATCAGTTAACCAGAATTTACCTAATAGCTCTAAATTTAGAGTTTGAACCTACTCTAACGAATGTCTACCCAGAACCTACTCTAACAAATGTCTACACAAAATAGCCAAATAAAGTTAATACCAAGAAACTCAACAACTTCTTCTATGAACTTAAAATGAAACCAGCAATTGATTAAGTGTGTTAACATGATAAAGTGTGTTTGACTCTCATTTTCCTTAGCTTTTATGATTTCATGGTGCTTAGAAATAGAAGGGAAGTAGTTGATATTTTAGGTTGCAGACTTCCTGTCCACTGACATTTTAATGATCCTTCGGGGGTATAAGGGCACAGACTCAAATGCCTACAGGGACCGGGCAGGTCATGGAAATGCACAGTTGCCAATAAAAAGAGAACTGGGTGACAGCTGTGGTGAACTGAAGATCTTGTATTCATTCAAAATGTGGTAGCAGCTACTTCCCTCATGCTGATTGTTGCCACAGAGGAATTCAGACCCAGGGATACCATGCTGTACAGTTTTAGCCAGAAAGTCACATTTCCATTTTTTAAGACACATGATAGCCAAATTTAAAAATGTCTGTGGGCTGAGTTTAGCCTGTGCTGTCATTTTGTACCCAGTGGACCAGCTTTATAAATGTGAAAGTGAAAACAAGAGAAATGCAAAGAGATTGAGCTAAGAAGACACGCATACTGATGCTTTTAGCCAATCATAGATTCATGTCATAGGTGCACTTTTGCTTTCTAAAAAATGAAAACAAGATTAATATCTTGTAAGGTAGCACAACAATGTATTATTGCTAAATGCTTGTTTGAGTGAGAAGAGACCTAAATCTTAAAAGTTGTATTGCAAAACCAAAAGATGCTGCTTGTTCTCTGAACTAGTCTTTTTATGTGACTTGAAATCTCAAGTCTGCCAGGTATAAAGGACTTTCTTTCCTTTGCCTTAGGAGAGGTACTGAATTTTCCAATTGAGTTTATGGGTATTTTGTCTCATTTTTTTACAGATACGACATAAAGAGAAAGCCCAGAGAGATGTTTATATCTACCCATTTTACTAAGTTAGCATTCATTTGGCAAAATGAAGGGCCCCAAACATTATGTACTGAAGGGATAGGCTGCTGTTGCAGTTTTTAAAAATTTTATGTTGGGCTGTATTAATGGTAGCAGTGTAGTTCTGGAGATGCTAATGGTCACCTTGGTCCTGTCCTCCTGAGCATGAAGCTAAAACAAACCTAGAGTAAGAGAGAGAAAGCAAGCAAGAGAGAGAGTTCAAGGTAGAGAAAAAGTCAGTTTTAATAATATCATGTGAACCCTATGATTTCACTTCTATGTGGAATCTAAAAAAACAAAACAATGAACAAACACAACAGAAACAGAGTCATAAACACAGAGGACAGACTGGTGGTTGCCATGGGGGAGAAAGAAGAGGGAATGGGTGACATAGGTGAAGGGGTGAAGGAGGCACAAATATCCAATTAGAAAATAAATTAATCATAAGGATGAAAATACAGCATAGGAAATGTAGTCAATAATATTGTAATATTTTTGTGTATTGACAGCAACTACATCTATTGTGGTGAGCATTTAGTAATGTATATTATTGTCTAATCAATGTGTTGTATACCTGAAATTAATATTATGAATCAACTATATTTCAATTAAAATATAAGTGAAAAGAAAAAAATTTGTGAAGCCCTCACTCAGCCTAGCAGTCCTAGGCATTCATCCTACAGAAATACCCTTCTATGTACAAAACAACTCTTGCCGGGTCATATTGGGCACACTGTTGTTTGTAAAAGCAAAATAATGGAAATAATTTAATGTCTGTCAGTGGTCTGGTTAAATAAATGTTGGTACAACTGTATAATAAAATATATATAACCTATCAAAGAATGTGGATGCTTTATACTGAAAATACAAACTAAAATGTAGTAGCAATGTGAGGAAGTATGTTTAGTACACTCACTCTCATTTGTATAAAATATATTGTATGTGTATATACATATACTAGATATGTATTTGAATATATTTTTCACAGATAATGCATTATGTAAAATACGTGCATGTCAAGAAACCATAACAGGGCTTGTCTCTGGATAAAAGAAATAAGAGCCTGGGAAACAGGGTGGCATTGGTGCACAAAAATTACACATTCAATGAATGACACAAAAATAAAAGAATAAAACTGAAATATAAAAAACAAACAAATATGATTTGAGCTACTGGGCATAGCCATTCTTGAAAATGCAATTTGAATCCTGGATTTTTCAGTTTCATGAGCCACGAAGTTTCTATTTCCGTTAAACTTAGTTGAATTTCCACCCCTTGCAAACAAGAGTTTTCATTGATAGCCTTTCCTGAGAATCCTTTTCTTCCTCTGGCTCAGCCAGCTATCCCTCTATCTAAGGCTGACCCCCAATCCTTCAGCTCATTGGAGACTACACAGTTCAGAGACTTGGGGCTTTCCTTGTGGATAGGTGGAGTGTCAGTGCAAGTGCGCTAGGATCCTTCAGGAGCTAGGGACTACTGAGCAGGAACAGCTAAATATCCAAACGACCAAACTGGGTGTCCTTGCCTTCATGAATGGTAAAACTCACAGTTTACTAACATTTAAGTAACTGTACGTCTATTCGGTACGTGTTTAGTTGGTTACGATATGCATGAAGATTGCTGCCGAAATTTGACAAGGTTTATGACCCAATTGTTTCGCTATAAGATTCTTGACATTTAAAAATGTGACCCGTACATAAGATACTCCCCAGTAGCCCTCCCCAGTGCTTCATACTGCTGTTTTGGTTGGACAAAAATAGTGTTCAGTAAGTGTTACATGAATTATGAATTATAGGTTTGGTTGCTAATTGTGAGGCTTTGAGAGAAAAGCAAAACCAGACAATACATTCAGTTTCCTAGAGTGCATTAGCGCCTTTGTTTTAAGGGAGGTTGATTTGTCAATTGCTTTCAAGGAAACCGGACAATTTCTTTTTAAAGATGAGACAAAAACACTAAAAAGGAGAAATTAACTTGAAGTTTGGTGAAGCTGTCCATTTTTCTAGTTTTTTCATATATGCCATAGAAACATACAGTGTCTTATAATAATGCTATCTGTGTTGAGTGCCCAGAGAATCTACTTGATTGCTAAATCCTTTTGCTACTTTACTAAGTAAACCTGCTTGTATGAGATATAAAAAGGGCTGTTTTTATGTTTAATTTTACTCAGCAGCAGAGTCCCCTGCCAGTATACATGTTTGGGATGTAACCAGAGAGAAGATCAGCAGCTGTTGGCAATCCATTCATCCTGCTTGAATCATGCCGTGAGAGGCAGTCCTGACCAGACAGGAAATGTGGGGAATCAGTGCAGTCTCTCCTAAGCCACAGCCATCCCAAGGGGAAAGCACGCAGGCCACGAAACTAGAGGAAGGGGAATTGAATGGGGGCAAATGGTCAGCGTTGTTCTCTTCTTAATATACTGACTACAGGAAAATAAATAGCTTTTGCTTCCTTAGGTGCCCAGGGAAAAGAGGTTAATTTGGCAAACTTGATGTGATGGACTAGAGAATTAAGTTGGCTGTCTGTAAATTATTCAAGTTAGCCCAGAAGCAGTTCTGCAACAGTGTCTAGAGTTTGAAGTATTATTTCTTTAAAAAATCCACACTGTGATGATCATACTGTCTGTTGTATATTTTCTGGTATGATTTGGGGACATGTGGCCAGAACAGCTGACACAGACAGGTATTACCCTTTCCTGGCAAAGAAAGATGCTAGTATCTTGATAAATAAACTCTGTATGAAAAGCACCACAGGCAGTATCGCTTGTAAATAGCAGCTATTTAAGAGAAGCCAGCGAACAAAAACAGGTCGCTTCCATCTGGTCTTTTAGAAGTCACCGAAAAGAAATGATGTGTCTGAGTCGGCTTCATCGATCCATGAGACCAACTGCATACTAAAATTGAAAAGCAGTAGTTTGTCAAGAAGAAACCTAAATCAACCCTGAGAATCAAAGGAAAATAATTAGAACCTTGACTGTAGCATGGCACTGCCATGTCCTTGGTTAATATCTACATGATAGAGAAAATTACATCTAAGTATTTGTGGTGAAAAATGCCGAAATAGGATGGATTACAGCCAGAGAGGTCCCAGTGGCATTTCCACCAAGCCTTCCTCTCCAGAAACAGTGTGTGGATAAATGTGCCCTTGAGAGGAGTTCCCATTTTACTCATAATCAATGCTATGTCAGAGGGACTTGGCTTTCACTAGGAACTGAGTGTTTCCCCTCCTTATATACTCTGCCCTCTGCCTCAAGCTTCTGGGAAATACCCCACAGGGAGCTCTTTATTCCAGAACAGGGTTTCTGACCCATATCCTCATACCTTTTCTATTGGGAGCAGCTAAAGGAGCCAATATGCAAACATGAGCATTCAGTTAGACTTGGTTGGGTCCTCAACAGCTATCCCTTCTTTCTTCTCCTCTGGGAGCCATCCTGGCTCTACAGAATGAATGGCATCTTTCAAACAAATGGCACCTGTGAATCCAAAGGCTCCTCCATCAAAAAAAAAAAATGCACTCCTTGCCAAAATGTTCTCCAAAGGCAAAACTACCTGAGTTTAACAATTCCTTTACTCCTCTTACTGACATCCTTCCCACACCTTCCTGTTTGGGAAGAGAAGAAGGTGAGCTGTTATTGCTGTGTCTCATTTTGGATTCTCCAGTGAGTATTGCCATAGACAATGCTGAAGGTCACTGCCCCCTCTGCAGAAATCCGTATGTAAAACCTTATCGCCGATGTGTTTGTATTTGGAGGTAGAGTCTTTGGTAAGTGATGAGGTCATGAGAGAGGAGCCTTCCTGAATGAGATTAGTGTCCTTCTATGAGAGACCCTAGAGAGTTCCCTTGCCCCTTCTACCACGTGAGGACACAGCCAGAAGTCAGCAGCTTGCACCAGGAAGAGAGCTCCCACCAGAATGTAACCATGCTGACCACCAGCTCAGACTTCCAGCCTCCAGAACTGTGAGAAGACATTTCTGTGATTTCTGAGTCGTCCAGTCGGTGGTACTTCATTGGAGCGGCCTGAACAGACCAAGACAGTGTTGGAGAGGGTCTCAGAATCCTTCCTTCCAGAGACTGAGGGAAGGCGGGAAGTCAGCAATTAAATTTATTTGCCTTTTTAGAGGGTGGTGGTTTTGTTTTTGTTTTTGGTGTTTTTATGCATCATGTGGAAACACAGACGTTTTCTTTCTTTATAAACATTTATTCAACCAGTTAAAAAAAGGTAAGGGTGACTTGTGAAGAAAACATTTTCCTGGCATCCCCTGTGACACAAATCACCACAGGCAGGAGTTAAATCCCATCAAGACATCTCAGACTTGTCAAACGAGAGGCCCTGGTTTTCAATTCGTCAAATATAGTCCCTGTACCAGAATGATAGTGTTGTGACTACTGTCTCTATAATGTAGCGAGATAGGGATTTTTAAAAGAGCGATCGCAGTAGAGGTAATATACCCAAATTAATGTTTATTTTGAAAGGCTGTTTATGTATTGCATGAATGCTGATGGAACACAAAACTTTGTTGGAATGTCCCTTTTACATTTTTTTGGAGATGATTGGTAAGTTACCTGAGAAGACTAGCTATGTGACTTTATAGTCAAAATCTTGTTTTTTAACCAAAACGGATACTTTTCAACTTGCCACACATCCTATTCATTCAACTAGGCAGCCCCTATTTTTGGCTGGGTTAGAAACTCAGATTACCCCCCAAAGGATGGAAATTTGCAACTGTGGAGAATATTCAAAAGACTATTTGTTGAACAAATGAATTTACTGGAGACTTTGAAAGCCCAAACAGCTGAAATGCCCAGGACTCAAAAGAACTCACAGATGGGTGACACAAACCACTGCTGGCAACCTCTGAGAGCTCAGAGAGTGCTGGAGAGGTGCCAAGAGACCAGAGCTGGCTAAATAGTATCTAATAATTCTTTCTTTAAGTATGAGAATTTTATTTTATTTCATAGAACATTTAAATTATTTCTTAGCAAATTCCAGTTATACAATGCAGTGTTATCAACTAAAGTCACCATGTTATACATTATCTTATAGCCGAACAACTGCCATTTTACCAACGTCTCCTTATTTTCCCTATGCCCCAGCTCCTGACAGCCATTTTTCTATTCTCACTTTTTATGAGTTTGACTTTTTAAAAAGATCCCCCTTATAAATAATATCATACCATATTTGTCTTCCTCTGTCTGGCTTATTTCACTTGGTATAATGCCCTCCGTGTCCATCCATGTTGTCATAAATGGTAGGATTTCCTTTTTTCTCATGGCTAAATAATATTCCTTTGGAAAAGAAATATCATTAGATAGGTAGATCTAGATGTAGGTATAGATATAAATATAATCACATCTTCTTTATCCATTCATCCCCTGAGAAACACTGGGTTGTTTCTATGTCTTGAGCATAGTGAATGATGCTACAGTGAACGTGGATATGCAGATCTCTCCTTGAGATAATGATTTCATTTCTTTAGATATGTACCTGAAGGTGGGATTGCTGGATCATATGGTATGTTTATTTTTAATATTTTGAGGACCCTACATATTGTTTTGCATAGTGGCAGCACCAACAGCCTTACCAGGGTTCCCTTTTCTTCACATCCTCACAAACACTGGCTGTTTCTTGTCTTTATGATGATAGCCATTCTGACTGGTGTGAGGTAACATCTCCCTGTGGTTTTGATTTGCATTTCCCTGATCATTAGTGAGTGGAGCATCTTTTCATGTGTCTGTTGGCCATCTGTATGTCTTTTTTGGAAAAATGTGTATTACATTCCTCTGCCCATTGTTTAATTGTATTTTTTCATACAACTGTTGAGTTGTATGAGCTCTAATACATGTTGGAGATTCATTCCATATCTGATATATGATATGCAGATATTTTCCCCAATACAGTAGGTTTTCTTTCCATTTGTTGGTTTCCTGTTCTGTGCATAATCTTTTTTATTTTTTTATTGAAATATAGTTGATATGCAGTATTACGCTGGTTTCATGTATACAGTGTAGTGATTCAACAAGTATATACATTGTTAAATGCTCACCATAATCAGTATAGTCACCATCCATCATCTTGCAGATATATTACAATCTTATTTACTATATTCCCTATGCTGTACTTCCTGTGATTAACTTATTTTCTAACTTGATGTTTGTATCTTTTATCTCCTTCACCTATTTTGGCCATCCCTCCACCCCGTCCGCTATGGCAACCATCTGTCTGTTCTCCGTGTTTGTAAGTCTCTTTCTGTTTTGTTCATTACTTTGTTCATTTGTTTTGTTTTTCAGACTCCACATATAAGTGAAATCATGGTGTTTGTGTTTGTCTGCCATTTTGCTTAGCATAATACCCTCTAAGTCCATCCACGTTGTCGCAGATGGCAAGATTTCTTTTTTTTTTTGAGTAATGTTTCATTGTATATACTTACCACATCTTCTTTTTCCATTCATCTATGGATGGATACTTAGGTTGCTTCCATATCTTGGCTCTTGTAAATAATGCTGCAATAAATATAGGAATGCATATGTCTTTTTGAACTAATAATATAATTTTCTTCAGGTAAATTTCTAGAAGTGGAATTACTGTGTTGTATGGTATTTCTATTTTGAGTTTTTTTTAGAAACCGCCATACTGTTTTCCATAATAGCTGCACCAATTTACATTCTCACCGACAGTATTCAGATGTTCCCTGCTCTCCACATCCTCACCAGCACTTGTGATTTCTTATTCTGTTGATACTATTCTGACTGGTGGAGTGATAATCTCATGTGTTTTGATTTGCTTTTCCTTAATGATTAGGGATGTGGAGCATCTTTTCATGTGCCTATTGGCCATCTGTATGTTTTCTTTGGAAAAATGTCTATTCAGGTCCTCTGCCCGTGTTTTAATTGATGATGATGATTTATTATTATTTAGTGTTGCCTGCTTTGAGTTCTTTATATATTTTGGATATTAACCCCTTATCAGATACAACTCCATTTGCAAACGAATCTTCCCATTTAGTAGGTTTTTTCATAGCAGGCCTTTTCATTTTATTGATGGTGTCCTTTGCTGTGGAGAAGTTTTTTAGTTTGGTGTAGTCCCACTTGTTTATTTTTGCTTTTGTTTCCCTTGCCTGGAGAGACATATCCAGAAAAAAAATTTTCAATTCCAATGCTCAAGAGCTTCTTGCCTGTCTTATCTTCTAGGAATTTTATGGTTTCAGGTGCTACATTTAGGTCTTTAATCCATTTTGAGTTTATTTTTGTGTATGATATAAGACAGTGATCCAGATTCATTTTTTTGCATGTTGCATTAATGAGGTACACTTTTCCCATCATCATTTATTGAGGAGACTATCTTATCCCCTTTATGTATTCTTGTCATTCCACACAAATTTTAGGATTGTTTTTTCTTTTTCTGTGAAAAATGCCATTGAAGTTTTGATAGCGATTGCGTTGAATCTATAGACTATTTGTGGTGGTAGGGAAGTTTTAACAATATTAATTCTTCCAAACCATGAACATGGGATACATTTCCATTTATTTGTGTTGTCTTCAATTTCTTTCATCAGCATTTTACAGTTTTCATTGCAAATCTCTTTCAACTCTTTGGCTTAATTTATTCCTAAGTGTTTTATTCTTTTTGATGTAATGGTATTGTTTTCTTAATTTCTCTTTCTGATAACTCATTGCTGGTATTGAGAAACACAACTGAATTTTGTAATTAATTTTGTATCCTATAACTCCACCAATTTAATTGATTAGTTCAAACAGTTTTTTGGTGGAGTCTTTAGGGTTTTCTTTGTACACATGTCATCTGAATAGATAGTTTTACTTCTTCCTTTACAATTTGGATGTCTTTTATTTCTTTGTATTGCCTAATTACTTTGGGCTAGGACTTCTAATACTGTTGAATAGGAGCAGTGACAGTGGGCATTCTTGTCTTGTTCCTGGTGTTAGAGGAAAAACTTTCAGCTTTTTATTGTTGCATATGATGTTAGCTGCAGGCTAGTCACGTATGGCCTTTAGTATGCTGAGGTGTGTTCCTTTTATATATACCCAGTTGGTTGAGAGTTTTAATTCCTTAAGGTTTTAAAATATTGTCCAATATCTTTTGAAGGTAGTGGAATACAAATATAGAAGATCATAGGTTAACAGTCTTGGTATTTTTGAGCCCTGGAGAATTTGATATGAATAGTTAGGGCCAGAACTTGAAGGAACATAGTCAAAAGCCTTGTTGAAATTAAGATCTAGTAAGTTTCTAATGTTGCCTCTGAGAATAAATAGGAGAAACAAGAGCAAAATGACACTATAATTAATAGGCTTTATGTGTAGCTGAGCAATTCCATGTGAAAAGTATTGGCACAGAAAAAGCTAACAATGTATTGTTCAGTGAAAAAGCAGTTTGTGAAACAGTAAAGTAAAATACCTTTTCCTGAATAATATAAAGATAGATAAAGATATACAAAGAGAAATTGCAGGGAGATTCGGTCCCAAAATATTAGTAGTGATTATTTCTGGATATTATTTTTCCTTCCTTGCTTTTTTTTCTGTATTCCTAAATATGTGATTAAATTATATGCAAAATACATTTTTAGTTGCAAAAGAAACAGTCAAAAGAAGAATGTCATGAGAGAACAGAAATATTGGTTAATCTATTGATTTCATGTGTGGGGGATCTTGTGAAGGAATGGTGTCTCTCTTACTGTAATGTAGAATTCTACCATAGATGTTGCCATATTCTATTAGTTGGCATTCTCAAAAATGTCTTTCATCAGAATCAACAGATACATGGTTAAAAATACAGATGCTGGGCTCTACCATTCATTTATAGTTGACCTGTAATGGTCTTGGGAATCCAGCCATAGGGAATGGATTAAATTATGGCATATCCTCTAAAGTCAAAAATGTATATCCACTAACAGTGGGGTGGGGGAGACTATTTAATTTAACAGTTATGAAGTTATTCATAGTATCCTAAGTAAAAAGATAGTATCCTAAGTGAAAATGTGATGCAGGTTTATAAAGAAGAATTTTTATATGCACTCACATGCGTGAATGCACATATAGACACCCCAAAGAATGTACACCAAAATGTTAACAATAATTAATAGCTTGTGTAATCGGACTATTATTTTTTCTTCTTTTTGATTTTGTAAAATTTTTATACTTTTTGTGTGTTTGGTTTCATAATTATCTTAAAATCATTGTTTGTATCCTTTTATTTGTAAGGATATTATTGCAGAAGATAAAGAGTTGACAGAAAATTTTATAACGGCAATAAATTTTTAGCCAAAGAACCATTCTGTTTTCACAAAAGAGAGATCTACATGGGAACTAGATAGATGAGTGTTTATAAATTGGAATGAGCATTTATAAGCTAACAAAACACTCATTTTTCAGGATAAATTGTCAATCTAATCTTGACTTTTATTTTTACCAAAAATTTCTCCCTTTATCCATCCAGAGGGGGCTATATTAGTTGTGTTCACAAATTTATTCTCCAACAAGATCTTTTCCTATCTGCCCCCACATGAGATAGCCTCAGAGTTTCACAGGGCTGCCTCACCAATTGAAAATAATTTCACCAAGTTCATTATTCATTTCCCCAAATTTAGTGAATTAACATTTTAGTTTGATTTTTTGAGTGGCTACTATGTTAGCACTATGATCTGACAACTAGAGATAAATAAGGCTTGAACTCCTAGATCATGCCCTAAAAGAGTTTGATATAGCTAGGTAGACATTTTTAAAAATTGAATTGATAAATTCAGTTAAATACGTAATACAATGGTAAACTCAGAGACTGAGATTAAAAGCAAAATTTCTGATGTCTGGCTGCACATGAAAACTAACTATGGAGTTGCCTTGACCCTTACCACCAGAACATTGAATTACGAGCTGTAGGATGAGGGTCCAGCTTCTACATTTTGAAAAATCTTCACAAGTGATTCTGACCTCTAGCTAAGTGTTGAGGCCCACTGTTGCTACAGCAACCAATTCTGCTAATGGGTGTTCCAGAACATAGCAATGGGGAAATGTTGGTTGAGCTGAATCTTGGCAGATGAATAGGAGTTTGATGCCAAAGAGTAATCTAAAGAGGAGAGACACAGGGTTCAAATCAAGAAGACAGGCCAGGACCAGGTTGACTTGGGAATTTGCAAGTGCTTCAGCGTAACAAGAGTGCAGAGGGCATAATACAGGCCACGTGTGAGAGAGAAGGGACAGTGTGCATGCAGCGGCAGACAGAACGTGAAGGGCTGGAGCTCAAGTTGAACTAAGAGTATGTGGGCATTAGGGATGCAATGTGGGCTGTAAGGGAGAAACCTGTCACGGTGCAAGTGGTGCAAAGGGAAGAGGTCCCAGGAAGTGAGGACCACTGGCAGGATTTGAGAGACATTTCTAAAATAGAAATCACAGAATCTGACAGCTGTGCATGCTGCATTATCTATTAATAATATCACTCCTAGGATTTTTGAGCCTTCGCTTCTGTATTTTTTTCCTTAAATAATGAAAGCATTCACTTGTATTTACATATGCCCAGTTATTTTACCTTTTCTCTATATGCCTCAAGAATACTAAATTTGAAAAAAACCCTGTTGTTATAATAGAATGTGATTATGTATACACATAAATATGTTCATTATATGTGTGTACATACATATACATATATATATATATATTCTGTATCCACATAATTTTTTTTTCATTTTTTCATTGTCAACAATCACCCTCTCCAGAGTACATACCGAGAATAAACCTGTAAGCTTTGTGAACACAGTACCAGGAGAATTCAGTGAGTCTGGTCTCTGTGTTCCCTTGTGCTCTCTCACTTGACATTTGTGAATACAAATACATCTGACAAGTGTAAATAAGGGTGTCACAGCACAGAGTAGCACCCATTTCCACCTTTCCATTGCTTATCATACATGTGTTCAGGGAGGAACCTGCCATGTTAGTTTTCTAATATTTTCTCAGTTGGAATTTTGTAGAGTGCAATGGTGGTTTCCTAGGTTTTCAAACAGGTCTTTTTTTTCCTTCTTGCAGAATTAAGTTCCTTTTCAAACACCTTGAAAAGATGTCAGAACGAGAAGAAGGAGTCCTCGGTGTTCAGCCAGCGGACAGAAGAGGCGTCTGCTGCACAATACTTCCAGGTCAGGGAAGGTGCTTTGGGTGGAACTGAGCTGTTTCAAGGGGACCCACACCTGACGTGTGAATATACCCGGGCAGGTGGTGGGTGGAGAGGAGACAACTGATGTCATACTGCAATTGTCGCCTGGAAGTATGGTTCTTGTGACTGGAAGTCTCATTCTGTCACTTACCATGTTGCCAGGTCTTGGCCAGTTAACATATCTTTCTGAGCCTCAGTTTCCTCATCTGAGGAATAGAATTCATCTGGCTGTTTTGATCATTTAATCTGATTAGAGGATGTATGTAAAGCCCTTAGCATGGTGCCTGAAACATAGAAAACTACCTAATAATGGCAACTACAATGATGATATATATGACTGACAGACAGTGTTCATGGATTTATAATAGCATCACATCACCCAACTGGCTTGCCTCATTGGGATTGCTGTCATTACTACTTTCTACCCCAGCCCTGACCTCACCCAAGATTTCTATCCAAGTTCTCTTTTTCTCTCGAGATTGATAGGACTCATCAGGGACATGCCCTTTGGCCCTGGCCCCTTTCTCTCTGTTTCTTATCTCTATTATTTTTTATTCATGTCCTTTTATATCCTGTGCTTAAAGGAGGGACCCTGGGCACCTCTCTGATCAATATCTAGGACTGAATCTATTCCATTGAGCAGCAGTCAGAAGTCTGGGTAGACTTCAGAGTTCTAGGCCTTACAAATAAGAGCCAGTGTGGACAGGTCACTGCGTCTCTCAGAGCCTCAGCTTCCCAGAGCGTCAGGCCAAGGCTATTTGACCAAGGTAGCTATAAGAACCAGATGTTCATGAAGGTGGGTTGTTTATGCTCCCTGTCTTTCTCTTTCCACTACAGTTTTATGGCTGCATTTCCCAACAGCAGAATATGATGCAGGACTTTGTGAGGACAGCCACTTACCACAGAGCCATTCTCCAGAACCACATTGACTTTAGAGATAAGGTAATGCTGGCAGCAGGTTATAAATCTCAAACTTTTAAGAAGCCTTGTCAAAAACTAGAATCAAAATGAAGCTTTGCTAGAAGTAGCATATCACTCAGCAGTTCTAACTATGTATTCAAAAGAACTGAAAGCCGGTATTCAAACAATTATTTGAACATGAATGTTCATGGCAGCAATAGTCACAGTAGTCAGAAAGTGAAAAGAATCCAAATGCCTATCAACTGGTTAAAGAGATAAACAAAATGTGTTATATCCATTCAATGGCATATTGCGAATATCATTCATATTTATTATCCATATAAGGAATGGATTGCTGATATATACTCCAATGTGGATGAACCACAAAAACATGCTAAGTGAAAGATGCCAGTTACAAAAGCTCATCTGTATTATTCCATTTGTATGAAACATCCAGAACAGGCAAATCCATAGAAAGGAGTAGACTAGGGGGTGCTAAGGACTGAGGGAGGGGAGCCTGAATGGGTGCAGGGTTTCCTTTTAGAGTGATGAAACCTTAGAACTTGATTGACGTGACAATTGTACAACATAGTGAATGTACCAAATGACACTGAATTTTATACTTAGAAAGATCATTGGTTAATTTGATGTTATGTGAGTTTTACTTTAATAAAGAAATTAAGCTTTGAGTGCAAGGAACTGAAGAGCCTGAATGCACTATGTTTTGGTGCATAAAATAGGTTAGGAGCTTTATTGCTAGATAATGAATAGCTCTTACTGAGTCACTTTAATTTTTTTCATAGACTCCACAAGTACCTGCATTTATTTCCTTCACAAAATGAATCTGAATGATGAGTGATTGCTAACACATTATACAAGTGTTGTCCATTATTTTCCTACCAGTAAAACAGCCAAAGTGTTCAAAATACTGTATAGCTCATCTCAGAGACAAGAGCTCTGGTCAGTGAATCCAGCAGTCCTGAGATCTAACTTCACATTTTTCTGCTAATTCGCTGTGTGATCTTAGGCGAAACCCTAAACTTTTCTGAGCCTCACCATCTATTCTACTGCCATAGTAATTGTGCATTCATGGCCTTTGAGATTTTTCAGCATGAATTCTCCAGGAAGGATGTGATAAAACATTGAAATAATGATGCTAATGACTTGTGCCTCCCTGTGCCCACATTCATTTGCAAATATATATAGCTACTTCTTTCATCAAGAGACAGTCTAATTTTTTAATATTTTTATCTCTGTGCTGTTCTTGTGATATGCTTCAACCAATAGAATGTGACAGAGGTGACTGTGTGAGCTTTCAGAGCCTAGGCATAAATGGACCTTACAGCTTCTTGGAACCCCGAGACTGCTATGCTGTGAGGCAGCCCAGTCTAGCCTGCTGGAGGTTGAGAGGTCACATGGAGGAGAACTGAGGGACTCCAGGCAACAGCCAGCACCCACTGCCAGACCTATAAGTGAGGCCATGTTGGACCTTCCAGTCCAACCACCAGCAGAATGCAGAAACAAATGAATCCAGGCAAGATCAGTAGAGAAACTGCCCAGCCCTCCCTCAGAATTTGGAGACATAATAAACTGTTCCCAGCTTAAGCCACTAAATTTTGATGTGGTTTGTTATGTAGCACTAGTTAATTAAACCCAGAGAGAAAAATGCATGAAAAGTAATAATGAATGGGCACTCAGCTAGAAGTTGATATGCCTATAGCTTTCTTTCCTCTATTATCTCCATTCTGCTATTGAGCTCATCAGAGAATATTTTATTTCGGTTATTGGGGTTTTCAGTTCCAAATTTCCATTTGGCTTTTCCATGTGTCATCTATTTTCTGACTGAGACTTTCCATTTTCCACTGGTTTCAACGGTGCTCATGGCTGCTAGTTGAAGCTTTTTAAAAAATAGCTGCTTTAAAGTTTTTGTCAGACACTTCTAACATCTACATCACTGCTGTGTTTGCTTCAGTTGATTAACATTTCCCAGGGGATCGTAATTTTCCTGATTCTTCATATGCCAAGAAATTTTGGATTGTGTTGGGTCTATTTCAGATAATGTATTGTGAGACTCTCAGTCTTCTTCAAATCCGGTGGAAAATGTTGGTGCTTTTGTTTCAGTATTCATCCTACCTGGTTAGTTTCAGGCTGTGAGTTTCATGCCTCTACCTGGTATTCTGAGGGCTCTGGTTCCCATATTAGCTCAGTTTTCAAAGCGTCAGCTGTGCTCTTTGGATCTGCCCATGTGGGTCACCTAGTGGTCAGTCTGGCACCTGGGTGGAGTTCTCAAAGTATTGGTATGCTAATTAAAATCAGAGTCATGCATGCACAGATTGAGGCTAAGCCCAGAAAAAAAACAACAACTTTATGGGGTTGCTTTGCCAACCTCCCCCCTCTCCATGACCTCCTTGGTATCTTCTGAGTCTCTGGAACCACTTTTTAGTCTCTGGCCAAGTAGCTCACTCTGCCATGTACTTCCGTGATTTTAACTACATATTGGCCAAACAGAGAGAGGACACAGAAAGGAAGAACAGCAGTGGGGTGGTCCCAGGGAGGGTGACAGCACCACTGAATACAGAGGTAGGTTCCCCTCTCTCCTGGCTCTGGCTCCTGTAGGTTGATGCCGCCTCTACCGCAAGATTGCTGGGGGCTGGAGCTCAGGAGGGAGGAAGAGGAAGGCAAAGAAAGGAGGAGGGATGGGAGGGAAAGAAGGGAAAGAGAGGGGAGAAGAAAAGGGGAAAAAAGGGGAAAAACAGCATTTCCACATGTACTCTGAGCATTAGTAGGTTCCTTCCCTGATGCTGGAGACAGCACTGGAGGGCTCTTGTCTGTGCTCTGGCGCCCATGTCCAGGTTGTTGAGTTCAGGCCATGGATGGGATATCAGCACTATTTTGAATTCTCATCTCCTTCCCCAGCCTACTTGCTCCTTTATACGTTTCGATCTCAAAGGATTTGTTCCATACTTTCTGTCTCAGTTTCACAGCTAGATTCAGTGGGAGAGATGGGGGAAGTGGGCTTTCTCTGACTTACCCAGGACTGGGCATTTTCTAAAAGTCAGATCTAGGTACTGGGGTGGGTGAGGGTGACAGTAAGAGAGAAAGATAAGACCAGAAATGGCCATGCTTGGCCAAAGGGTCTCATTTGTCCTTCCAAGTGTCTTGAGGTGCCCAGGACCCTTCCTGTGCCAGTGAGGCAGGCCTGGTTAACAGGCGTGAGATAAACATTCCTGATGAGGAGCATCTGACTGTGATAGGTGGACGGGATGAGGATAGACGGTAAAAGCTTGTTTCTTCTGATACTTTATCTGGTAATCAATATTTCGGGTAAGCAGTTTTATTAAACTTAGATAGGTTTCTTTCCAATAAAAAAAAATTCTGGATTATTGATTGCTACTTCATGATTTAAGGATGTTTCCTGGAGGTAATACTTTTATTTGGGGAAACTTTTTTCACTCTGAAGTTGCTTAGTTTTAATCTATAATCTGTTTTCTATTATGTATAATCTCTCTTCTGTATTACCTATAATTTGTTTTTTATTCTGGTTACAGTTTCTAAAGACCATTCTCCAAATTACTAATCGTATGAATAATTATATGACTCTCTCACAGGATTCCACATGGATTATGTCACTTGACTATTTCATTTGTGCATCTTTTCATCAGTAAAAATGAAGATATTGAACTGGATCATCTTTAAGGTCATTTACATCTCTAACCACATTTGATTTTACAAAATACTCTTTTCCTGCCAGCCTGAAATGGGTTTATCTGCCAATGAAATAAGAGGCATCCATCTGTTGGGGTTTATGAAGGTGATAATTAATCACATGGTTGATAATTAATTATATCCCTTTCTCACTCTGAGTTCTGAAGCAATTTAGAAATAGACACAGATGTCAGGTAGAAATCACAATATCAGCTTTAGTTTTGGTAATGCTGTTTGGGGAACAGGGCTTGGACCTGTGACCAAAGAAGACTTCCTATTCCTTTTTCTCCCAAACTGAATTTCTCCACCCATTTGTATGCTGAACAACTGGTCTCTCCAGATAAGTACAGAGCCTGCCCAGCAATTTTCCACCTGGGGGCTCAAGAGTGCATGCTTGAGTAGGTGGTGGGCAGGCTGGCCCCTCTGCAGAGCTGGGGCTGTGCATGCTCGGTCCTATTTCCCAGTGTCACTGGTCAGGTGGGTCACTCTTACTGTGAGGGAGAAAGTGGAAGAGGAGATGAACACTTTCCTTTCAGTCCTGACCTCTCCTGGGAGTAAATATCCCCTCCCTTCTGAAAATGGAAAGAGAAAATTATCTTAGTTTTAATGTCCAGGACTGCTCAGTCCCAAAGTAGGATGGTTGGTCACTGTAATTCCACATCTGTGAAATCCACCACTAATCCAAAATCTCTTAAAATCCTTTTCTGTTTGCTTCATCATACCGAAGACCTATCACAAATAACTCCTGTGACCTACACAGGTTACTACCTTTTCACTAAACCCTTGTATTCTTTCTTATGGAAACTGATGACCTAAAAGAGTATGGGTTTAGAATGACTGATGCCAATGGCTATTATTTATTAAGGATTTTTCATATGCAAGCACCATGCTAAGAGCTTTCCATATACTGTTTATATCTTAGTTCAGGCTGCTATGACAAAAATATCATAGATTGCGTGGCTTGAAGAACAACCATTTTTCACAATTCCGGACACTGAGAGGTCCCAGGTCAGGGTGTCAGTAGAGCTGGTGTCTAGTGAGGATTCATTTCGTGGCTTATAGACAGCAGCCTTCTTGCTGCATCTTCACACGGCCAAAAGGAAGAGGAAGCAAGCTCTTCTCAGGCTCTCCTTCTAAGTGCACTAATTCCCATCATGAGGGCTTCATTCTTGTGATTGAATTACATCCCAAAGGCCCCATCTTCAAATACCATCACATTGGGAATAAGGGTTTCAACATATGATTTTGGGTGGAGGGAGGGCACAGACATTCAATCTACAGCAGTTTCTTTTGATTTTTTTTAATTAATTAATTAAAATTTTTATTTTGGTATCGTTAATGTACAATCACTTGAACAACATTATGGATACTAGACCCCTATTATCAAGTCCCCCCCCCACATACCCCATTGCAGTCACTGTCCATCAGTGTAGTAACATGTTATAGAATCATTGCTTGTCTTCTCTGTAAATACTACTTTGCCGTGTCCCACCCCACTGCATTATGTGTGCTAATCATAATGCCTCTTTTCCCCCTTATCCCTCCCTTCCCACCCATCTTCCCCAGTCCCTTTCCCTTTGGTAACTGTTAGTCCATTCTTGGGTTCTGTGAGTCTGCTGCTGTTTTGTTCCTTCAGTTTTTTCTTTGTTCTTATACTCCACAGATGAGTGAAATCATTTGATACTTGTCTTTCTCCGCCTAGCTTATTTCACTGAGCATAATACCCTCTAGTTCCATCCATGTTGTTGCAAATGGTAAGATTTGTTTTCTTCTTATGGCTGAATAATATTCCATTGTGTATATGTACCACCACTTCTTTATCCACTCATCTACTGATGGACACTTAGGTTGCTTCCATTTCTTGGCTATTGTAAATAGTGTTGCCATAAACATAGGGGTGCATCTGTCTTTTTCAAACTGTGCTGCTGCATTCTTAGGGTAAATTCCTAGGAGTGGGATTCCTGGGTCAAATGGTATTTCTATTTTGAGTTTTTTGAGGAACCTCCATACTGCTTTCCACAATGGTTGAACTAATTTACATTCCCACCAGCAGTGTAGGAGGGTTCCCCTTTCTCCACATCCTCGCCAACATTTGTTGCTGTTTGTCTTTTGGATGTTGGCCGTCCTAACTGGTGTGACATTGTGGGAAAGTTGGGGTTCCTATGGCCAGGATCCTCACTGAACTTAAACCACCTGATGATGTAACTGGCCTCTTACTAGGCTACCACTTCCACACCTTTAGGCAATAAGCTATTATTGTGCTACATAGAGAGCTCGGCCCAGTGCTCTGCATGGAGGCAGAGACACTGGTGCTCGACCTACCACCGGGAGGACAAGCCGGGTAATAAACCCTTTCACCCCAAAGAACGTTCTGCTGCCAATTTCTTTGGTCACACTGAATCCATAGTGAACTTGCCCGGGGCTGAAACCCATTGGCAAGACAGAGGTGATACCTCATTGTGGTTCTAATTTGCATTTCTCCAATGATTAGCGATGTGAAGCATCTTTTCATGTGCCTGTTGGCCACCTGACTTTCTTCTTTGGAGAAGTGTCTGTTCATCTCCTCTGCCCATTTTTTAATTGGCTTATTTGCTTTTTGTTTGTTGAGGTGCATGAGCTCTTTACATATTTTAGATGTCAACCCCTTATCGGATACATCATTTATGAATATATTCTCCCATACTGTAGGATCTCTTTTTGTTCTACTGATGGTGTCCATTGCTGTACAGAAGATTTTCAGCTTGATATGGTCCCACTTGTTCATTTTTGCTTTTGTTTCCCTTGCCCAGGGAGATATGTTCATAAAGAAGTTGCTCATGTTTATGTCCAAGAGATTTTTGCCTATGTTTTTTTCTAAGAGTTTTATGGTTTCATGACTTCCATTCAGGTCTTTGATCTATTTTGAGTTTACTTTTGTATATGGGGATAGACAGTAATCCAGTTTCATTTTCTTACATGTAGCTATCCAGTTTTGCCAACACCAGCTGTTGAAGAGGCTGTCATTTCCCCATTGTATATCCATAGCTCCTTTATAGTATATTAAGTGACCATATATGCTTGGGCTCTCTATTCTGTTCCACTTGTCTATGGGTCTGTTCTTGTGCCAGTACCAAATTGTCTTGATTACTGTGGCTTTGTAGTAGAGCTTGAAGTCAGGGAGCATAATTCTCTCTGCTTTATTATTCCTTCTCAGGATTGCTTTGGCTATTCGGGGTCTTTTGTGGTTCCATTTGAATTTTAGAACTATTTGCTCTAGTTCATTGAAGAAAGCTGTAGGTATTTTGATAGGGATTGCACTGAATCTGTAGATTGCTTTAGGCAGGATGGCCATTTTGACAATATTAATCCTTCCTAGCCAAGAGTATGGGATGAATTTCCTCTTATTAGTGTCCTCTTTAATTTCTCTTGAGAGTGTCTTGTAGTTTTCAGGGTATAGGTCTTTCACTTCCTTGGGCAGGTTTATTCCTAGATATTTTATTCTTTTTGATGCGATTGTGAATAGAATAGTTTTTCTGATATCTATTCCTGCTAGTTCACTGTTAGTATATAGGATTGCAACAGATTTCTGTGTACTGATTTTGTGTCCTGCAATTTTGATGAATTCAGATATTAGATCTAGTAGTTTTGGAGTGGATTCTTTAGGGTTTTTTATGTACACTATCATGTCATCTGCAAACAGGGACAGTTTGACTTCTTCCTAGTAAATCTAGATACTTTCGTTTCTTTGTGTTTTCTGATTGCCATGGCTAGGACCTCCAGAACTATGTTGAATAAAAGAGGGGAGAGTGGGCATCCTTGTATTGTTCCTGATCTTAAAGGAAAAGCTTTTAGGTTCTCACTGTTAAGTATAACGTTGACTGTGGGTTTGTCATGTATGGCTTTTATTATGTTGAGATACTTGCCCTCTATACCCATTTTATTGAGAGTTTTATCATGAATGGATGTTGAATTTTGTCAAATGCTTTTTCAGCATCTATGGAGATGATCATGTGGTTTTTGTCCTTCTTTTTTGTTGATGTCGTGGATGATGTTGATGGATTTTCGAATGTTGTACCATCCTTGCATCCCTGGGATGAATCCCAGTTGATCATGATGGATGATCTTTTTGATGTATTTTTGAATTCGGTTTGCTAATATTTTGTTGAGTATTTTTGCATCTATGGTCATCTGGGATACTGGTCTGTAATTTTCTTTTTTTGTGGTGTCTTTGCCTGGTTTTGGTATTAGAGTGATGTAGGTCTCGTAGAATGAGTTTGGGAGTATTCCCTTCTCTTCTACATTTTGGAAAACTTTAAGGAGGATGGGTATTAGGTCTTCACTAAATGTTTGATAAAATTCAGCAGTTAAACCAGCTGGTCCATGGGTTTTGCTCTTAGGTGATTTTTTGATTACCAATTCAATTTCTTTGCTTGTAATTGGTCTATTCAGATTGTTTCTTCTGGGTCAGCCTTGGAAGGTTGTATTTTTCTAGAAAGTTGTCCATTTCTTCTAGGTTATCCAATTTGTTACCATATAATTTTACTATTCTCTCATAATTCTTTGTATTTCTGTGGTGTCCATAGTGATGTTTCCTTTCTCATTTCTGATTCCGTTTATGTGTGTAGACTCTCTTTTTTTCTTGATAAGTCTGACGAAGGGTTTATCTATTTTGTTCATTTTCTCAAAGAACCAGTTCCTGCTTTCATTGATTCTTTCTATTGTTTTATTCTTCTCAATTTTATTATTTCTGCTTTAATCTTTATTATGTCCCTCCTTCTACTGACTTTGGGCCTCATTTGTTCTTCCTTTTCTAGTTTCATTAATTGTGAGATTAGACTGTTCATTTGGGATTGTTCTTCTTTCCTGAGGTAGACCTGTATTGCAATGCATTTCCCTCTTAGCATGGCCTTCGCTGTGTCCCAGAGAATTTGTGGTATTGAATTATTGTTGTGATTTGTCTCCATATATTGCTTGATCTGTGTTTTTATTTGGTCATTGATCCACTGATTATTTAGGAACATGTTATTAATCCTCCTTGTGTTTGTGGGCTTTTTCGTTTTCTTTGTGTAATTCTAGTTTCATACCATTGTGATCTGAGAAGCTGGTTGGTACAATTTAAATCTTTTTAAATTTACTGAGGTTCTTTTTGTGGCCTAGTATATGATCTATTCTTGAAAATGTTCCATGTGCACTTGAGAAGGATGTGTATCCTGTTGCTTTTGGACGGAGTGTTCTGTAGATGTCTGTTAGGTCCACCTGTTCTAATATGTTGTTTAGTGCCTCTGTCTCTTTACTTATTTTCTGTCTGATTGATCTTTGCTTTGGAGTGAGTGGTATGTTGAAGTCTCCTAAAATGAATGTATTGCATTCTATTTCCCCCTTTAATTCTGTTAGTATCTGTTTCACATATGTAGGTGATCCTGTGTTGGGTGCATAGATATTTATAACAATTATATCCTCTTGTTGGACTGACCCTTTTATCATTATGTAATATCCTTCTTTGTCTCTTGTGACTTTCTTTGTTTTGAAGTCTATTTTGTCTGATAAAAGTACTGCAACTCCTGCTTTTTTCTATTAGTTGCATGAAATATCTTTTTCCATCCCTTCACTTTCAGTCTGTGTATGTCTTGGGGTTTGAAGTGAGTCTCTTGTAGGCAGCATATAGATGGGTCTTGTTTTTTTATCCATTCAGTAACTCTATGTCTTTTGACTGGTGCATTCAGACCATTTACATTCAGGGTGATTATCGATAGGTATGTACTTATTGTCATTGCAGGCTTTTGATTCGGGGTTACCAAACATTCAAGGGTAATTCCCTCACTATCTAACAGTCTAATTTAACTCATTCCTATGCTATTACAAACACAACCTAAAGGTTCTTTTTTTTTCCTCCTTTTTCTTCCTCCTCCATTATTTGTATGTTATGAATCATATTCTGTACTCTTTGTCTAGCCTTTGGGTGACATCTATTTAACTCTAGGAATTCTTCCATCTATAGGAGTCCCTCCAAAATGCACTGTAGAGGTGGTCTGTGAGAGGTAAATTCATTCAGCTTTTTGCTTATCTGAAAATTGTTTAATCCCTCCTTCAAATTTAAATGATAGCCGTGCCGGGTAGAGTGTTCTTGGTTCAAGACCCTTCTGCTTCATTGCGTTAAATACATCATGCCACTCCCTTCTTGCCTGTTAGGTTTCTGTTGAGAAGTCTGATGATAGCCTGATGTGTTTTCCTTTGTATGTGATCTTTTTTCTCTCTCTAGCTGCTTTTAAAAGTCTGTCTTTATCCTGGATATTAGCGATTTTAATTATTATATGTCGTGATGTTGTCTTCCTTGGTTCCCTTGTGTTGGGAGATCTGCGTAACTCCATGGCTTGAGATATTATCTCCTTCCCCAAATTGGGAAAGTTTTCAGCAGTTACCTCCTCAATGACACTTTCTATCCCTTTTTCTCTCTCTTCTTCTTCTGGTACCCCTGTAATGTGGATATTGTTCTGTTTGAATTGGTCACACAGTTCTCTCAATATTTTTTCATTCTTAGAGATTCTTTTTTCTCTTTGTAACACTCTTCTTTGTATTCCTCTTCTCTAATTTCTCTTCTACTCCATCTAATCTGCTTTTAAATCCCTCCATTGTATGTTTCATTTCAGATATGGAATTTCTTAGTGATTGAATCTCTGACTTAAATTCATTCCTGAGTTCTTGAATATTTTTCTGTACCTCCATGAGCATGTTTATAATTTTTATTTTGAACTCTCTTTCAGGAAGAATGGTGAGTTCAGTTTCATTTGGCCCTTTTTCTGGGGTTTGTGAGATTTTTGTCTGAAGCATGTTTTTTTGACGTTCATATTTCTGTGTCGTGCCCACTAGTGCTCAGAAACTCCAATCTCTCGAGCTGCTCAGCCGCCAGAGTGAGGTTGGGGGTCGTAGGGGAGCGGAGCTGGTGCTTGGGGGGAGGAAAGATCTGTTTTCTGATTCCTGTCTGCGGTGCCTGTCTCCAGTGTCAGAGCCAGTGGGCCAAACACACACGTGTAAGCCTCTGTGCTTTATGTCTCTATCTGCTGTAGGCGGGCCTCCCTCTGGTTGGCCTGATGCCAGCACAGTGACTGCCAGTTTGCAAACCAGTGCCAGCAGCCTAGAAGGAAGGTGCAGCAGGCTGCGTGTCACAGTGGGGGGCCTCGGAGCTGAGTAGGCAGCCAGCGGGATGGAGCACCTGAAGCTCCTCAAAGTTCCCAACCAGCTCGTCAGAACGCGCCCAGACAACCTTGCCCAGCTCTCCCTTCTCCTGCACAGCAAGCTCCGTGCATACCCAACCCCTTCTGCCACCCTCTCTCTGCTAGGAAGCCTGTCAGACTTCCCACCCCTCCTCTGACACAGAGCGGCCGGATGTGGATCCCTCCTGCACAAACGGCCGGAATGTCAGTCTCCCAAACACTCCGCCCGACCAAGCTTCCCAACGTCCATAGCACGATACAATATAGGCTTCTGCTGACAAAGCAGATCTCCAGGGCTAGGTGTCCAGCAGTCCCAGGCTTCCACCCCCTCCCCCACTCTGCTTCTCTTCCTCCCACTGTTGAGCTGGGGGGCGGAAGGACCTGGGTGTCCCTGGATTAAGGCTTTCGTGAGGTCTGCTGTGTTCGCGAGGTCTGTATGCAGTCTGGTGCAGCATTCTTTCTTGTTGCTGTTTTAGGGTTAGTTGTATTAATTAACTATATTTTTGTACTATTTGTGGTTTTGCGAGGAGTTCTCTGTGTCACCTCTCACCCCGCCATCTTGAATCAGATTCAGTTTCTTTTGATTTTTATTACAACTTTATGAGATCTTAACATTACCATTTAGAGGTGGGAGAACAAAGGAATGTTGTTAATGTTCCTGATTTTATCCAACTACTAAATGAAAAGGTCAGGATTTGAACCCAGTTAGTCTTACGAACCCACACACATAACCCCTGAGAGCACTTGCCCATGGGAAGTTTGGCTGAAATTGCCAAGGAAGATTTTTGTGTCTCTGGGCTTAAGAATGAAGAGAGAACATTTGTTTATTAAACATCTCCATGCATATATGAGGCAACTTTGTACAATGGTTATGGGCCTGAGTCCTAGAACTGGTGAACTATGTTCAAATTTCAGCCTGGCCACTTACCATGCACCTCTCATAGACCTTTATCCTGTTTGTCTTGAGATCTATAGCCTCTGGAATTTAATATCCTTATGAATGAACAGTAAACTATTTCTTAGAGACCTTGCAAGGTCAAGATGATACAGTGCATCTGAAGTGCTTAGTACATGACCCACAATAGGAACTCAGTACTTAGCAGCAAGTACTATTATTGGGGGTGGTGCTGTAGTTCCCACTTCTGCTATAATTTTAGATCTTTCAAATCTTGCTTTTTCATTCTGCCTCCTCCATACAGTTTTAATGAAAATCCTTTCTTGGCCAGAGCATTTCTGGCTGAGGACTCCATTTGGAATCCATCCAGGAGACTGACCCTGCTGGAACCCACCCTATTCCCCTCCTCAGAGTTTCTGTTAATTGCCATCTGGATATTTTTAGTTTCTTCAAGTGTGAGTTGGGTCTGAGCAGGGGAAGTCCATCCTGCTGAGGGTGTGGGGCTGTGTGAGCCGTAGGGTTTTAATTTGGAAATGTTTTGACACTTCATTTGTCAGGGCACCAGTTGCTGGAAATTTGTGAGAATAAGCAGGAGCAGCAGAGAGCTTTTTTTTTTTTTTTAATCAGGATTTTCACAGAGGAGAGAATCCCCAGTTGCAACATCTGCTTAGTACATCCAAATGTGAGGTTGGCTTAGGCAGAAGGGATCCAGAGATTTGAAGCTTAAAAAGGAAAAATAAATAACAACAATAAAGATGCAAAGCAACCTGTTCAGAATGTCAGCTGATATTCAGATTTGCAGAATGTGAGCTTCAGGCTCTCCCAATGTGAGTTTTCTTTAGTGTGGGCTTATCAACAGTTTAGTGAAAGGTTCTTGAATTTATCTCTAAGCCTGCTCTGAAATTCTCCTCTCAGTACAAGATGCTGCACATCACTGGTTAACCTGGCACTCTGATGATTCCTGACCTTAATCATCAGTAGGAATAAAAGCTGCATTCCAGGCCTGCCAGATAGTCCTGTTTGCATGTGATGAAGCAGCACTTGCTTCCTTTCATTTATTTGAACCTCTTTAATGAGGGAAGAATTACATACAAAAAGCCGTACATATTTCATAAGTACAGCTGGATAAGTTTGGAGATAAGTATTGGATAAGTTTAGAGATAAGTATACATCCATGAAACCGTCACCGTAATCTATACCCTATGCATAAAAGTTTCCTCCTGTCTTTTCTTTCTTTATTATTATTATTATTTTGGGAAAAGAACACTTAACATAAGGTCTACCTTCTTAGTAAATTTTTAAGTATGCAATACGGTATTGTTAACTACAGGCACTATGCTGTACAGTGGATTTCTAGGAATTAAGAAATGAATTATTCATCTTGCATAACTAAAACTTCAACTTCGTGCCCTGTAACTAATACTTTCCTGTTCTCTGCCTACCCAAACCCTAGTAACCACCATTCTAGCCTGCTCTGAGTTGACTATTTTAGATACTTCATATAAGTGAAATCATGTAGTATTTGTCCTTCTGTGTCTGGCTTATTTCACTCAGCATAATGTCCTCTGGGTTCATCCACATTGTTGCATATGGGAGGATCTCCTTTTTAAAGGCAAAATAACATTCCATTGTGTACATGTGTATATATGTGTGTGTGTGCATACAACGTTTTCTTTATCTGTTCTTCAAATACTCCACTTCTTGCCCCTTAGCATCATCATCGACCTGGTGACAATGAAATCCTTGTTCAGAGCTGTGTAGAGAAGCAGGAAGAAAGGAAGTAATTCATTGTTCCTGCTGGGTTCTCTGAATGACCTATCTTACTTAATCTTTGGATGTAGAGGTCAGGGTTCCTAGCTGCCAGCATTAGAAACCAACTCTTCTAATTTAAGAAAAAAGAGAAAGCAGAAAAGAATTTCCTAAAAGGAACAGGATCATCAGACAACTAGGCTTGGAGGCTGCATGATCAAAAATCGTTTACAAAATCATGCTGCAAAACTGATCCTGGAGACAGCAGTGCAGCCAGCCGTGGACACTAAAATATGCACAGCCTTTAACTAGAGCTGCTCTTGAGTGTTGCCTTAGAACCTCCCTCTGATGTGCTGGAATCTGGGGGTAGCTGTGACTTCACTGAATGGATTCTTTGGCATTCTTGAGTCTTCACACTCTGAACTCTGCACACAAAGCACATCTTCTTGGCAGAGCCTCGGGCATGTGTATGCTTCAGCTGCCAGGGTGCTGGAAGAAAGCCTCAGATACCTTCACCTCTCCTGGGAGGCTGGTGCTGCCTCAGGAGTGGGGCACTCTCCTAACATGGGAAGAGGGTTCAGGCACTGAGAGGCACAAAAGAATGGTAGATGCCCACTACACCATACAATTAACAAACACAATATGCGGTGTTACTCTCGTAGTATAGATGAAGGGACCAGAGGTACATAAATGTAACTAACGTGCTTAAGGGTCATAGCTACTAAGTGGTACAGCCAAATGCAAACTCAGGTCTGTCTGTATCCAGAGCCAGTAATGCAGGCTGATTTGGGGGAGGAGCAGAAAGCCATTCTTTCCGTTTTAGGTTGATAATCAAACTGGTATTTTATTTGTCTATGTGATTTTTGGAATGTGTATGAGGCAGGTTGTAATAGTGAAAAAAATAAGCTCTGATTGACATATATATATGTATAAAATTATATATTATAATATGTGTATATAACAAATATATATACATATTATATGTATAATATATACCTATGTAACATATATATACACACATACATACACATACACGCACATATATATATGTTTTTTTCTTATGGCTTGGCCCTTGGATGGTGTTTTATTTTCTTGGGCTGCTGTAATAAATTAATTGTTTAATTAATTAAATTAATTAATTAAGCCACAAATTAGGTGGCTTACAACAACAAATTTATTGTCACAGTTTTGGAGGCCAGAAGTCCAAAATCAAGGTGTCAGTGTGTCCATGTTACCTCTGAAGGGCCTCAGGGAGGACCCTTCCTTGCCCCTTCCTAGCATCTTGTGGCAGCCCTTGGTGTTCCTTGACTTGTAGATCCATCACTCCCATCTCAGCCTCCGTCCTCACAGGGCGTTCTCCCTGTGTGTCTGTTTCTCTGTAAACTTCTCTCTCCCTTTAATGACGTGAGTCATATCAGATTTAGGGCCCACCCTAATCCATTGTGATGTTGTGTTAACTTGACATATCTGTAAGCCCCTATTTCCACATAAGGTCACATTCACAGGTTCTGGATAGACATGAATTTTGGGGGTTCCCTACTCAGCCCAGTACAGAGGCCAAAGTTCATGCTAGGTCATCACAAGATCTCATTCCTGGGATTATCTCTTTGGCCCCTAAGCCCTACGGGAGTCTGCATAGATTTCCTGAATGTGAGTGTGAAGCAGACGGTATGTCTGTGCCAGGATTCTCCTGAGCTTGAATAGAATCTACTCCTAAAACAGTACTGGAAAAAGATGCCAGGCAGTAGAGAAAAATGCTTTCATTTGGTATGAAAGCAAAGTACGATTTTGAAAGAGAGCAAAGAAGGCTGAATCAGCGATGGTCACAGACTGTTTTCAGGACATTTGGGAAAGAGGGAGCTAGGGGATTCCATGAGTAGATGGATTTCTAATCAAGATATCTGCGCTCAAAGCCCATCTCCATACCTTTCAAGATGGTGACATGCGATTTTCATCTTTTGGAGGTTAATTTTAAATTGGGGTAAGAACACTTAACAAAAAGTGGCTTTAAGAATTTAGTGAGCTACCATACGCAGAGTCTCAGCACAGCATCAAAATGCAGCAGACATAACTGGGGAATCAGAGTCAGAAATTAGCACTTCAAGGACATGGTTCCCGAGGCTTGTTAGTGTGAATGAGCTTATGCTGCTGGAACAGTGAACCCCCAAACCTCAAACGTTTAAGCCCGCAGAGCTTTATACCTGATTCATCTAGTCCATTATGGGTTAGCTAAGGGCTGTCCCTTGTCCTCTCCTCACTCCAAGACCCAGGCTGAAGGAGAAGCATCCATGTGAAACATGACCCGCAGAGAGGAGAGAGTGGCAAATCACACCCCTTGTTCTTCCACCTGAAATTGACCCATGTTACTTCTGACCACATTACATGGGCCAAAGCAAGTCATGTGGTCACTCCTAATTTCAAAAGAGCAAGGGAATGCCATTTTACCATGTGCTCATAAGAACTAGAAATATTTGGTAGGCATTAATGACAATCATAGCAGACGCAACTTCTGCCGAATCATTAAAGAAAGGACAGATTGCTAAGGTGATATTCTCAGTGCATCAGCTGTGCTTGGGAGGGAGCTAGGAAACTAGGGGAAAAAAAGCAGGTTTGAAGGATTATATGGTTTTGTTGTTTATCTTGCTATTAACTTCCGCCTGGCAACTTGCCTACCCACTGAATGCAAGGCATTTTAGAAAGTTCCTAGGGGTGAAAACCTTTCACATTCCCTCCTGAGACAGCCAATTTGGAGTAACTACTGACTTTGCTAAGGTTTATGTAGAAGATTCTGTGCAACAATAACTTCTAAAGTAGATGATTTTGTTTTAATATCTGCCTTCCAGAATAAGAATATAATTAGATAAAGAGGATAGTGTAAGTAAATTGACAAAACAATTAATAAGCACTTCAAAGTACTGTACTAGAACCTGGTCTTTTCCAAGAATTGGATTCCCATGAACTTAGAGCTTGTTCCTAAATCCTTTTTTTGCTTAATTTCCTAAATCTGAGGTATTGACATAGTCATAGTCTACTTACTTACCTACTCAAGTAGGACAAAATCCCTACTCAAATTTGCTAAAACAGTCAGAGGGAGTGTGACTCTGAAGTGTTTTTTTTATTTTATAGTGCTTTTGTTTATTATTTATTTATTTATTTATTGAAGTATCATTGATATACAACCTTACATTGGTTTCAAATATACAATACAGTGTTTCAACAGTTAGACATATTATAAAATCCTCACCCCCTCTAGTGCAGTTACTATCTATCAACATAGGAAGATGTTACAGAATCATTGATTATGTTCTCCATGCTGTACTACTGTCCCCATGACCAACTTATATTGTGATTGTGAATTATTGTGCCCCTTTATCCCCCTCACCTTCCTTACCCTCCCACCCTAACCCCTCCTACTTGGTAACTATTAGTCATTTCTCAGTGTCTATGAGTCTACTGCTGTTTTGTTCCTTCTGTTTTGCTTTGTTTTTATACTCCACAAATAAATGAATACTTGCCCTTCTGTACCTGACTTATTTCACTTAGCATAATACCCTCTAGATCCATCCATGTTGTTGTAAATGGCAGGAATTCTTTTCTTTTTATGTCTGAAAAATATTCCATTGTGTATATGTACCACATCTTTTTTATCCATTCATCTACTGATACACACTTAGGTTGCTTCCATATCTTAGTTATTATAAATAATGTGGCAACAGACATAGGGGAGAATATATATTTTCTAATCAGGGACTTCGTTTTCCTTGGATAAATCCCTAGAAGTGGAATTACTGGATCAAATGGTATTTATGATTTTAGTTCTTTGAGGAATCTCCATACTGCTTTCCACAATGGTTACACCAATTTACTTTTCCACCCATAGTGTAGGAAGGTTCCCATTTCTCCACATCCTCACCAACATTCGTTATTTCTTGTCTTTTAGATAGTGGCCTTCCTAACTGGTAGGAGGTGATATTTCTGTGGTTTTGATTTGCATTTCCCTGATGATTAGTAATATGGAGCATTTTGTCATATGCCTGTTGGCCATTTGTATTTCTTCTTTGGAGAAATATCTGTTCAGGTCCTCCACCCAGTTTTTAATGGGGTTATTTGTTTTTGGGTGTTGAGGCATATGAGTTCTTGATGTATTTTGCATGTTAACCCCTTATCAGATGAGTCACTTATGAATATATTCTCCTATACTGTAGGATGTCTTTTTGTTGTACTAATGTTGTCCTTTGCTATACAGAAGTGTTTTCATTTGATGTAGTCCCACTTGTTCATTTTTTTAATTTTGTTTCCCTTGCCCAAGGAGATATGTCCAGGAAAAAAATTGCTCATACTTATGTTCAAGAGATTTTGCCTGTTTTCCTCTAAGAGTTTTATGGTTTCATGTCTTACATTCAAGTCATTGATCCATTTTGAATTTACTTTTGTGTATAGAGTTAGACATGTAGCTGTCGAGTTTTCCTAATACCAGTTGTTAAAGAGGCTGTCTTTTCCCCACTGTATATTCATGGCTCCTTTATCATATATTATTTGGCCATATATGTATGGGTTTATACCTGGGCTCTCTATTCTGTTCCATTGATCTATGGGTCTGTTCTTGTGCAAGTACCAAACTGTTTTGATCACTATAGCTTTGTAATAGCGCTTAAAGTCAGGGAGTGTAATCCTCCCTGCTTTGTTCTTCCTTCTCAGGATTGCTTTGTCTATTTGGGGTCTTTGGTGGTTCCATATGGATTTTAGAACTATTTGTTCTAGTTCATTGAAGAATGCTGTTGGTATTTTGATAGGGATTGTATTGAATCTGTAGATTGCTTTAGACAGGATGGCCGTTTTGACAATATTGATTCTTGCTATCCATGAGCATGGGATAGATTTCCATTTATTGGTGCCTTCTTTAATTTCTCTTATGAGTGTCTTATAGTTTTCAGAGTATAGATCTTTCACCAACTCCCAACTCTGATGTGTCTTAATCCAATTACTTTGAGCATCATGTCCAAATTTAACTATGTCCAGCAAGAAGAGGCATCTTTTCTGTGTCTCTCTTAGAAGAGAGGAAATATTTCGCAGCAGTTCCCCAGCAGACTTCGCTCAGGTTTCATTAGCAACAATGTATCACACACCCATGCCTAAAAGTACCGTCAGTGCAAGAGTAATGGAACCTCCTATGACTGCCTGAGACCAAGCAGAATCCCTTCCTGGGGTCTAGAGATGGTCAACCACATGGAGGAGGTAAACACTAAGTAAAATTGAGGTTCTGATAGGAAGAAAGAAGGGACCAATACTGGTTAGAAACCAACATGTCTGCTTTGCCACCTCTGATCTTGTGCCCTCTAGTCCATACTGCCATTATAATGCTGCTGAAATGCAACTATGAAATAATTATTTTGTTGAAACCTTTTTTTATGACCTTTCTTTGCTTAAGGATCAAGTCCAAGCTCTTAGTCTTGTATAGATATAGAAGACCATCTCTCATCAAGCATCAGCCAGTTTCTTCAGCTTTGCTCTTGCCATGTTAATGTCTCAACCATGCCCCCACTTCTACCTCTAACATACACAGCATGCTCCTGAGGAAATACTCTGTTTCCCAAATGTGACTGGCTCCATCATTATTTGGTGCCTTTATTTGTATTGCTCTCTCATCCTGGAGGTCCTGCCACTACCTCCATTCACACGGCTCAACACTGACTCACCTTTGATTTTCACTACTCAGGCCACCTCAGTGAAGTCTGTCCAGACTCTTGGTTGGCTATTCCTCCTTCATACTCTTACTGTGCCCCTTATATATATAATTCTGCCATTGCCACTCCAACACATTACTATAATTCTTTCTTATATATGTCTTTCTCCCTACCAGATAGTTATGCTTTATTTTTATTTATCCTTGCATTCCCAGCACCTGCAGTGTTGGCAAAATGGGCAATAGGAGGCACTTAATAGATGTCTGATAAATGATTGAGTGCCTAAGGGTTTAGAGATGAATGAACTGAGTCTATTATTGGCAGCATATGAAGAGAGTTTATCATGGGAAGGTAAGCTGAGTGATCAGTATACCTTGTATTTCACATGATAATAGAGGAAAATAGTTGGAGAACTGGTGAAAGGGTAGTTAAAAGATTGGTGATGGGTTTATCTATCCTCTGCCAGAAGACTGAAGGAAACAAGTATGCTGTGGATAAAATGAGAGTTCCTATGGCCAGGATTCTTACCTGGCCCTGGTTGGCTAGCTCACTGCACACGTGTGGGCAATATGTTGCTATTGACTTTATATAAGGAGCTCCTCCCAGTGCTCTGAGCAACACGGTGGCACGGCTGCAGGAGAGCAGAGGAGAGGCTGGAGTGGTGCAGCGCTGAGGACAGAGGCCCAGAGGACGGCTGTGCGGACAGAGGGGCCCAGAGGCAGAGACTGGCTTGCTGCACTCAGACTCACTCTGCGTGAATGGGATTTTAGTGAGTGACCTGCCACCATGGAAATAAAGTTGGGTATAACCCTTTCACCCCAAGAATGCTTTACTGTCATTTTCTTTGGTCACATTGAATCCATAGTGAGCTTGCCTGGGGCCATAAGACATATGCTCATTTAAATCGAGACAACGCTTCGACTGAAAGCAAGTTTCACTGCACAGCAGATGTAGAGCCCTGTCTTATGAGGAGCTTTGATTGAAGAATTCTTCTACCCTAATGAAAGTGCTAATTACCTGAACAAGTTATAAGTCTAAGCTGCAAAGGCCATACAGGAATGTCTTCTGCAGCCCTTGAGATGACTTGGAATTTCTCTTCTTTGACAAAAGCCAGAGTAAGAGATGGGATGGATTGCAAAAGGTCATGAAATTCTCTCTATTCTGTTACTGCCTGGAAGCTATTCAGTCAAGCTGTCAGTCAATAGTTTAGATATTGAAAGAGTTGGGTGCAGTTTGTAGAGATGGGCAGCCCAAGACAGGTAATGATGATGATGAAGTACACAACACTGTGGAAGGGCATGGAGCATGTGTAACTCTGGGGGGTTCAGTGGGGTTGTCCACAGATGTAATAAAATAATCACTAGAAGAAGCAGTGATGGCAGTGGAAGTGCACAGTTTGGTAGAACACAGAATTAAGGAATATAGGCATACAAAAATGGCAGTCAGGATATTGTAATTCAGAACTGACATTGATATGCTTGAGCAAGTAAAGAATGAATAAATAAGTGGCATAACACGAGAAATTGATCGTGGGATAATCAGAAACCTCAGTAGTAGAAGACAATTATAAAAATGCTGGGGAGGTAAAGAAAGCTAAATAGGACTAATATTACTGTAGCCTGAACAGTACAAAGAATAACCTAGAATTGAATATAAAGGGAATAGCTAAGAGCATTGGGTCTGAATTAGATGAAAAAATTTTTAATCTCATCTCTGCCGTTTATTAAGTGCATGATTTTACCTTGGTCTGACTCTTAGCCTTTTCATCAACAACATGGAAAAAAAATAATAGTACACACATTATAGAGTTGTCATTGGCAGTGAATAATGCCTACAAAGTACTAAATAGGCATAGCATATAATAAGTATAAAATAAATGAGACATGTTCATTTTTACTCTATTATTCAGGGGTAGTTTTCTTTCACACTTTCATAGGGACCTGGATATTCCTTGTTAATTTTAACCTAGTAAATTCAAATAAATGGCTCTGAACCCACTTGGAGCTTTTTTAGCCATGTACAAACATTTTGAAGGATTTCTTTGCCCAAGAAACCACAAGAGCATTTAATTAAAATCATCTGTGCAAAGTGATAACCCAGTCTTTTTAATATTTTTCAAACTTACTTTATTAAATAAATTCACAGACCTTTTGGCCACTGTTATATGGACCGTTGTGGATTTTTTTCCCCTATTTGTCCCGTCAGGGATCTCATATCATTTTGGGGTACAGCCCTGTAGAAGCCTCAAATTAGTCCTGTCTACAGTTACTGCCTATGTATCCTGGGGCTGCTGAGGATGTATTCACCCTCTAGAGGAACATTGTGAACCAGAGCTAACTGGATTGTAATGTAATATGTCAGTGTCAAAAGGAAGTCACCCTTTGAAGGCTGCTTAAGATCATTAGATTGTAATAGATGTTACGCTGGTAGAAGGTCCTTTCCCAGGGAGTGCACCATATTTTCTGGATCATGACTCTTTTCCCTCTTTGTGGTAGTGAGACACACTTTTATATATTGAGGCTGTTTCACGTATCTCTGCTATGTGACCCCCGTGCTATATCAGGGATTCAATAATGAGCAAGAAACAGAGGGAGATCTCTCCCCTAATGAAATTCACAATCCAGAGGTGGAAACAGATATTAATCAAATCACTTATTGAATGAAAAATTATAACTGTGCTGAGTGTTATGAAGGCAGGGTATGAAGAAGTGATAGTAAGAGAGCATACAACAGGAGGATTTTACTTAGCTTGGGAGGGGAGCAAAGAGTAGCGGGAACTATTTGGGATCTGAAGAATGAGTTAGCGTATCAGCAGGGTCCCTGCATGAGAGATGGCACACCCAACAGGGTGTTTTAGGAGAGTTAAATAATTGGACTACTTTCGTAGAATTGGGCAGGTTTAAGGGAACCAACACAGAATGGTGAAGCACCCTGGAACTAACAAGAGTGGGAACCTGTTGCCATCCTAGGCTTAAAGAGGCAATGGGCAGGGCTGGTTACTGGAAACCTGAGAGAATGGTCATAGGTATAAGAGATGGAAGCCCAGTAAGAAATGTGACTTTTGACAGAGGGGACACAACCAGTCCATGGAGACTCGGGAAGGAGGAAGCCAGGATGTATTAATCATTTGACCTCTTGTTGTCTTTTCTCTTGACTGACCCTAAGCAGAGTCCCATGTCTAGGAAGCCTGTTGGCACAGTCCATACAGGTCTCCTGACAAAAAGCAGGATGGAGAAGAGTGGAGAATAGATCTAGAGGAACCAAAAGGAAAGATCTAGCACAATGGACATTGAGTAGATTTTTTTAAATGACCATAGACTGATGTCATAGAGTGTGCAGGGGGGGGTACCCCAGGGAAAAGGGACAGCATGTACTAAGGCCCTGTGACAGAAAGCATGGAACCTTCCTAGAAGGCCTGTGTGAGGGCAGAAGGCAGCTTCATATAGTCAGAAGAGTGGCCCAAGGGACATGTTTAGGTAGGTCATAGTCAGAGATCATGAAGACAGACAGAGTAAAAACTGTCAGGTTTGTGAGGTGACTTGGATGCCAAGAAAGGAGAAATGGGGCAGAAAGCAGAAGACAAGGTTGGGTGAAACAGGATATGTCTTGAGTAAGGCAAGGTCATTCTGAGTTCATCCTCTTTGTTTCTTAGGACCACATGCAAGGGCGCCCAGGGGTCCACGTGGCTGGCAAAAGTCACAAGCCTTTTCCGGAGATATTTCAGTGAGGTTAGAATTAGGAGAGTGAGTGCCATATTGAGTAATCCCATTGAGTCATTTAGTCAATAAATATTTATTAATGGTTTTTATGTTTCCTACTGTGGTAGGTGCTGAGAGGTGATGGGATTCTTGTCTTTGGGGAGCTGATAGACTAAGCAGGGAAGACAAGCATGTAAAGAAATCCTTGAAAATCCCTGAAGCAACCCCATTAGAGAGCTATGTGCAAGGGGCCAGAGACCCCAGCTTCGACTGGGGATGTCAGGCAAAGCACCCCTGAGATGTCATATGTGAGCTGGGTCTTGAGTTTCCCCGGTAAAAAAATGAGAGGAGGGCTTTCACCCAAGGGAAGTGTTTTGGTCAGTGTATCCCAACTACTAAAACAAATAATAACAATCCCTAAATCAGTGGTTTAACATAAGAGATTTATTTCTTGCTCATGCCACGCGCAGTGTGTTCTAAGTGGTCTTCCCAAAGTGGTGACCCACGGATTCAGGCTTTGTTCAGCCCCATCAGGTGGTTCCCAGTGGCACTGTATAAGGAAGGGAGGAGAGTGGGGAACTTCCCCTGCACCCTTACACCCCTCGGCACAGAAGTGACACTCATCACTTCCCCTCATATTCATTCCATTGCTCAGAAGTAGTCACATGGTCATGTGGCGATGCAAGGGGATGGGAAAATGTAGTTCTGATGGGACAGCTGCTTCCCAAAACGTCGACTCTGAGAGAGCATGAACCATCGGTAGACTCTTCGCTGCCTCTCCCATGAAGCAGCCTAGAATCAGGGAAAGGGACATAGCTGCTGAGCCTAGGGTGTGAGGGAGGAAGAAGGAGAATTGCCGAGAGAGGCCAGAAAAGTCAGCCATCGGTGGGTTGCCCAGGCCCAGGGACGGCACATGGAGAAACCAGGCCTCCTCTAGCTGCAGGGAACCATCGGAGGTGTTCACTCGGGGTGTGATGTTGAGATTTACTCCTCTTCACAGTTCACGCTTTTATCACATCACTGGCTACATGAAAAGAGGGCCACAATGATACAGGGAGTTGAGCGCTGGATTCTCATTTCAGCTCCGTCATTCACCAGCCATGTCACCTTGGGCTGGAAAAAGTCTCTCTTAGCTTCTTTCCTTATCACTAAAATAGGGACAAAACCATATACTCTTCATCCCAGGAATGCCTGAAGATCAAGTAGTGTTGGGGGAATGGCTTTTGGAAACTGGAAGCAGCTTTACATATCAAGGGAATTTTACTACTTTCTTTGCCTCTGCCCAAGGGGAGATATATTTCGCTGGGGACAAAAATAATTTTATGTCTGCTAAGGTCCTCAAACATACCCAGTTCTGTGATGGTCTACCAATAGTAGAATAAGAAATGGTCTCAATATAATCTTCTGTGAGGACAAGAAAATTTGATTAGAGATAACATCAACACTTCCTGGTGTCATGTGAGAAAGTGTATTGATGTCCTCTTCTCCCAGTCTTGGCAACCCTACCTGCAAAGGGCTGAGATAATGTTTTTCCATGAGAGCTTAAATACTTGCTTTGGCCATTCATTTTTCACCAGAGAATTTATTCCCAGCCCTCTACAGCTTTGTTTTTCCAACATTGCATACCTTACATAGACAAGACAAAATGTTCCTCTCCCTCACCACCCTTTCCTGCCAGCCCAGCCTGAAAATGTACTTGTTAACTTTGTAAATGTGCATACAAGTGGGAAGGAGTTGGCATTATTTGGATAATGCTACCACAAGATCAGGTTCTTTTTCAAGGCCTATTCTCTGTTTTGAAATAGCCAAAAGAATATGGTTATTTTATCTTGAAATTTAGTATTGAAATCAGGTATTTGGAAAATTGCCTCAGTTTGTAATTTTTCTTTTCTAGATTTGGTCTGGGTCTGTCAAAGCATCATGCTACCAAACATACTGATTTGGCAAAGTCGAACCATATAGGCTCCCTCCCATCTCTGCCCATTTTTTCTTTCTCCCTGTTCCCTTCTTACTCTGTCTCTCTCCTAGCAATAAAACATTTTTAGTTTTTAGTCTGCAGGATCAAGAAGACTAAAAAACACTGCTCTAAGATGTGCTTCAGGACACCCTAATAAAAGAAACAAAGAGCTCCATTCATGCATTTCTAGGGCACCTATCACCAGAGCAAGCCGATGCAGTTTCCATTGTCTCCTAATTCTGCATCCATATTTTGGATGGAACATGGAATCTAAGGTGTTATATTTTTAATTAAAGAAAGTTCTGGAAAGTTTCTTCGGGATGTGGTGCATCTTTGTTTTGGGCCATGAGTTGTACTCTCCAACTTAATGGCCTCCACTCCCTAAACAGCAGTCATGGGTATTCTTACAGTGGACAAGGGCCATGTGAAGATGATGTATTTCCTAGGCAGGATGAGGAGAAGTGAATAAAAATATAGGCAGCCAGACAGCAATTTCCAGAGACTGGGTGACATTTTAAATTGGTAATGCTCCTAATTACACAAGCCCTAGGAAACCACAAGGATATACAGTCACGGTTCTGGGATTAATATAAGTGAGGACCGCGAGCCCATTACTAATAGCATGTTTTCTTAGAATAATAGCACAGTATCTGCGTCAGCACAGTGTGATTTGCAATTAAAACACACACACATGTGCATGTACGACCTCTTGATATTTACTATTTGGGGGAAGACTTTTCCTGCTATCAAAGTGAAAAAAAACTTTTCTAAATTTTCCTATAGTAAGTGATACATGTTTCTTTGTCAAAAATTGCTGATAGGTATTGCTGTGTTAAAATGCCAGATTGATAAGGTTGAATTGAAGTAAGCCATGTATGGTCTTCTGGAATATGAGCTTGGAAGACAGAAATGTCCACTTTCAACTCCTAGCTCCCTTATTTACCGCTAGGTGAATTTGGGCTGGTTGCTCAGTGTTTCTGATTTTCAGTTTTGTCATCTCAAAAGAGAACATAATAATGGTATCTACTCATGTTAACCGTGAAGACTTAGAGCTAAACCAAATGCTTTGCTCAAAGCCAATGCTAAAAGATGCTAAGAATAATAGTCATTAATGAAACAAATTATAGTAACCTGAAATTTCAGTGATTAGCCTGAGATTCAGGCCTCGGCTTCAGCAGTGTTTGGGGAGTGGAGCCCAGTACATACCATCCCCCTCTGGCCTCTCAGCATGTCAGCCCAAGTGCTGGCCCCTTGGTGCCAGTGAGTGGTGGTTTCCTTGATTTAAGTCCCAGATCTGAACACGGAGAAAAGAAGTTTCTGTAAATTTCATCCATCTACTATCTTAATACCTTCCAACCTTCCGGATAAACTGTCCCAGCTTTGTGGAGGGGACCTGAAGTAAAATCATATACTTCACTTTTGGAATTTTAAACACTTAATGTTTAGTTATTTCTGAATATAAATGTCATTCTAAATATTATTTGAGAATTTCCATTTTCATTTAATGCTGGCAGATTTGGTAAGCAAGCTCTCCATGCCACTCTATTTTTCTTGGCCCTAAACATCCTAAAAGCAATCCATGTTACAAGAAACTGTAATAATAATAGCAACAATTTGAAAGATATTGATTATGTGCCAAGTGCTTTGTACACGCTTCATATTACTTGACCCCTACAGCAACCCTTAAAAAGTGGGTATTATTAACCCTATTTAACATACGAGAAAAAGTAGTCTCGCAGAGATTCATAACTTGGCCAAGGTGACATCACTCATAAATATCAAAGCTAGTACTTTAATTAAGTCTGATCTCAGTGCTCAAAGTTGGCATGGTGACAACAGCCAAGTACCTGTTTTTTCCACCCTTTTTTTCTTTTCTTTCCAGGTCGTTCTAGATGTTGGCTGTGGATCAGGAATTCTGTCATTTTTTGCTGTACAAGCTGGAGCTAGGAGAGTCTATGCAGTTGAAGCCAGTTCAGTAGCACGATATGCTGAGGTGAGTGACTGTATTTTTACAGCAACTACTAACTAGGTCTTCAGTAAACTTCAGGCAACGGAGTGATGGACTCTTCCAGGTAGGTTATTTAGAAGGATTTTTTTTCACTAGTGTTTTTTTCCCATTGAGGCTTCTGAGAGCCTGACTTCACTATAGTAATTGATATGAAAACAGCTTTTTAAAAATTTCATGATACTGAAAGTATAACAAACCTTTCTGCCTCCCCATCTACTGGGTAGCAGGTGGGCATGAGGGGAGATGAGTGTTCTCTTATCTTTAATGACCTACCAAGGTGAGCAGTCAGACTTCCCCGGAGCTACGTTTATTTTTTCCAAATGCTGTACTATCCCTGTCTGCACCCGGCACTTAAAATTTTACTCTTGGTTTAAGGGGCTGTTACCACATGCTTGTAGTTGCAACGCACACAAATGTCTGTGTTTCAAAGAGGTTTTTTAGATTTTAGCTTCTCTTAGGAGGATAGGGAGATGCTTTGCATTAACTACAGAGCTCTAATATGATCATGAAATGTGTACAAATATTAGAAAATAATTCAAAGTCAAGAGTCAGGTAGTAGTGGCCTTCAGAAATATTTGAATGTAGTAATTACCTAGCCAGGCTGTGGAAACGGCTGTGTGGATGCACACGCGTGAACAGGGGAGTATGCTTGTCGTTCACACCTGCAGGGGCCTGAATTTTAATGAAGGATAGGATAACAGAAGAAAATTTGGATTCTACTTCTGATGCATATCATGAAATGCCCCTCCCGCACGGGGCAACTGGTAGCTCTGAGTAATGGTTGGTTTTGGATTGAGTGAGCAAAGAGGGACCAGAGATAAGCAGACAAATATGGTATGCTTGGAAGGAAAGACTGCCAGTGCCTGATGGCTGGCATGTTATTGCATTCTCTTTTCTTCTTCCAACAAGTCTTGAATAAAATATTTTTGTTCATTTGCTGCTTCACCGATTCTTAAAAGTCATTTGTATTAAATATTGGGTATATACAACATAATATTTTTAAATGTGTATAGTTTAAAGAATAACAATACAATGAATGTGTGCCTGCTACCTCTTTTAAGAAATAGGCCCTTCACATTTCCATTAAAAGTCTATTTGTCTTATCCTGAACACTTTTCCTTTCTACCTTAAGCAAAGTTAGCCACTATCTTGAATTTTTGTTGTTCCTTACAGTTTTACCACGTTTCCACCCCTAGAAAAAATCCTTTATGAACTTCCCGTAAATGTAAATATGTACATATTCTTCTATAATTTGCTTTTTTCACCCAACATTATGTTCCTGAGGGTCCTTTTGTTGATGCATACAGGTGTTATTTATTCATCTTCAATTTTGAATAGTGATCTATTGTATGAAATGCCTCAAGCAGTTAGTTCACTGTGCTGTTGGCAGACTTTAGATGATTTCTATTATAAAAGTACTGTTATGAATATTCTTCCACACACTCCCCAATGCATCATTGCTAGAGTTTCTCTGTATGTATCCCACAGAATTGTTGGGTCATAGTGCATACATACCTTCAACTCTGCTTTATGGTCCAACTTGTTTCCCAAAGTGGATGCTCCAATTTTTACTCTGTCCGGCAGTAAATGAGAGTACCATTGTTCAATGACTTTGTCAGCACTTGATAGTGTCAGGTTTTGGAATTTTTGCCAAACTGGTGTTTATGACTAATATTTGTAGTTTTAATTGGTATTTTCTGTTTACTGACTACATTGAGTATCTTTGCAAAGTGCTTTGGTCATAAGTGCTTTCTCTTCTGTGGAATGCCTATTCAAGTTTTTGGACAATTTTTCTTTTGATTTGTTTCTCTAACTCTTAATTGATTTGTGGGAATGATCTCTATAATCTGGATGTTAATCCTATTCTGTTATATATGTGGAAAATATCTTCTTCCAGTTTGTGGATCACTTTTCTCTTTTTGTATGAGCCTAGTAAATTTTAAATAGGGAATTCTAAATAAAAAAAGAGATGAGAATATAAACTTATATTGAGAGAACCCCAGATGTAAAATGCCTCTGCTTAGATTTTAATAGATCTTAAAACGCATTCTCAAGGAGAAGGAGTTGAGTGTAGAAATTTGTTTCAAGCGCTGCTCATTCATTTAATCATATTTTTGTCCTACAATCCTGTTTGTTGGGTAATATAAGAGAAACAGTAATGATCAAAGTCTATTCCTGTATTTGAAGAGCTCTTATTCAAATAAGAGATCGACCCTGTTGTCTCTTGTATCAGACACCCTCCTCCCCAAAAAAATGACTGGCATAAATAATTCAGGGATTTTCTTTCTCTCATATTGTTTTCTCATATATTTTAAGGTGTTTTGAGACACATTGGTTATTTTTAAAAACTTAAAAATCTAATACCTTTGGTCATAGCATTTTAAGGGAAGAGAAGGAGAAATCAGCTAGTATTATTCTTGCGTTTCCTAGCTATAATCCTGTCTCCAACCTCAGCATAACCTCAATAATCACTAGCACACCATGGAAGGAACTGTTCTAGAACCATCTGGTGATTGGTGTCTCATCCTGATTAAACACATCAGCAGGATTGCTGCTTTCTTCCCGAGTGGAAACTTCTCTAACAGGCACTTTTACCCAGAGCGTGACTGCTGTATAATTATAAGGGTCTCTAGCAAAAAGCCAATAGAGAGGAGAAAAGGGAAAGAACTTAAAATGTTTAAATTTCTAAAATTATCTAAACTTTTAAAACTATTAAACTAAAAACTTGGATACAATTTCAAATTTACAGAGAAGTTGTAAAAATAAAAATAGTCAAAGGTTACCCAGATTCTCGTTACTGAGATTCACCTGTTGTTCATTTTACCCTATTTGCTTTGTCATTCACACTTGGTTCTCTCTTAACTATACACACATGTTGTGGGGAAGTTGGGGTTCCTATGGCCAGGATCCTTACTGAACTTAAACCACCTGATGATGTAACTGGCCTGTTGCTGGGCTACCGCTTCCACACCTTTAGGCAATAAGCTATGACTGTGCTATATAGAGAGCTCGGCCCAGTGCTCTGAGCAGAGGCAGAGACGCTAGTGCTCGACCTACTGCCGGGAGAACAATCTGGGTAATAAACCCTTTCACCCCAAGAACGTTCTGCTGTCAATTTCTTTGGTCGCATTAAATCCATAGCGAACTTGCCTGGGGCTGAAACCCATTGGCAAGACAATTGGTGAAAGTCGGCAGAGTTCATTGTTGACCAAGGAAAAAGACAAGCTGCCCTTTTGGGAGGGGTGCTTCAGCGGGCTGCCCCTGTGAATGGGGAGACAGTGGATTGTCCCCCAATGGGTATGTGGTCTGAGGTGGCTTGCCTCCTAGAGGACTGGGCCCCACCCCAGGACTGGAGGCAAGTGGAGGTGACGCCTGAGGCAGTAGGGGTGGCCCTTGGTATAGTAAGCAGATCCTTTGAGAAGCAGAGTGCCCGTAAGGCAGCGGGAACACATGTGAATATGTTTACACACATATACATAAACATACATATACTTACACACGTGTAGCTCTCAGAGCTAGACATAGACATAGACATAGACATACACACACACTTTTTTCTGTGGGTGATTTATATATATCATCTCCTTTTATCCTTAAACATTTCAGTGTGTATTTCCTAAGAATAAAGGTGTTCTCTTATATAACCAAAAAGAACTTAATTTAAAGGTGTAAAAGGAGCTGTCCAATGACTTGTCCACTAAGTCACTCAATGTTACTGATCAAAAGGTGCTGGGGAGGCCCTGGCATGAGCACAGAGGCTGTCACCAAGGGTTTTGAGACACAGAAAGTCTACACTTAACTGCCTCTTTTCTTGCATGGTATTTCCAAGGAGACTCGCTTTTGAAAGCATTAAAGCCAACATCACAATGAATTTTGAAGCACCATGATTTTATTTTATCTTTGGTTTTAGCTTCTGCATGGGGATTTTTGTGTTTCTGCCATCTTGCTTTTCTGTGTACAGTTAGGGCGTATTGGGGGCAAGGGTAGTTTTCCAAAAGCAATGGGGACCGCAAGGAGTACTTGAAATCTTTGCCGGCAAGTTTCTTTCACCCTTGAGGCCTTCCCTGCTTGTGGCCTTAAAGACAAGCTAGTTAGAAATGCATTTGGGGCCAATAATGATGAGAATCTTCTCAAAGATCGAATTAGTCTCCTCATGAAAACTGTGGCCTCCACCATTCCCCTGGCTGCTTCTGTGGGTGTCAGGAGATGCTCCCCGTGGGCCAAGCCCTTTTACCCTTCAGAGGATGAACTGTACCAGCTCTTTGTTTCTGCTTCTATACTGACACTCTTCTGTACAATTTGGGGGTGGCAAAATGCAAGTGTGAACAACCACAAAAGATGTTCACTGTCAGAATAGGCTCTTAGAGCAGCTCGGCACACAGCGCATGGTGTTCTTCCTTTTGACCTTTTCGTTATTTGGTAACTGAACCAGCAGACATTTAATTCTTTCCTCTGGAGTCGTCATTAAATTGCTTGGAAAAGATAAAATTGCAACAAGAAAGAAACATGTACAAATTTAACCGTCAGCTGTGCCTGGATTCTTCTCACACCAGGCTTCTGGGCTTTAAGTAAACAGAATTTTATCAAACTGTACTGAAGTCAGTGTCAGTTGCATTCAGGGGCTCAAGCTGATTTTGTAAGGGCCCACCCTCAGATGGCAAGATGATGAGAATGAAGAAAGACTCCTTGTCTGGAGGGCATGCGTGTTGAGTCATTTTTTTGCAGGATGGTCATGAACTTGCCCAGATGCAGCCATGTGCTTCTACCCTGGGCCCCATTCTAACAATTCTGGGTCAGTACTAAGAGATCATCCTTGTCCAAGTAACAGGGCACAACTAAAGGCCTCCCATGGGTTCCTAAACTTTAAGCCTTCCCTCCTTGGAACAGCAGCTTCATCTTGCTCTTTGTCATTTCTTGTATTCAAAACATAAAGCTAAAGCCCCCAGATCATACAGACCAAATGCAAAAGAAAAAGGTTATTAATCAAATGTAAACACATACAGTCAAGCAGGGGCAGGACATTCCTTAATTTAAAATTGTACACAAATACATGTCATGTCTCTCCATTGAAATGATAAATTTAAAGACTATGAGAATAAGCAGTCATGAATAGATTTATGTGTTATAATAACTTAAACTTACAACAAAGCTCTGGCACTTAGATTTAACAATGTCCATAATCATTTTTGGGCCATTTAATAAAGACTTTACAAGTACACAGTTCCTGTCTATATCTCATTAGGATGACTTTTAAGGAGTTAGGCCAAGTATTTCCAGGTCATGGGGTGGTGGAAGTAAAGACAGGTGGAATTGGAGCGATTGTGATGATTCATAATCTAGGACTACTCTAACCAATATGGTAGCCACTAGACAGATGTGGCTATTTATACTTAAATATAATTCAAGAAATTAAATTCCTTAGTCACACTAGTTGCTTTCAAGTGTTCAGTAGCCACAGGTGGCTAATGGCTATTGTACTGGACAGGGCAGATACAGAACAGGTCCATCATTGCAGGAAGTTCTAGTGGACAGCACTGATGGGGAGGACCTGGGTGGCCAGACCTCACATTCTAGCATGTGATGGCCAGGCTGATGGCTGTGTTCACCACCAGATATTGGCAGCCATGGCCAGGTTGGACTGGCTTGACCTTAGGTGAGACAGCTCTCCCCAGTCTGCTTGCTGTGGGCATTGTTTATCATTCCCTTATTTTTTAGCAAGATCTGTCATAGAGCAGGTTCCCTAGGAAACTAGACTCTGATACAGAGATTTGGATGCAAGAAGTTTACTGCAAAGGCTCTCCGGAACCTAACCTTTGGGGAAATGAAGAAAGCAGGATTGGAATGGCCAGGGGAGGAAACAAGCTGCAAATAGTTGGAATAAATGGCTCAGCAATCCCACAGGGAGTTCCTCTTCTGGGGCAACCCATTAGAATGAATCTACCTTGAGGCATGGCCTTTACATTCCACATTTCTTTTATGTACACTCCCTCAGGAAGGGGTGTGACTTTGGGAAGGGAGCTCTCTTGAACTAAGTTCAGAGCACGAGCACGACTCAGCTGAGAGCCATCACCTGCCAATACCCCAGTAAGTGCCTTGTCCTGAAGGAAGGTTCCATATGGTACGTCACAGCAAGAACTACAAGATCAGGATCCTAACTTTGGGCCACAGACAGAAAGCTGATGGAGAATAAAGCGCTTTGAAGTTTTCTTAGTTTTTCTGGATTTCAACTTTTTGAGCTAGGGTTTTTCTCCAATTTCCTTAGTTCCTTCAATAGCTAATTTCTATTTCCTTCTCACTCTCCCACAGACACCGAATGCGTGAGTCACAAAATTCCATCCAGCCTATAAACAGTTTTTATTTTTGCATTGATAATGAAGTTAAAAGGTGACAAAAAAGAATCTGTTAAGGAAACAATAATAAGCATTTTGCGTCGCTGAAATTTTAGAATTTAGGATGCATTTCCACATCTATAAACTCATTGTTCTTCAGAAAGAGTCTGCAAGGTGTTTGGAGCAGATATCATCCTCACAATAGAGATAAGGAAGAACTCTGGAGAAGTTAGGTCATGAAGAAGGGATGTCATGGCTTGTGAGAAACACATCCTCACTGTTCCTTCCTTTTCCAATCCAGGAAAGTAGAGGCTAGTGGTTCACTTGTGAAGATGTGAATGTGTTTGACTAATAGCTGGAGCCCCTACCCCTGTAGATGTTTCATGCAGGAATCAGGAAAAAAAAATCCTTTTCTTTTTGAGGAACCTATTGTGAAGCACTTAAGCAAGCAGTCACACCCACCACGTAAGAAGCAAAGCTTCCTCCAGCAGCACAGTCATCTCATAGCATACTTAACAGAGGAGCAGTTTAAAGCAGCCCTAGTGGAGTGCCACCCTACTTGCCACAAACCCCACCAGGAAATAAGAAACCATCTTATAGCTGGGTTGGTGATTGATGAGACAAGAAGGCAATTTGGGAGAGAATATCTATAGTCTTCATCTCACTCTGTACTCACTTCCCTGTAGGGTAAGGCATCAACATCTCTGCCAGGAGTAGAATTGATGACGCAGGTTCTGGAATCAGACAGCTTAGGCTTGAATCCTTGACCCCACTGCCTAAAAGCCATGTACCCTTGTGACAAGTGTGTAAGTACCCTATTACTGCTGTAATAAACTAACATAAACTTATTGGCATAAAGCAATACAAATGTATTACCTTATGGTTTGGAAGGGCAGAAATCTGAAATGGAGCTTTTGGGGCTAAAATCCAAGCATCATAGAACTGTGTCTGCTCTGGAGGTTCTAGGGGAGAATCCATTCTTTGTCTTTTCCAGCCTTTGGACGCTGCCCACGTTACCTGGCTAGTGGCTGTATCCCTCTGACTTCTGTTTTCAACATCACTTCTCTTTCTCTGACTCTTACCCTCCTGCCTCGTATAAGGATTCTTATGATTATATCGGACCCACCAGCATAATCAGAGATAGTCTCCCCATCTCAAGATCCTTAGTTTTATCACATCTGCAAAGTCCCTTTGCCATGTGAGGTCAACATTTACAAGTTTCCAGGGAGTAAGATGTAGATTTTTCTGGGCTGAGACGGGGGGAGCATCATCTGCCTACTTAATAAGTTACTTGACCTTTCCCTATCTCATTTTCTTCACCTATAAATTGTAGGTGGTAATAGTTCCTCTTGAAGATATCGTGGGGAATTAAATGACAAAATTGATGGAAAAATTAGCACAGTGCCTGACATTCTCTAACCATTTCTGTATTGTCATCATGGCTATCATCGATATCATTCTGGGGCCTCGTCTCATCCATGTCTCCATACAAATCAGCTGAAAAGATATCATGGAAGGCAGACCATCAGGCAAATATGGGAAGCATGGGGCTTCCCAATAGAGCACATTTTTCAAGAGTGTGTGTTTAAATTGCATCTTAAAATTTCCTTTAATGCCCCTTTTTAAGAGGCTCTACATCATTCCCAACTGTACTCAAAGCTTCTTTCAACTGGATAGGGCAGTGGCAGGGCAGCTCTCTGATATCCAATTCTCAAGAGAAATTCAGAGCTGTTTTCAAGTCCTTTCCCCGGTGGGTACTTCCCTTGCTGACCCAAATCTACTAAGTTCACCTCAGATGACCTCAGTATGGGTGACTGTTGGGCAAGAAGACAGTCACATCTGCATTAGAGAATAACACTGACTCTCAAACAAGGATGCACCAGGATCCCCTGCAGGGCTTCTAGGGCACAGGTTGCTGGGCCTCACCCCCAGAGCTTCTGATTCAGTAGGTACAGCGATGTGGACTGAGTATTAGCATTTCTAATAGGCTTGTTGTGGCTGATTAGTAGACCACACTTTGAGAACCACTGGGACTATATAATGTCAGAGATGAAACAGTCCTTGAAAAGGCCTTCCCCCTGTGTTTTTGAAAGATGCACCATGGCGACCCGGCAGGGACTGGTTAGAGAAAGAAGAGGGCTTGAATAACAGTCATGAGCCTACCTGACCTAAAGTTAGAACAATGCCCTCTTTTTCATGATGGATAAATTTTATTACATCCAACTTGGTGAATAGCCAGGAAGACTAAAAGCTTAACACCAGATGTATTCTGCATGTTTGAGACTTGGTTAAAAATAACTTGATTTTCTTCTTTTTATTTTATTTTTTTACTTTTGAAGTTTATTTTATTCTTAACCTCAAATTTTTTTCCCAGTTTTATTGAGAAGTAATTGACATACATCACTGTGTAAGTTTAAGGTGTATAATATAATGGTTTGATTTACATATATTGTGAAATAATTGCCACAATAGGTTTAGTTGATATCCATCATCTTCATACAGAGTAAAAAGAAAAGAAAAAAAATTTCTCCTTGTGATGAAAACTCTTAGCATCTACTCCCTTAACAACTTTCCTTTGTGTCATGCAGCAGTGTCACCTCTAGTCATGCTGAACAGTTCATCCCTAGTACTCATGTATCTTATAGATGGGAAGTTTCTACCTTTCAACCAGCTTCCTTTAATTCCTCCTTTCCCTAACCCTTGCCCTTGGTAACCATAAATCTGATTTTTCTTTCTATGAATTTGATGGGATTTTTGTTTTTGTTTTAGGTTTTTAGATACCACATATAAGATCATACAGTATTTGTCTTTCTCTGTCTGACTTACTTCACTTACCATAATTCCTCAAGGTTCATCCATGTTGTTGCACATGGCAAGATTTCCTTCCCTTTTTTAAAGGCTGAATGATATTCCATTGTATGTATGAACCCACTTTGTTTATGCATTCATCTGTCAATGGATATTTGGGTTGTTCCTATATCTTGGCTGTTGTGAGTAATGCTGCAATGAACATGGGGTGTAGATATCTCTTTGACATCCTGCATCCTCTTTGTTTGGATATATCCTCAGAAGTGGGGTTGAGAGATTATACAGTAGTTCTGGTTTTAATATTTCTGGGAACACCACACTGTTTTCCATAGTGGCTGCATCATTCTGTATTCCCACCAACAGCATAAGGGTTCTAATTTCTCCACATCCTCTCCAACACTTGGGATCTTTTTGCTGTTTTTTTGGAAACAGCCATCTCAACAGGTAAGTGTGAGGTGACATTTCATTGTGGTTTTGATCTGCATTTTCCTGATGGTTTGGAGAACAATACTTGTCTGTGTTACTTCCTGGCTTCTGGATCAACTTTTATTTGAAGAAGGGTCTGGAGGCCACAAAAAGCCTTTGGAAGTTGCTGTCCAATTTCCTCATTTGCAGAGGGGGCCTAGAGAAGTTTAGGGGTTTGCTCAAATACGTGGTTGTCTTTCCTCTGCAGTGGTAAATTGTCCTCCAACACTGACAGGTATATAATCTCAATATTGAAACTGTAATTCAACAACCACTTAGCTCACCTGCAGCTTCCAAAAGCTACTTCCCTTAAGCCAAAGTCTTAACTCACAGCCACTCACCTTGTTCCTCACTTTACCCCAGTAGCGCCCATTGTGAGTAGCTGTTGTCCATCCCTGTTTAAGGACCAGTTTGATCCTGGGCATTACAGGAGAGAAGCAGCATGTTTCGAGAAAGTGTTTCTTGACCTAAAGCATTTTTCTGCCATGGCAGCTACACATTTTAGGGGAATTGTGATTAGGCCACACATCTTCTTGGACAGCAGAGCAGGGAAGGTGGGACGGACTAAATTCACCTAAATAAGATATCATTTGAGCTTGCCCAGGGAATGAAACTAAAAAGCATTCAGATGGTTGATTCCTAAACATTGCTAATAATGTCTTGGTGTCGTAGAACTCCCTTCAGCCCTAGCAGTGAATTTGCTTCACACTCACAATCCACGCCCCCCCCCAACTTTACTTTTACCAGCTCTTTTCAGGTGCTCATGCTGTAGGAAATCCCACAAGAAAGATAAAACACAAGATCAGTGTTTGGCTGTGTGAGACTCCTCCAAACCAGACGAGTGCCTGAAGGGCAAAGATTTCAGTCCAATCCACAGGTTGGCTTCTCCACACAATGCTAGGTAATCACTTTGACTGCTTGTTTCTGCAGAATTGATGAATCCTCTTTTGCTCGGGGCTGATGGTTTGGCTGTCATGTAGCCTCAGATTGGTGTCCGATCCTGTTCTTTTATCTGCTGTAGCTGAGGAAATGATAACTGCTTTTGCCACCTGGGTAACTTTTTAATGATCTGAAAGACCGCAAGGACCCAGCATCTCTTTTGTGCATTTCCTCATTCAGCAACCTAATCGTTATCTGAAGAGAGCTTTCTTGAAAAGAAAAAAGGCCACTCTTCTCAGGCAGAAGCAATAATACCGCACGATTCTCTGATTAAACTATCGTACTGCGCATATTACTGGGCATCCGTCCTGCTTGAAGCAGACTTACCACTGAGGCTTCTTGGTATTTGCACTGTTGCTTTTCTGCCAACAAGCAGTGAAATGACAGATGAGTGTCAATGGCAAGTAAAGTGGGAATGGCAAGTAAAGTGCCTAAGAAACTGCCGGGGCCCTGCCGCCTCCTGGGGCAATGCTGGAAGGGAAACGTGTTTTCCTTTAGGGTCACCCTCTGTGTAAATGAACTTCAGTCGCAGCTGAAGCCAAAGCTGGCACTCCAGGGGGTGCAGGCCTAGAGCAGAAGAAGCATGTTGCATGGTCTCCCTGTACCCAAGGGTACAAGCAGCCTCTGCACACAGGTACCAAGCTTAGAACTGAAAGCAGGAAGTCGTTCTCTGTCCTCCCTAAACTCTTTTTTAAAAAATATAACATTTTAAACCTCAAATCCTTTGAACTATAGTAGTTAAAAATTGCAGCTTCCTAGGTGTTGAAGAGGTCAGAACTTGAGCAGGAGTGTGGTCATTGCTGTGTACATGTATCCACAAAGTTCTGATGGATACACATTTTCAGCTGTCAAATCAATGTACACACATTGATGTACATATGATTTACATATTGATACAAACTATGTATACATTACTGTACTCATGCATTACGTACACTATAAACATACTTGAAAGTGAAAATGAGGCTCCTCTGTACACCCAAAAATAGCTAAAATTTAAACGACTCAATTCAGCCAGCGGGACCCACACCCATTGTTGGTAGAAATGTAAAGAAAATGACACAAGAACTTTCAAAAACTATCAGGCAGTTTCTCTTAAACATGCACCCTGGCCCCGATGGTGCAGCCATCCCAGTCTTTGGCATTCACCTACGAGAAAAGAAAATACCCGTTTACATGAAATCCTGGGGGCGACCCAAATGTCCATCAGTAGACGGAAGGATGAAGCAACTGGAGATATCTGAACAATGGAATACTATTAAGCCATAAAAGTGAATGAGCTACATGTAACAGTATGGATGAATCTTAAAAACATTATGCTGAGAAGAAAAAGCCAGATACAAAAGAGCATATTAACTTATTCATATGAAATCCTAAAACCGACAAAACTAATCCACAGTGACGAAAAGCAGATCCCTGGTTGCCTGAGGTGGGTGGCAGTGAGGAATAAAGAGGGATTAGGATTGACTGTAAAGAGGCAAGAAGAAAATTTAGGGGCCTTCTATGCTTTCTATATCTTGATTGTGGTGCTAGTTACATAGGTATACATATTTATTAAAACACTTTAAACTATATACTTAAAATGAGGATGCTTCATTGTATGCAAACTGTCCAATAATCATGCAATCAACATGCTTTTTAAAAGCAAAAGTGAACTTCTGTTCACTTTTGTACTGGAAGTCTTAGTCCATGCAATAATGAGAACCAGAAATAAAGTGATTGAAAGGGGGGAAAAGATAAGATAGGATGTAAAACAACAATATTTAAAAATACAAGTATTTCACTAATGGCAACACAAAAACCTGTAGACTTATGTGACTTAAAATATTGATTTAAAATTTAGTGATACAATTTAGTGGAAGTGTGGTTCTATGTTAACTTTATTTTAATAGTTAAGAGGGCTGTTGCTGTTGGGTGAAAACTCCCAAGAATATGTAAATTCAAATGGAAGAAATGCAAAAATGAGTTGAGCTAAATAAACAATTATCCAACACATGAAATTTAGTTAATACATCTCTCTTTTCTCTGATGTCAATCAGAAGGTCTTATAAACGAATCAGAATGTGTTACATTCTTACATTTTTATGAATAAGATTTAAAATTACTAAAAATTTTGGAAGATTTTTGAACAAATCAGAAAATTTCGTTCTCAAGTTTTTAAAATTTTACAGATATGAGACTCTTTATTCATTTTCAGAAACAGAATCATGCAACAATGCAATATCCCAAAACATCCATTTTCAAAATGTTCTTTCCATAGCACAAGAAGAATAGTTACTCCCTCATTCACTACTAAAAGTCATCCTTGAAAGGGCAAATTTAAGTTAATTTTTTTCAAAAATTCCTGCTAGTACAATACTTGTGACAGCTACTTGTCACCACAGAAAATTTCAGCAAATAACAACTCTTGTCTTTAACAAGAAAATTCCGTGATTCATCTATAAGTAGAGTAACTCTTCTAAATGCTTTGCTATGAAATAGCCAGTAAAGGCTCATTGCTGTAAAGATTTTTAAGGACATCTCCATATTATTACAAAGTGCTGTGAACAGTCTACTTACCAGCTCTTAAAAACCTTTTAAAAAATGTATAAAACTGTCCATTCTGATGCCATCCCATAGTTGCATGAGGATATCTTGCTTAAACTGCTTGTCTCTCATAACTTATTAATGTAGGATGCCTTTAATGGACATTAATATTAGTTGTTCTTATTGTCATTGTTTATATTAGTCATCCTGACACTATCTAGGGTTTGCCACAAGACAGACATGGTATTTTTTGTTCTTTGATTATATGGGTTTTATTTTTCAGAGGTAGCCTGGAACACAGTTTGGGTTTGCTATAAGCAGCCTGGCATAGTGTAAAAAAGAACTCTTGAATTTGGAATCAAACAGCTTAGGTTGATTTTGGGGGGTACCACTTAATGTAGGTGTATCTGTCAGGATAGGCAAGGTTTTCAGCAGAGTTCTGCTACAGTTATAAAAGACTCCAACTTTTCAGACCGACAACAACAAAAGGTTTATTTTTTTTTGCTCAATACATGTCTGTGGCTATGGCTTATTTTATTGACTAAGTCACATGACCAAGCCTGGTATGAATGGGGCAAAAAAGTGTGATTTTACCCAAGGGAAAGAAAGAGAATATTTGTGGACTTTATGAAGACAGTTTGGTTTCTTCAACTTCAAAAACCAGTCGAATTTTGTAAAATCTATTGGTCAGGCCTTTGGTAGCGAATCACAGAAGGACGACTCACATTGACTTACGAGAAAAGAGAATTTATTGGCTCATATAAACATGCATCCCAGAGGAGGAACAGGTAATGATCCAAATGAGGTTCTCTGTCACCCTCTCTCTCCCTCCCCACAACCTTCTAACCCACTGTAGCTCTGCTTCCTGCTGTGTTGGCTTCACTCTCCTACCATAGAAAGTCCATCTAAATGAGAAGGGGAAGTCCACTGGCAGCCCCTGAACTACATCCTTCAGACCCATGACTCAGAAAACAAGTAACCTTCTCCAGGTCTCCCTTGAATAAAACTCTAGGGAAGGATTGTGATTAATCTGACTGCCTACTCTTCCGATCAGGTGATTATTATCAGAGGAATGGGAGTGTTCCAACTGCCTGAGCTGGGTAGTATGTCTACTTCTGTGTCTGGGGTGGGGGAAGCTGCCTGTCACTGGTAGCCTCACCAGCATCACAAGATTGGAGCAGGGGAGTAAAAATTTCCCAGGAGTGGGTCCTGCTTAGGTGGGATCATTCAAGGGTTTGAACTCATACCTGCCTTACTCTCAATAAGATAAAGCATTGTGAGAGCCTTTTGTAAACTGAAAAACTTTGTCCAAATGCTAATCACTGTTATTATTCCTTTCAAGTTGAATGAAAAGCTCCATTATTTATTAGGGTACATTAATGCTGGTGGCAGGCAAATTTTGTTCCACACACTTTCTTAGGTGGAAATAAAGTTGCAATAAGTAGGCAAGTGGTTACCAGCAAATTAAGTCCATGACAAAACTGTTTAGTCTTAAAGCTGGATGTGGTACTTGTGACATCAGAATGAGGTTGTACCTGCAAGGCAACTATACAGTGATAATGTGAAGAGTTCTGCAATATATTTTTTCTGAGTGCTAGGACATCTTGGTGCTGGGGGATATAATAGAAGAATAAAGCACAGCCCCTCTCAAAGAAATGCTTCACTTCAACCAGATCCCATAGCTCCAAATATGCAGATCATGTCAAGGAAGGATCAGGACAAATTGAATGTTTCGCTTTCCCTCCTGATGCCTTGACAGCCTGTTCATCATACTTACTGAATGTTTAATTTAATTCATGTGCTCGAGGCCACACGCTCTGCATTGCAGCTGTGCGCAGTTTGTTTGAAGGCGCTTTCATGGCAAGGCCAAAGGCAGGAAGCACACGGCCGTGATACCTTGATGAATGCATCTCTTGGGAGGGAAGCACTTTTATAATGAAGTCACAAAAGAAATCTTCCTAAATCCTTGGAAGCCCATAGTATGCATGTGTGAGTGCAACCAAAGTACTTCCAAAACAACTCTGTTGAAGGTAAATAAGGCCAATACTAAGGAGGATTTAAAAAAATCTCACTGCTGTGTCCCCAGGCACCATTCCCATAGTCTTCTGGTAACACGCACACTCATGCATGCACACACAGGTGCACACATACACATAGAGTACTGCTTCCATGTCTGTTGTGACCAGTGCTTCTGCTTGCAGTACCTAATGTCTCCTGCTTTTCCAATCAAAACAGGGAAGAAGAAATAATTGTCACATTCTCTTGTTAATTGATCAACTGGGTTGCTTTTGTGTTAATGAATTTCACCCTCTAAAAAACCATTGTATCTTCGAGTTTGAACTCTAGCTGTGCTGGATGACAGCTTCCAGGAGGTCTAAAATCACGCTTAAGCTTATTGTGACATTGTGGATAAAATGAAAGTTCCTGTGGCCAGGATTCTCACCTGGCCCTGGTTGGCTAGCTCACTACACACGTGTGGACAATACGTTGTTATTGATTCTATATAAAGAGCTCCTCCCAGTGCTCTGGGTGACATGGTGGCATGCTTGCGAGACTGCAGGAGAACAGAGCAGAGGCTGGAGTGGTGGCAGCGCCAAGGACAGAGGCCCAGAGGATGGCTATGCGGGCAGAGGGGCCCCAGAAGCAGAGACTGGCTTGCTGCATGCAGACACGCTCTGAGTGAACAGGATTTTAGTGATTGACCTGCCACTGTGGAAATAAAGTTGGGTATAACCCTTTTCACCCCAAGAATGTTTTACTTTCATTTTCTTTGTTCACATTGAATCCATAGCAAACTTGCCCAGGGCTGAAACCCATTGGCAAGACAGACATCCTGGGGGTAAATCTCATTCAGTCTTTATAACGAATGGGGGATGGTGATATGGGATCCACTTCTTTGTGAGCCTCCCTCTTCCTAAAGCCTTAATTGGCTCCGGGCTTTGTCCCACAGCTGACATCCAGAAAGACCCAGTCCTTTTTTTTTTGGTACCTGTTTATTCCCTTGTAGTGCCAGAGGTTTCCAGCTCCAGGCAAGTTCACTCTGGATTTGGTGAGACCAAATAATGAGAACAGAACATTGAGGGTAAAAAGTCTTATACCAACCTGTGGCAGGCTGAGTGTTAGAATCACATCTATATCCAGCAAGTCCCCAGTTCACAATTCACCTCAACCTCCATGCAGAGCACTAGGTCAGTAATGGGTCATTGCCAACACATGTGTAAGGCACATGCACAGTGGGCAAGTAGATTAGGGTCAGATGAGCTTCCTGGCCATGGGAACTTCTATTTTCCCTACACTCCACCCCACCAGGATTTGCACCTCACAATCTACATGCCCTCAGTCTTCTGCAATGGTCACTGTGCAAGAAAGCTGGAACATTGTAACCAGATTCCACAACAGCAAGAGAGGCCATAACAACCTACAGATAACAACAAGAATTATGATAATAATAGTAATCCTTAAGCCTGAGGAGATCAATTGCCAACAGTGGTCATTCTAGCCATATTCAAACCAGTTCTACTCAGATGAGTTCATGACTTGCATTTTCCATAGGAGACCAGTAGTGGAACTCGTAGGAAGCTCTGTGCACACTCAGCAAGCAAACATGTTGGCAGTTTTTGCTAGTGTGTGCATCCAGTCCACAAAGACCTTAAGGGCAATAAGACACATGCTTCAATGACACCAACGTAGGCAAATCTTGTCCATCAGGTAGGATGCATGCAAAGGAGTAGTCCTGTGATAGGACTATGGCAGGAAGGGAGTCCTGTCCAGGTCTAGTATACCATACATTTACCCCTCTCTCTGTGGGGGTTACTGAGGGGTCTATCTATAGTGTTACTGGAGGTGCATGCACTGGCCATAAATATAAAACAAAACTCCCCAGTAAGATGCTCTCACCTTCCAGCTGTTTAAGGTACACTACTATGATCTGTGGGGGCCACTCTCCCATTACTTCAGGAATACACAGGAGGCCAGCTTCCAGACCTTGTCCCCATGGTTCCAGGAAGACCAGTCATTGCTGGTCCATGTGTTGAAATGTCCAAGGCCACGTACACTGAATAGAGTCTATGGGGTTTATTGTGATCGGTGCTGGCAGCAAGATACTATGCTGGTGGCTAAAACCCCCACTTCAAAAATTCCTCCTTATTTTGTATTTGCAGTTGTATAGGGGAGGCAGCAATGTGTTTCAGCATGTCTATGGGGCTCAATGCCCCTTTCTCAGGCTTTTCATTCAAACGCCGTAGCACTGTCCATAGGCAAACTGACCGTCTCTGTAGACTGTGTTATCTTACTTTAGGCCAGATTTTACCAAACCATTGTAATTCTCTATCATGCCTGCCCTGGTAGGATTATATGGTACATGAAACTCCTACTTTACCCCTAATGACTGCACCCATTCTTGTACTGTGTATCCAGTAAAGTGAGTGCCTTGATCACTCTCAACTACATGTGGTAGGCCATTGGCCACAAAGAAATGCTCCAGGCCTCTTTTGGTCATTTGCTGGTCCGTGCAACATGCAGGAAAAGCAACCAGAGGTCCAATAGCTGTGTCCACACAAGTCATGGCATATCAGTACCCTTCTGATTTAGGCAGAGGTCCAGTATAGTCTGTTTACCATCTGATGTGGGGTATCAGCCCCTTAGCTCTCATCCCAGGTGGCTGTGGTACTCGGTGTAAATCCCTTTTAGAGCACACACAAAACACTCCTGCCAGGCTCTGCTGACTTCTTCAAAGGTTAAAGTCAGGCCCCACTGATGGGCTATAGCCTACATTGTCTTCTGCCCCACGTGCAACAAACGTTGATGTAACCAGTGGCTCACATCAGAGGCAGGCTTTCCTTCTAGCCTTCATACCTGGGCCAATTCTTCTGCTTCATTTCCTGGGGATACCAGTGGCTAACAGCCTGTCACCTGATAAACTGTAACTCTTTCAGTCTGACCAGAGGCCCATAAGTCTTGCCACAGCTCTTGCCCCCAAAGGTGTCAGTGACCAGCCATCCATTTGGCATGGTACAGAGTCAAGCCCCAGTAGATGGCCCAGCTGTCAGTGCAGATAACTACTGGGGATGGCTCCTGGCTAATTGCAAGACACACTGCCTACAACTCTTCCTATTGGCTGCTCTTCCCCTCACCATCTTCCATCCATATTGTCTGTCTTAGGATGGATAGCTATGTCCCTCCATTTTTGTGACTGCCCACAACTGGAGCCATCTGTGTACCATGCATCTTCAGATATAAGGGTTCTTCCCCCCTGATAATGACTCTCTGCTACTAATGGCTCTAAAGCAAAGTCCTTCTGCCTTTCACTGGGATATGTCACTGGCCCCAGTAAGCATTGGATTTCTTCACTCAAGGTGGTGGTAGGTGACCCGGGCATCCCACTCCTTGGAATCTACCCAAAGAATACAACTTCTCAGATTCAAAAAGACATATGCACCCCTATGTTTATTGCAGCACTTTTTACAACAGCCAAGATACAGAAGCAACCTAAGTGTCCATCAGTAGATGAATGGATAAAGAAGAGGTGGTACATATACACAATGGAATACTATTCAGCCGTAAGAAGGAAACAAATCCTACCATTTGCAACAACATGGATGGAGCTGGAGAATATTATGCTCAGTGAAATAAGCCAGGCAGAGAAAGACAAATGCCAAATGATTTCCCTCATTTGTGGAGTATAACAACACAGCAAAACTGAAGGAACAAAATAGCAGCAGACTCACAGACTCCAAGAAGGGACTAGTGGTTACCAAAGGGGAGGGGGGTGGGAGGGCAGGTGGGGAGTGTGGGAGAAGGGGGTTTTGGGGTATTATGTTTAGTACACATGGTGTGGGGGATCATGGGGAAAACAGTGTAGCACAGAGAAGGCAAACAGTGAATCTGTGGCATCTTACTACACTGATGGACAATGACTGCATTGGGGTATGGGTGTGGGCTTGATAATATGGGTAAAAGTAGTCACCACATTGTTTTTTCATGTGAAACCTTCATAAGAGTGTATATCAATAATACCTTAATAAAAATATATGTATATATATATATAAAGGAGGTGGTAGGGAGGACGCTGCGCTGTTGTAGGTATGCACCCCACTTAGCCAGTGTAAGCATCTGTGTCACACTACTCTGTGGTTTTGGGTCCAGTCTTATACCCACCCCACAATGGGACAGGTGGTTTTAACCTGTATTGGGGCTGCTTCAGTAATGGGCTCCATAGCCAGCAAGGCATGGTACACAGCAGCCAATTGTCTCTATTAAGGTATACCATACTTCTGCTCCTTTCCAATAGGTTGGTGAGTTCATTCAGGTGCCTACCAGAGACCCCAGCCATATCCATCCATCTTTGGTCTCATGGACATCCAACTCACAGGCCTTATGGGTCAACCACACTCAAGGCCCGCACAGCCTTCACTGCCTGTTTTGCAGCGATAAAATCAAATGCACCTGTCTCATCCCAGTCCCATTTAATGCTCTTTCATACCAAATGGTATGAGGGCTTCAGAATTTGTGCCAAGTGTAGGATAAACACACACTCCAGTAGCATAAAAGACCCGAAAATTCCTATAACGATGCCACAGTTGTAGGGGTAGGAAAGGCCTGGACTTTATCTATGACTGCTTCTGGGATCACTTTGGTCTTACCTGACCAGACGACCCCCAAGAATTTGACTGACAAATCAGGTCCCTGAACTTTGGTGCTATTCATGGCTCATCCTTTCTCCTGTAGATGTTGCAGCAGTTCTAGGTATATAAGAATCAGAAGTAAGCATGACATCATCAATATAATGGTACAGCTGCACCATTGGCAGTTTCTCCCATGCTACCAAGTCCTGGGCTACAAATCCATGACACATGGTGGGACTGTGGAGGTATCCCTATAGAAAGACAATGAAAGTCCATTGCCATCCTTCCCATGTGAAAGAAAACTTTTCCTAACTTTTCTTGTGCTATATCAATGGAAAAGAAGGCATTAGCAAGAGCCACAACATAATAATATGTCCCTAATTCATGACTGAGGGTGTCCATAAGGGCTGCAATAGAAGGAATGGCAGCATGCAGGGGGATGACTTTATTCAGTTCTCTGTAACCCATGGTCATACTCCAGAAGCCATTTGGCTTTTTTACTGGTCACACTGGGGAATTGAAAGGGGTATGGGTGGGCTTTATAATACCCATGCTCTGCAGTTCCTGCAGCATTTCTCCAATTTCTTTATTCCCTCTGGGAAATTTGTATTGCTTGTTATTACTCACTCCCTGAGGCACAGCAAAGCTATGGGCGGGTGCTGAGCATGTCCCCTCAGAGCTGCCTTCACCACATGTATCCTCAGTTTGAACTCACCCGCAGTGGTCTGCAACCATAGGCCCTGCAGGATTTCTATCTCCAAAATATGTTCAGGGGTGAGAAAGATATACACAATATACTCTTTTGGGGATAGACACCCACTCCCAACAGGATTCAGGCTTGTTTCACTCTGATAGCCTTACCTTCACATCCATCTATAACAGCAGGTGTCCCAGGAAACCACTCAGGGTTACCATAAATGAGGATTCGCTCCTGTGTCTCCCAGAGCCAGGACACACTGTACATTCACGGGGGACCAATGAATTGATATTTCAACATGTGGCCTCCAGTCTCCACTGGGTCACTCAGGGTGGGTGCCTTGACCCTCCCCTCAGTCAAACCGTATCATCCAGTTGGCTTCCTGTGCGGGTTCAGGTGAGGCTGGCTGACTCTACAGCAGGAAGTCTTGCAGGTGCACAGGCCAGACTTGTGGCTTTGTCTCTGGCTTCCATTTCTTGTTCCTCACCTTAGCCAATGGCCAAAACCACTGCTCGGGCTTCAGTTGTTGCCACAGCTCCAGTAAGGTTTTATTCGATTTTCCAATCCAGTTTCTCTTTATCTGCTCCTGCCTTTATCAAGTCAACCCACATCAGGGTCCTCATGACCTTCACAGGGCCCCTGAAGCCCTTCCTCTCAGAAGCGAACCTCACTCCCTTTTGTGCTCATATCACTTCAGCCTCCCCCAAATCTGCCACTGTATGGGTAACCACATTTATGAGCTGCTCTAAGTGAGGAACAAGATTGCTCATTCAGGGCTCAAAGAGGACGGGGGAGCCATTTGCAGCACCATATCTCATATCCCCTTGATAAATGGTTCCACATCTGGACCATCATTTACTGGATTAAAAATGGCGTTTTTCATGCCCAACTCCGGTAACACCTGTTGGAGTTCAGCATACATCTGCTATCTAGCAGGGGACGATGGTAAGTCACCCTGATTGGGCCATACAGGGCAAAGTGTGGCCATGAGCTATTCAAGAAGTGAATGAGTCTCAGAAGTCTGGTGTGCATTTTGCAGTTGCTGCCACAAGGCAGAATGGATCATCAGAGAAGCCAGCTTTCCCATCTCTAATCCAGACAGGAGGATAGTGATACTATCCACTCCTACATCCCAAAGGTGCAGAAGCCAAGCCAATACAGATTCCAAGGGTTTCTGCCAAAACCGGGAGCCCAAATCCACCAGCTCTGCCAGTGTATAGGGGCGGAGCATGGAGTGCTCCACGACCTAGGGAGGGCGCTGCTCCTCTCCTGGAGGAACCTGCGGTGGCTCCGTCTTCATTTTCTTAACTACAACTGGGTGGGATTTCAGTAGAGGAGGGCTTGGTGCCTCTGGCATCACCTCCACCTCCTTGTCTTCCTCTGACATACCCTCTACCAGTTCTGGGGCTGATGGCAGGTGGCTCACTGCTCCTCAGGGCACCTCCACTGCTACATGCTTTACCTCCTCCACAGTGCCTTGCAGCAACATTATGTCAGTCTTCAACGAATCTCTTACCTCCTCCACAGCACCTCACAGCTTGTGTTCTTGTGCTGCCTCTCCTCATGCTTCTCGCGGGAATATGCCCTTCTTCATGGCCTTTCATTTTTTCTCAGTGCCTGCAGCGATGCCTTCTCATTCTTCAACAAATCTTTTACCTCCTCCACAGCACCTCGCAGCTTGCATTCCCCTGTTGTCTCTTCTCATGCTAAGCTTCTCGCAGGGGTACATCCTCATCTACATCCTTTTTTAACACTGTGAGAAATAGCCAACTCAAGGCTCCCACCACTATGCAGGCACTCTGTCTCTTCAAGGATCTCCAAATCTTGTGGAGGTCCTCTATCACTGCCTCAGGTGTCACCTCCACCTCCCCCCAGCTCCGGGCAAGTTCACTCTGGATTCTGTGAGACTGAATAATAACAATGCAACATTGTGGATAAAAAGTCTTATACCCAGCTTCATTCTTATAGCAGTAGGTCAAGTGCTAGGATCACACCCACATCCAGCAAGTCAGCAACTTGTAATTCCCCTCCGCCTCTTCCTCCATGCAGAGTACTCGGCAAAGGTCTTTATATAGCAACACAGATAATAATGGCTTATTGCCAACATGTGTGTGAGTCACGTGTGCAGTGGGCAAGTAGGTTAGGTTAGGGTCAAGGGAACATTCTCGCTCTGGGAACTTCCATTTTCCCTACACCCCTTCATCTGTTTCACCCCTTCATCTGTTTCACCCATCCCCCAATCTCCTGCTCTTGACTCCAGTCCAGGAACCAGAGCTGCCTCAGAGGTAATCAGGATTCACTGACAGATACCTCCCTTTCCTCTTCCTTTTTCACCTCTGTATTAATTTCCTACGGCTGCCGTATTAAAGTACCGCACTCTGGTGGTTTAAACAGAAGAAATATATTTTTCTCACAGTTCTGCAAGCTAGAAATTCAAGATCAAGGTGTCAGCAGGATTGGGTTCTCCTTGGCTTGTAGACAGCTGTCTTCTCCTGTTTCTTCACATGGTTTTCTCTGTATGTGTCTGGGTCCTAATTTCCTCTTCTTATAAGCAGGGCATATTGGGTTAGGGCCCACCCTAATGACCTCATTTTAACTTAGTTACCTCTCTAAAGACCTTATATCCAAATATAGTACATTCTGAGGTACTGGGGGTTAGGGCAGCAACATGGGAATTTTTGGAGGGACACAATTAGCCCATAACAACCCACCTCCTTCCCATTATCCTGAGTAATACCATGGCCTTGTGCCGCCATTTAACTGCCTCATCCGGGGCAGACTTGACTGACACAGATCCCTAGTTGTCAGATGCTTGAAGCCAGAGAGAACTATCCCCTCCAAAAACCTAAAGACATAACCAAGAAGACATTGAAATGAAGCAGGGGTGAAAACCTTGGCAGGCTTGAGAGAGTCAGCAGGAGCTGCAGTTTAGATCTGAGGAGTCAGACAACCAGAGGACATGAGTGAGGAACAGCCCATCACAATGGCAGCAAGAAGGCAGCCTGGACCCACACCAGCCTAGCAGGCTCTAGCCCACGGCTGCTCTCTAGATGCTCATAGCAGATCACTGAGATCGAATGGGCATTAACCCAACCTTACACGATTTATTCAAAATCTGGGCTCTCTCCTCCTTGCCTTGCCATCTCTAGTTCAAGATTCTGTGATATTATACACATTTCTTTTTCTGCTCAAAAACCTATACCTCCCCACACCCCAGACATAACCTGGTGGCTCCTGCTTGCCTCTCCAGATTTTGCTAACATAACATTTTTCATATAAAGCCTCCCTAACTTATTACATTTTAATTTAGCTGTTCAGAGATCCTGTTACAGGAAACAGGAAAACCTGAACTGGATTGCTGATGGAAGAACCAAGCGGCCCTCGGAGGTCTTGGAAGATGGAGGTTTATTTCACACCGGCGGGCTCAGGAGAGTGATCTCCAAACGTCTGAGCCCTGAGTACAGCAGGGCCATGCCTTTTATACATTTACTACGAAGCTAAGGGGGAAGTCAGCACCCAGAAACTGTTGCAGTAGGAGATATTAGATCACTATAGGTGTATTCAGGATGCTAGTTATATTTTAATCTATTTCTGTAAAGGTTACTTGGATACCATATTATAAACAAATGGCTTCCATGACTACAATTAACAAGCTGTTCCATACCACTGAGTCTCAGTGGGGGGGAATACATTGTTACATTGTTTCAACCCCAAGCACCCAAGCACCTCGTGATTCCTCTATATTTCTGAAGCCTCAGTAGAAACCCTGTTTCCTTGGCTTTCTTGGCTTCTCACCACATCTGCCAAGAGGGGGAGGGATTTGAGAACTTTCTGAGTATTTCCTCATCAATCCAACTAGATTATTAGGCTCCATGAGAATAGAGACCCATCCCTGTACTTTGTGAGTCACCACAGTTGTAAGGTATCAGCAAATGCTTATTCATAATGCTTGTTTTGAGTTAGCTTGGTAAAAGTCTTTCTTTGAGCTCACTTAGTTATTATGTCCTTTCGTGTGTCTCTCACTCTGCCTTCTATGTAGGGAAGTGTATGGTATTTCGCTCAACGCCTTACGTGTATAAGCAGTTTAGTGAAATGGTTAAGAATGTAGACTCTGACGCCAGACTGCTTGGGTTTGAGTTCTGACCTCACTGTTGACTGGTTTGCCGACTGTATTAGCTTGCCAGGCCTCCCATAACGAAGTACCACAAACAGGTGGCTTATATCCAAATTTACTGTCTCACTGTTCTGGAGGATAAAAGCCTGAGATCAAGTTGTCACAGGTCCTCTGAGGAGGTCCTTCTCCTAATGGAGAATCTGTCTCAGGCCTCTTGGAGCATCTGGGCTCTTCAGTGTTCCTTTACTGCGGCTGCGTCACTGCAGGCCGTGCCTTCCCCTCACCGTGTTCTCTCTGTGGACATGCCTGAGCCCTGGTTTCCTCCTTTTTAGGTCATACTGGACTGGGGCCCAGGCCAGTTATGACTTCAGTCTGAATGCATCTACAACGACCCTGTCTCCAAATAAGGTTTTATTCTGAGGCACTGGGGATTAGTGCTTCAACATACAGATTTTGGTGGGACACATTCAGCTTATTACAGTGACTCCTGACAAATCACCTCACTTTCATTTCTACATTATTGGAATAATAATATAGGGATTTGTGGGATTAATGGAATTACCATATGTTAAGCACTTCAGACAGTGCATGACACAAGGAAGCCCTGTCTCAGCATTAGCTATTATTTTTGGCTGTGAATATATCTGTCTTCTTTATTCACCTGCTGTGGGTGGGGACTCTGCTTGGTCATATTTCTAATGGTATTGCATCATATATAATACATAGAGAGCAGGGCACTCTGTGCCTTGTATATAATCTCTGAACTGAAGTGATTAAACCAAACCTAGGCAGGGATGATTCAGAGAGATACTGATACTTGGGTTGGAACTGAACACCCCTCTGCATTTGTGAGATGGCACAGTTGGTAGATTACATTTTATCAGGCCATTCACATAGCTGGGTACCAAAAGTCTGGCCTGGGAGGAATTTGAAACCCCTCCTCTTTCTTGATCTTTTCCTGAGGTTTCCTGCTTGCTTTGAAATGATTAGAGAATTGGGTGTTATGCACACACATGCTGTTTTGTTTCCAAGTTTAAAGAGAGCATTCAGCCTGAGCATCTTACCTTCCATTGTTGACATAGTTGAATGCTGCAGTTCTGTGGTTCTGCACTCAGGTGATAATATCAGTGCAAGGCAGGAAAAAGAAGGGAAGGAAGTGCAGTGTGGTATTTCTTCCTCAGAGGCCTGGGTGGACCATCTGGCAACCTTTAAATCTAGGTGCCAGATTGAATAGCATGCTTTGGGTGACTTTTTTAATGTATTATTCAGGGGAGATGTTGTTTTAACCTCTGTGCTTCACAATGCTTCCTAGCTGATGGAAATCTTTTCTCTCCTTTGCTTGAAAATTATGTGGAACACAGCCCAGTGGAGACTAATAAATCAGCATGCGAATTCCTCAGCTGATCTCAACAGCAGCTAATGGTGGAAAAGGTGGTTGAATTATTCTGCATAAAGCAAGGACACGAAAACTATGTGAAATTGTCATTCAGCATATACATGAACCAGAGTCTAGATCTTGATTGATACGGGATCTTCCTCTTACGCCACCAGTTGTGGAGGTCATCTCCATATGGAATTCCAAGTGCTGGAATAAGACAATATTTGCACAGGGGATGGTGAGCCGAGCATCTAACCTGGACTGGGTTGCTCACTGGTTTCTTGAAATCAAGAAGTCACATCCCTTTTCTGGGTCTCAGCTTCCTTTTTTGTAAATGAGGTGGTTGAACTATGGCTGTGATCTTTGAGGTCTCCATCACATTTTATAAACCTATAGACCCTGAGTCTCTGTCTCCAGGCTACATGGTTACAGCCACTCTTAGTTTCTGACAACCTGCACTTTAATTGCTCTCTTGGAACTCAGAGCCAATATCTGTGTGATATTGTGATGTATAATAAGAAATATATTATTGGTCTTTATCTCTGTTTCTGGCACAGATCTCCTCTTAAACCTTTGGAATTTCCAGTGATGAGAGCCTTAAGGTTTTCTTTTGTTGTGTTAATAAAGTGACTTTTGGAAAGCACCTACAGATGGGGCTGGTTGCCAGTGGAGTAAACATGAAATCAGAGGGTTGGAACTTTCAGTCCCACCCTTCTGACCCCCAGCGAGAAGAGAGGGAATGTAGATTGAGTTCAGTTGCCAATGGCCAATGATGTAATCAATCTTCCCTATGTGATGAAGCCTCCGTAAAAACTGGGAAGGGCAGGTTTCAGAGAGCCTCCGGTTGGTGAATATGTTGAGATTGGAGAGAGTGGAGCACCTGGAGAGGGCATGGAAACTTCATGCCCTTTTTCCATAATCTTGCGCTTATGCATCTCTTCCATCTGGCTGTTCCTGTTATATTCTTTTATAATAAATGAGTGACCTAGAAGTAAAATGTTTCTCTGAGTGCTCTGAGCTGCAAATTAACTGTACACAAGAATGAGGTTGTAGGAACCTCCAAATCTGTAGCTGGTTGGTCAGAAATTCAGGTAACAACCTGGCTTGTAATTGGCATCTGAAGTTGGAGGTGCAGTGGGGAGCAGTCTTCTAGGACTGAATTCTTAACCTGGAGACCCTGATGCTATCTTTGGGTAGATAGTGTCAGAATTGAGTTGAATGATTTAGGACACCCTGCTGGTGTCCAGGAATCGCTTGGTGTTGTATGGGAAGCTCCCCATGCATGTGCATTGGAATTGGGTCCGGGAACCAAAAATAACATGTATCTTCTAAATACATTGTCTCAAACTGAACTCAAGGCATGGATGAGACCTTGAGCCTGTTTTATAAGTGAATTATATGAAATGAGGGATATGTAAGGTCAATTTCTTAATATTGAGAAATTATCTGAATGGCTCAGCAAAGTGTATCCATATGTAACACTATTCATTTATTCATTTGTCATTGTGAATGTGTGTAAAAGGAAAACGATTTTTCTATGCACAACACTTCTGATGCCAAATGTATGTAGGGTTTTCTCCTACACCAGACAATTTTCCAGTTCTCTCTGGACACCAACTGGGCATCATAGTGGAGCTGGGATGCACTACTCTCCCAGTACATGGATATGTTCACCAATGGGGAAGCTCTCAGAACCCCTAGTTCAGGAATTTTTATGGAAGTGTCATATAAGCTTGATTAATTATTAACTCAGTCTCCAGTCTCTCTCCTCTCTCCAGAGAACAGGGGTGGGGCTGAAAGTTCCAAGTTTCTGATCATAGCTTAATCTTTCTGGTGTGCTATGATATTGATTTATAAGAAATATATATTTAGTCATGCAGATGACCAAAATACATTTTTCAGACATACTTGGTTTTCATCCACAGTTCCTGAAATGCTTCAGAGCCATAAAGGTGAAATAGATGTCTTGTTGTTAATGAAGATGACTTTTGGACCCAACCCAAGGATGGGGGCTGACTTTCCAGGAGGACCAGTCATATGCTTACAGGGTTGGAACTTTCAGTCTCACTCCCACCCCCAGAGCTCTGGGGAGTGGAGAGGGGCTGGAGATTAAATCAGCCAATGGCCATTGACTTAGTCAAACATGATTGTGTAATAAACGTCCATAAAACCCCAAGAGAACAGCTTTTGACTATTCTTTTTGGAAAGCTTCCATGCTTCTGTAATCAGAACACTTCCATGTGACCCAGACCACTGAGCCAGACTCCAAGTCCCACAAGGACAGAAGCTCCTTTGTTTGGGACCTGGCCCATTGTATCTCTTCATCTGGCTGCTGATTCATAGCCTTTATCATATCCTTTAATAAACTGGTAAACTTAAGTCTTTCCCTGAAATCTGTGAGCTACTGTAGAAAATGAATCAAACCTAAGGAAGAGGTTGTTTTGGGGACCTCTAATCTATAATCAGTCAGTCAGAAACCCAGGGAACACCATGGGGCTTGTGACTGGCATCCGAAGTGGGAAATGAGGGATTCTCTTGTAGGACTGAACCTTTAACCTGTGAAATCTGATGCTATCTCTGAGTAGATAATGTCAGAATTGAGTTGAATTCTTGGACACCCTGGTGTCTGAGAATTGGTTGATGTTATACGTGGGGACCCCACCCACCGAGTTGGAATTAGGTGTGGGAACCCTAACAGGGGTGACCAGTCCCCATGCTGAAACTATTCAGGAGTCTACCAAGAGACTCTCATTAGAACAAAAGATGCTTCCCAGGAAACTCCAAGAGATTTAGGTACTCTGTGTAAGATATTCCTGTTACTCTCATCACTCAGGAAATTATAAGGGTTTTAGGAGGTCTGTGTCAGGAACTGGGGAGCAGATACCTAACAAGTATGACAGATACACTTCTTATTATGTCACAGTGTCGTTGTGAAGTCTTGGAGTACAACAGAAATTGAGCAAAGAAAATACAAAGAGGAAAAGCATCCTTGGGCCTCACCTTTAACTCAGGGCTACTTAACAGGAAGTCTGAGGTCATTGATAACTAACAGACACAGATGAAGGATCTTCTAGAGATATGTCAATAGGTCACTTGCTGAAAGAACTGCTGAAACACTTTGAGGGGATAATAAATTAGTTAAGGCACTAACAGGCTGGGATGAACTTTTCTTTGACAAGCTTAAATGAGGCAATGTGTGGTTTGGGATCATCTTGGAAGAAAGATGCTTTGTAAGGATAGAGTGATCTGGGTCACTCTGCCCAAATTATGACTGGCTATTTCTCTGAAGCAAGAGGGAGTGTGGAGTTCTGAAACCTCCAGTCTTACTGAACAGTCCCTGTAACAAGGGAGGTGGCATGGAGAAGGAGGAAGAACATACATCAAGAGCCACATCCTAAGAGTCTACGGTTTTCAAGCATAAAGTAAATGTATTTTTATTCAGACCTAGTTTCTTATCAGAGCCCCCAGTGTGTTTGTTCTATAAGTCCCTAATTACATTCACTTCCTGCTTGCTTGACTTTTCAGAATGTGATTTTTTTTTTCATGAGAAGCTTTCTTAGACTAGGTACTCTTCTTAAGAACCTGGAGGGAGAAAAGAATATTCAGAATGCCTTAGCTATATTTTTGTGACATATCTTAAATGGAAAGAAATTCCATTTTCCTGTCTGCTGTCTCATCAGAGCTCTACAGTGTTGGCTAAAGATCAGACCTTTACATATTCCCAAGTCGTTAGTTGCTCTCAAAGCCCAATCTGGGCTAATTAGTTGAATTTCACATTTCAGAAGATGAAACATATGAGGTTTGGTAAAATGTGAGACAATTTTTATGCTAACATAACATTTTGTGGAAAATAAAGTCCAAATAATCTCAGTTCCTTCACCAAATGTTGCTTTTTCAGAATTGTTTCATAGATGCCAAATTTTTTCCAACAAATCACCTTGCTTTGTTTTGGCCTGTAACTAGTATACTTGTACTATTTTTATAACTTCTAAATCAGCAAAGTGAAGCATATAATTTTTCAGTCATTTTTATATGTTGAAAGCTCTAACTTTGAGTAGTCTTTTGGTGTAAATTTAAAAATCATTTTTGCTATTAAAAGCCTCAGTTCAGTCAAGAGTTTCTTTAGTGACCAATTTCTATAAAAAAACAGAGTAATCTTGATTGAACTATTTAATCAGTTTGAGTTTTAATCTTTGTATCTATGAAATGAAAACAACAATAATGCCTCTCTCACAGAGTTGTGGAGTAGATATGAGATAATAAACAGAACACACTTTTTGAGAGGTAAATGACTAATATTATCATTGTTTAACCAAAAGCAAAGCCACCAAAACATAATCGTGTAAATATGTAATCACATGACCTAACTAGTTATAGTTATATAATCATATAACTACCAACTGTTGATAGATCTGCCCAGAGGAAGCAAATCAAAAATTAAGTTTTTATTTATATACTAATTTAGTTTTATATTTTAATTTAAGTTCTGTTTATATATTTTGCATTCATCAAAAACCCATATTTTTGCCACAGACTCACAGCCCTCTACACTCCAAAGATTGCTCATGGGTGGAAACAGATTCCTCAATGGGAAAATTTATGCATTTATATAAAAGGAGGTGTAGGTAGAAGAAGAGACTCTTTACTCTTCCACCCAAGTCTTCTACTACTGCGTGTTCCCTGGGATCCCACAAGTAACTCAGCTGTAGATAGCAAAAGGATAGAAAGTGACGTGAGTTCTCAAACCATATGGTTCTGTTATTGCTGTCATGGTTGAATAAGACATCTAACATTTATTTGTTGGTTCATCTGCATGTAACAAAAAACCCAAATTAACTCCAACTTAAATATACACAAGCTTTTTGATCTCACATAAAATAAGACTCATGGAAGGAACCTATGGCAAGGTGGCAGCTCCATAAAATTTGTAGCCTCCCAGGCTTCTTGCATCTTCCTGCTACACTATCCTGGTATTTGGCTGATAAACTGAAACCTCAGTGTCCCAGATGGCTGCTGGAGCTTCAACTAACAAATCCATGTCTAGGCAATAATGGATAAAGAGATGTCTCAAAAATGTTTTTCCCTAGCTTTTTACCCCCTTTAAGGGACCTTCCTGGAAGTCCATCCCAACAATGTATGTTTCTATCTAACAGGCTAGAACTTAGCCACACTTAGCTGCAAGAGAGGGTGGTAAATAAAATATTTCAGTTGGTACATAGTTGTCTCCAGTAATACAGTCATTTCATTAGTAAGATAAAAATGAAGAATGGATGCAAATTCATAGGCAACTAGCACTTGCCACATGAAACGTAAATTATTTGGGCCTTTCTGGGGAAAGGGAAGAAAGGAAAACCTATGGTCAGGAGAATTGCTGCCTAGTGACCTATGTACATTCACACTTCCATTCCAACTGGAAACTGATCACTAATAGCCTAGCTTACCCACCACAGGAAAAAAAAGGGGGGGGGAGTAATAGTATTCATTGTATACTTGTTTTTTTCCAAGCAACGTACAATTGCTTTATAGGCATTATCTTCTTAAATTTTAGAGTAAACCATGAAGCCAGTGATAACATTATTCCTATTCTACATACATGGAACCTGAGGCTCAAGGTTGATTAATTTGACTAAGGTTACTAGAAAGTGGAGAAGCAGAGAGTTGAACTCAGGTCTGTTGTCTCAGAAACAAATATTCTTAACTATTCCACTATATTAATCACATACACAAGAGAAGAAAAGAGGAGGAGGAAAAAACGTCATGAAGAGGTGAAAGAATAAATTAAGTCCCAGAACTAAAGTGAAAAATGGTATGTAAAAGTGCTAAGGGAAAAAAAGATGGTGGCATGGGAACTGAGGCAGAAACCTCCTACCAAAACCACATACAAGATGAAAATACAGCAAATACAACTAATCTTGAAAGAGCGAACCAAAGTCTACAACAGACTGCCTACATCAGGGGAAAAGAGAAGACCTCACAGAAAAGGGTAAAGTAGCAAAGCCAAGATCTGGCAGTACCCAAGCACTCCCGCAAAGAAAGGTAGGCACTTTGAAAGACTTCCCAATAGCGAGAGGGGTGCTAAAGGGATAGGGATTACACAGAGCTTGCTGTTCAGGAAAAAGAACAGGTGGACAAAATCATCCTGGCACAATCAGCACAGCAGGTTGGGAACTTCCAGGAGCTTCAGATGCTCTATCCCCATGGCTGGCATTGCAGCGCTGAAGCCACACAATGTGATAAACAGCCTGCTGCTCCTTCCAACCAGCAGGCACTGGTCCACACAAATGCTGCCCCTACAATCGTGCCAGGCCAGCTGGAGGGCAGCCCCACCTATAGCAGCAACAGGGGTGTAGCACAAAGGCTCCCCCTGTGTGCTTGGCCTGCTGTCCCTGGGAGTGGAGGCAGGCACTGTGGCCAGGAAGCAGGAAGGAGCGGTTTCTGCCCAGCAGACACTGGTGCCCCATGTCTGCAACCCCCACCATCATGCCAGTGGCTGGGCAGCTCCAGAGAGTAGAGCTTCTGGGCACTAGAGGGTGCTGCCTACAGAAAGTTATTATCCCATAGTAATCACTAGGAATATGAAACAGCAAAAGAACCTCGTACAAACCAAAATCCCTCAAACACCAGAAAGAGGGCTAAGTGAAACTGAAATCACCAATCTTCCTGATAAAAATCATAAACATGCTCATGGAGCTACAGAAAAATATTCAAGAACACAGGGATGACTTTAAGAAGAGATAGAAACTTTGAAAAATAGAGTATCAGAAATGAAACATACAATGGAGGGATTTAAAAGCAGATTAGAAGAGGTAGAGACAGTAAATAAAATAGAAATGAGAGAACAGAAATACAAAGAAGTAGAGGCACAGAGAGAAAAAAGGATCTCCAGGAAAGAAAGAGTAATAAAAGAACTGTGCAACCAATCCAAACAGAACAATATTTGCATTTTAGGGGTACTGGAAAAGAAGAGAGAGGAAAAGGGATAGAAAGTCTCTTTGAGGAAATAATTGCTGAAAACTTCCCCGATCTGGCAAAAGAAATAGTCTCTGAGGTCATGGAAGTGCACAGATCTCCCAACACAAGGGACTCAAGGAAGACAACACCAAGACATATAATAATTAAAATGGCAACGATCAAACACAAGGACAGAGTATTAAAAGCAGCCAGAGAGAGTAAAAAGATCACATACAAAGGAAAGCCCATCAGGCTATCACCAGACTTCTCAGCAGAAATCTTACAGGCCAGAAGAGAGTGGCATGATATATTTAATGCAATGAAACACAAGGGCTTTGAACCAAGAATATGCTACCAGGAAATATTATCATTTAATTTGAAGCAGGGATTAAATAATTTGCAATGACCAAAAGTTGAGGGAATTTACCTCCCACAAGCAATCTCTACAGTGTACTTTAAAGGGAATGCTATAAATGGATATGCTCGAAAGGCTAACTAGCTGTCACCTGAGAAAATAAAACCACAGTAAAGGAAGTAGACCAATTAATTACTAAACAAATACAAAATTAAATCAACTACCCACAGAGTCAGTCAAGGGATACACAAAGAGTACAGAATATGAAACCTAATATATAGAGTAGAGAAAGAAAAAGAAGGGAGAAAGAAAAGAACCTTTACATTCTTTTTTGAAACAGCATTATAAGTGAGTTCAGTTAAACTGTTAAATAGTAAAGAAGCTGCCCTTAAGTCTTTGGTAACTATGAATCTAAAGCCTGCAATGGCAATAAGAACATATCTATCAATAATCACCCTAAATGTAAATGGAATGAATGCACCAATCAAAAGACATAGAGTTAAAGAACTGATAAAAAAACAAGACCCATCTATATGCTGCCTACAAGAGACTCACTTCAAACCCAATGACATGCACAGAATAAGAGTGAAGGGATGGAAAAAGATATTTCTTGCAAATAATAGGGAGAAAAAGCAGGAGCTGCAGTACTTCTATCAGACAAAAAAGATTTCAAAACCAAGAAAGTCACAAGAGACAAAGAAGGACATTACATAATGATAAAGGGGTAAAGTCCAACAAGAGGATATAACTATTATAAGTATCTATGCACCAAATATAAGAGCACCTAAATATGTTAAACAAAGACTAACAGAATTAAAGGGGGAAATAGAAAGCAATGCATTCATTTGAGGAGACTTCAACACACCACTAACTTTGAAGGACAGATCAACCAGACAGAAAATAAGGAGAGAGAGGCACTGAACAGCACATTAGAACATATGGACCTTACAGACATCTACAGAACTCTCCACCCAAAAGCAGCAGGATACACATTCTCAAGTGCACATGGAACATTTTCCAAAAATAAATCACATACTAGAACACAAAAAGAGCTTCAGTAACTGCAGAAGGATTGAAATTGGGCCAACCAGCTTCTCAAACCACAAAGGTACGAAACTAGAAATAAATTATGCAAAGAAAACAAAAAAGCCCACAAACACATGGAGGCTTAGCAACATGCGCCCACATAATCAATGGATCAGTGACCAAATTAAAACAGAGATAAAGCAATATATGGAGATAAATGAAAACAACAACTCAACACCCCAAAACCTGTGGTATGCAGCAAACACTGTTCTAAGAGGAAAGTATATTGCAATACCAGCTTCCTCAAGAAAAAAGAGCAATCCCAAATGAACAGTCTAAACTAACAATTAATGAAACTACAAAAAGCAGAACAATTGAGGCCCAAAATCAGTAGAAGGAGGGACATAATAAAGATCAGAGCATAAATAAATAAAATCAAGAGGAATAAAACAATAGAAAGAATCAATGAAACCAGGAACTTGTTCTTCAAGAAAATAAACAAAATAAACCCTTAGCTAGACTTATCAAGAAAAAAAAGGAGTGTACAAACATAAACAGACTCAGAAATGAGAAAGGAAAAATCACTGTGGACACCACAGAAATACAAAGAATTAGAGAATACTATGAAAAATTATATGCTAACAAATTGGAAACCTAGAAGAAATGGACAACTTTCAAGAAAAATACAAACTTCCAAGGCTGACCCAAGAAGAAACAGAAAATCTGAACAGACCAATTACCAGCAATAAATTGAATTGATAATCAAAAAACTACCTAAGAACAAAATGCCTGGAACAGATGGCTTCACTGCTGAATTTTATCAAACATTTAGAGAAGGTCTAATACCCACCCTACTTAAAGTTTTCCAAAAAGTAGAAGAGGGGATACTTCCAAATTCATTCTATGAATCCAGCATCACTCTAATATCAAAACCAGGAAAAGACACCACACCACACAAAAAGAAAATGATGGACCAATATCTCTGATGAATATACATGCAAAAATACTCAACAAAATATTATCAAACCAAATTCAAAAATACATCAAAAAGATCATACATCATGATCAAGTGGCATTTATCCCAGAGATGCAAGGATGTTATAATACTTGAAAATCTCTCAACATAATACACCATGTCAATAAAAAGGTAAAAAATCACATGATCATTTCAATAGATGCTGAAAAAGCATTTTACAAAATTCAACATCCATTCATAATAAAACCTCTCAACAAAATGGGTATAGAGAGCAAGTCCCTCCACATAATAAGGATGATATACAACAAACTCAGAGCCAACATCATACTTAATAGCAAAAAGCTGAAAGCTTTTCCTCTAAGATCAAGAACAAGACAAGGATGCCCACTCTCCCCACTTTTATTCAGTACAAGACTGGAGGTCCTAGCCACAGCCAATCAGACAACACAAAGAAATAAAAGGCATCCAAATTGGTAAGTTAAACTGTCACTGTTTGCAGATGACACGATATTGTACTTAAAAAACCCTAAAGAATCAACCCAAAAACTACTAGAACTAATAACTGAATTCAGCAAAGTTGCAGGATACAAAATTAATACACAGAAATCTGTTGCATTCCTATACACTAATGATGAACTAGCAGAAAGAGAAATCAGGAAAACAATTCCATTCACAATAGCATCAAAAAGAATAAAATACCTAAAAAGAAACCTAACCAAGGAAGTGGAAGACCTATACCCTGAAAAGTTCAAGACACTCATGAGAGAAATTAAATATCCTGTGTTCATGGATAGGAAGAATTAATGTTGTCAAAATGGCCACTCCTGCATAAAGCAATCTACAGATTCAGTGTAATCCCTGTCAAAATACCAACAGCATTCTTTAACGAACTAGAACAAATAGTTCTAAAAATCATAGGAAACCACAGAAGACCCCAAATAGCCACAGTAATCCTGAGAAGGAATAATATAGCTGGCGAGATTATGCTTCCTAACTTTAAGCTCTACTATGAAGCCACAGTAATAAAAAAAAATTGGTACCGGCACAAGAACAGACCCATAGATCAATGAAACTGAATAGAGTGTCCAGATATAAACCCATGCATATATGGCCATTAATATAATATAAAGGAGCCATGGATATACAATGGGGAAATGACAGCCTCTTCAACAGCTGGTGTTGGCAAAACTGGACAGCTCTATGTAAGAGAATGAAACTGGATTATTGTCTAACTCCATCCACAAATATAAACTGAAAATGGATCAAAGACCTGAATGTAAGTCATGAAACCATAAAACTCTTAGAAGAAAACATAGGCAAAAATTTCTTGAATATAAATATGAGCAACTTTTTCCTGGACACATCTTCTCAAGTGAGGGTAACAAAAATGAACAAATGGGACATCAAACTGAAAAGCTTCTGTGCAGCAAAGGACACCATCAGCAAAACAAGAAGGCCCCCTACAGTATGGGAGAATATATTTGTAAATGACATATCCGATAAGGGGTTAACATCCAAAATATATAAAGAGCTTACATGCCTCAACACCCAAAAAGCAATTAACCTGATTAAAAAATGGGCAGAAGATCTGAACAGATACTTCTCCAAAGAAGAAATTCAGATAGCCAACAGGCACATGGAAATATGGTCCACCTCACTAATTTTCAGAGAAATTCATATTAAAACCACAATGAGTTACCACTTCACACCAGTTATAATGGCCAACATCCAAAAGACAAGCAACATCAAATGCTGGCAAGGATGTGGAGAAGGGGGAACCCTCCTACACTGTTGGTGGGAAAGTAAATGAGTTCAACAATTGTGGAAAGCAATGTGGAGGTTCCTCTAAAAGCTAAAAATAGAAATACCATTTGACCCAGGAATTTCGCTCCTAGGAATTTACCCTAAGAAAGCAAATTCCCAGATTCAAAAAGACATATGCACCCCTATGTTTATCACAGCACTATTTACATTAGCCAAGATATGGAAGCAACCTAAGTGTCCATCAGTAGATGAATGGATAAATATCATGTGGTACATATACACAATGGAATATTATTCAGTCATTAGAAGAAAACAAATCCTACCCTTTGCAACAACATGAATGGAGCAAGAGGGTATTATGCTCAGTGAAATGAGCCAGGCAGAGAAAGACAAGTGCCCAATGATTTCACTTATTTGTGGAGTATAACAAGAAAGCAAAACTTAAGGACAAAACGGCAGCAGACTCACAGAACCCAAGAATGGACTAGCCATTACCAAAGGTGAAGGAGTTGGGGAGGGTGGGTGGGGAGGGAGGGAGAAGGAGATAAAGGGGCATTATGATTAGCACACATAATATAGGTGGGTCACAGGGAAGGCAGTATAGCACGGAGAAGACAAGTAGTGACTCTATACCATCTTGCTACGCTGATGGACAGTGACTGCAATGGGGTATGGGGGGGACTTGATAATATGGGTGAATGTTGAAATCACAGTGTTGCTCATGTGAAACCTTCATAGGATTGTATATCAATGATACCTAAAGAAAAAAAGTTGTCCTCAAAAAACAATTAAAAAATGCTAAGAAACTTAAAGGTAAAGCATGACTCAAATATAAATGAACATGTGTCAAATATTTCACTTAACTTGTTCACAGGTAAACCAGTAAGATGTTAAACCTGTTCAAAAGAGAATCCACAGGACAATAATCAATTGCATTTCACCAAACAGCCTCTTCCTATTTCTAAGGACAAGAATTACTTCCATTATTATCAGTTTTACTTACAAAACACTTACTTACTTGTAAAAAAAACTCTGATACACTCAAAGCAAAGATAATCTAGAAGGCCATGCTAGAAAGGATACTCAGTCATCTTTTCATCCATTTTAAAATTTCATAATTAAAAAAACACTACCTGATATACCTAAATTACCATCTCCCCATTGCCCTATTTGCCAACATTAAAAAAGACATAAAGAATATTCCCCAAATTCCTTTTACCTGCATACTTTCTATGTACCTATTACCAGAGGACCAGTATTGAGATTGGGAAGGGCAAAGAATGATCTTTGTCTGTGAACTGTCCAGTGAGCTGATAAAACTGACCAAGCTAAAATGAAAAAGTGAATTCCTACGGCTGCCATATCACCTTTGGTGAGGTAATTAATAAATGCTTTTTGGATGTCTTTTAATGTGCCAGATATCCGGCCAGATGAGCAAAATAGACATGGCACCTGCAGTCAGGTACTTTGAGTATACACAGGAAAATTTACTTTCCAGTAGAGGGTAAATAAGCTGGCTGATAGGATGTGCAACGCTGCAGCCCCTCCTCACACGACTCTCTGAATTGCTTCTATAGACATCACCTATTTCTGAGTGCTTACTTTAAAATGTTGTCAGAGCATCCTTTCCATTAGACAGCTTGTCTGCCTTCTTGATGTTCTTCCCAACTGTTGAGCATTCTGGAATGTCATCAGAGGGAAACCACTAAGTGTATTAAAGTTGCCAGTGTGATATTTATGCTAGTGGCCAAACTACAGGATTGACAACATTTCCCTCATAAAAACTTAATGTAACTTGTTCTGTCACCTTGGGAGATACTGCAGTGGTGTAGGGGCCTAAACTTAACTCAGGACAGAGAAGTTTCTGGACTCCTCAGACTCTGCCTTTAAGTCATCACAGGAAGAAAACAAGGAAAAAAGGCTCTCTCTTTGCCTCTGTTTTTACCTTCCTCTGTGTCTGTCTCCCTCATCCATCATTCTGCTCCTTACTCTGTGTTGTCCTCATTGCCCTGCCAACTAGGTTTTGTTTAAAAAGGTTTTTTGCACTCACATCTCTGGCTGGTTCCTCCAGGGGCCCATTCACATTTTTCTTGCCAGCAGGGTCCCGTTTTCTGCATGCTGGTAATTAAATGCTAGTGGCCCAAGACATGTCCTGTGCCATCTCAGCATTCACCTTGGTCACAGGCAGGAGGCAGGTGTGCGCCAAGGAAGGGAAAGGAAAAGAGAGAGGCACCAGCCCCTGGTGCTTCCTTTTCAGACCCTGCTCAGAAAGGAGCCAAGCCAGAATGATACAGTCTCCAATAACTGTGATGAACTAAACTTGTTTAAACACATTGTTAAATCACTTCTCTCCACATCTGTCACTGCCTTGTGACATGCCCTTGAGTTGGACACTGACTTCCCTAAGACTCAGTTTCCTGATTTATAAAATGATAGAATCAGAACAGGAAGTCAACAAAGAACTTTAGCTTAAGTATTGTGTTTAAGTAAACTAAAGCCATTGAATTTTTGAACAGTAAGAGTAATACTGCTTTTTTAAGTATTTAAGCAGATGTTCAGAACTTCCCATTAAAGAATGGGGTTTGAAAGGAGAGAATAAGAGGACTGATCAGATTTCCTAATATTTGGGGACTGCTCCCTGATTTTTTTTCTTTTCAATTAAAGTCATACCTATAAATGAGAAGGGAACTCAAACAATATAAGAAGGTATTTAAAATAAAAATAACCCATCTCCCACCTATCCCACTCATGCTCAGTTACATTTCCCAGTATTCCAGTTTAACTACTCTGAAATTCTGTTTTTTTAGTTCTTTAGGTGATTTCCATAATAACTTCATATCATAATACCCATATTTCTGTTTCCTGAATTATCTACTTTGGATGTACTGTCACTCCCAATGTAACAGAGAAAGAACTTTCCTCTTCTGGTGCAACTCCCAATTTTGTGTGGTTATACTACTTCTAGATTGTCAAGATTTAGAATACTTCACTAAGTCTTTAATGCTTTGTTGGTAGGTTGCTTCTGAAAACTTAAACCCCCCAAAAAGCGTATTAAATATAATGATCATATAAATATCCTTGTATATGGAACCAAGTAGTTTCACTGGACCCGTAGAAAAGAAAATGTAATCCTATATCTGAACTCATGCTAGTCCAAGAAGAATGTGAATGTTCTGTCTGTAACAAATAGATAAAGTTTTTATTTATTTTCAAATTTCTTCACTACTCCTAATTTATGTTCAGGCAATTCACCAACTGAATTATTTTCCAATAACCATATTATTAATTTTATAGCAGCTTATTTTTGTTTTATGGCTATAAATCCACTCCCACTCTCTAAGGTCAGCAATTTAAAAAATAGTTATTTTCTTTTCCCTTGGAGTCATTTGTTACTTGTTAATCTCCAGCTTTCTCTTTCATGCTGTCTATTTTCCTCCAATGTCTGGGGATCCTTGTTTACTCTTCTCAGTTGACACGTAAGAACTTGGTTACTTAGTATAGATAGTGTGCTCTGTGTTTCCAACAGGTATCTCCTTTAAGAGGGAGAGCAAAGCAAAGCCTTTATTTTACCGAAGTGTTGACAGTTTCCCGGGATGTGTACATGGATGTGCGTGCAGCTCCCTAGTGGCCCAGGGATTCGCCCTACTGCCCAGATAAGACTTTCATTCTCAGGAATAGAACTGGGGGTGATGCAGCCTCATAGTTTTCTCCTCTCAGAGTTTCAAACTGGAATCCAGAGTTATCCCAAGCTTATCTCTGTTTCTCTTTCAGGCCTTCAATCCACACTAGGATCTCTACTAAGACATATCACAAAAAACTACTGAGAACATCAGTGGGACAAAATCTAGTGATAGAAGCTTCATAGAGCCCGTGTACCCAAGGCGTAGGGAACAGGGCATACTAATCCATGGTAGTCACACAGGCTGTGTCTGCTCTTGGCATTTGCTGGCTCAATTGGGATTGTCTCCCAAACTCCCTTACAGGAAACCTTCCTTAGCTCTAATCTTTAGGGGTTCAGAATAATGTGCTCTGTTTTCTCCATCAACCAAACCAATCTACTTTCTGTCTTGTAGGATTCCCTTAGACTTTCTCCTCCCTTGCTAGCTCTCCTTAATGTACATGCATGTTAAGGTTTCTTTCCAATGTATATCATTTCCTGTATTTCTGTGGAATCTTGGAAAAGAGAGGAGGCTGATGTATTTGCTTAGATCCTTGCTTTTATTAATATTTTTCTTTAAAAAAAGGTCATCTCACTGTTTTTGTTTTTTAAACAGTATCTATTATAAAGAAATTAGGCAATTAAAACATTTAACAAAGAAGAAAAATTTTAAGCCACCCATAATAATCATCATTAATATTGAGGTGACCAGCATTTCAGACACTTTTCTATGTGAATATACAAAGAGAATAATAGAGTGATAAGTACTTTTAGGAAAATGAGATATGATCTGTAATATTTTAAATAAAATGTATTAAGTCAAATGTTATTAATTTTTGAAAATTTTAACAGAAGAAAAAGAAACTAAGATAAAAGAAATAGCTTAACTTTAAATAAGTTCTTCTTCACCCAAGGAGAAATTACTTCCTAAATGTTTCCTCCAAAGTTATGGAAACATTAAGAAAGTAGAATTTTTTTTAACTTCATAAGAAAAATTTGCTACTTCCTAGGGAAGAAATGAAGCCATTAATACTCTCATATTCTTCCCTCCTCCTTTACTTTTGTTAGTTATATACTGTTCTGATGTTCTGAGGGTGTAATGCAATTCTCATTAAAATATAACTAAAATTTAATTTTTCAGTTTTTGTTCTATAATTAAATGGACTCATTTCTAATGATAAATCTTTTTACTATAACTCTCTTTATTACTGAATTCCTTATTTAATTCATCTCTTAATTATGTGGATTTATTTTTTCGACAATTTTTTTTAAGAAGGCTTACATGTGCTATATACCCTGTTAGTTCATGTTGAAAATGTGAATAGTGCCTTCTCTTGATTTAATCTTCCTTTGCTCACATTTTTTTCTTCTTCATTTTGTGGGCATTGTTCTATTGCCTTCTTACAATGAATGTGACTATAAAGGAGTCTAATGCCAGCTTGATTTTCTTTCCCTTTTAAGGTGATTTATGTTTCTCTGCCTGGGTGCCTAAGCAATTCATTCTTTTTTTCTTTTTTCAAGTCTAAAATCTTGAGTAGAATGTATTTTCATCTTACTGTTACCGTATAAAATTTTCCTATGACTCTTATGTATTTTTTCTGTTAACAGATTTGGTTTTTTACTTCAGGGAAATTTTCTTTTAATATACCTTTTTTTTAATATAATTTATTTTGGTATCATTAATCTACAATTACATGTGCAATATTATGGTTATTAAACTACCCCTTCATCAGGTCCCCCCCACCAACCCCATTACAGTCACTGTCCATCAGCGTAGTGAGATGCTATAGAATCACTTGTCTTCTCTGAGTTGTACAGCCCTCCCGTGTCCCCCCAACATTATGTCTGTTAATCGTAATACCTTTGAGTGATTTTTCTATATTTCTGAGACATTAATTACCGCTGTGCTGTTTTGTTTTCACCTTTCATGTTTATTAACTTCTTTCTGATTGCAGAAATCAGTTTTCTCTTAATCTGCATTCATTATGATTATCTCAAATTTTTCTATTAATAGCTTAATTTTAAATTTCCTATTATAAAATATTTCATGCATACAAAAATAGACGTGAGTGTAAATGTAAGGTATGGAGAACACTAGCCAAATAAACACATATATCCTCACAACCCAATTTAAAAACTAGAATAATGTAACTATGTATTAAAATTCTTATATGCCTCTCCCAGATTCCATGTCCTCTCTTCACTGAAAGTTACCAACATCTTGAGTTTTATGTTTACAGTAAAACTTTGAAATAATAATTTAATGTATCCTAATTACATATATAGTTTACTTTTTAATACATTTGACCTCTTTAAAAAAAGGGATCATGCTATATATTCTTCAACAACCTGTTGTTTTCTCCACTAAAATTCTGCTTATGAAATTATGTTAACACATATACCTCTAGTTCTTTCTTTCTCATGTTTGAATATTATTCATAGAATGGATATACCACCCTTTATTCATTCATTTCTCTGTCAATAGTTACTTCTGGTTTATATTAAAATTTTATTTTATAACTATCAGTGTTATTATAAAACTTTTAGTACAGGTTTTCTTGTACAAATTCAAAAATTTCTCTAGAATGCATATTCCTGGGGGGTGATACTTTTAAGTTATAGAAAAAGTACATCTTCAGCTTTACTGAATAATGCCAAATGGTTTTCCAAAATAGTCATATATAATTTGAGTGTAATATATTGTCTTCCTGAATATTTGTTAAGTGTTACTCTGTAATTTTGTTGTTTTGCTTCTTGATTTCTTTCCTTCGGCCTCAACTCTCCCTTTTCATCTCAGTTCTATTACTTTATCATCTTGTTTTTAAATTTTTGTTCTATTTCATCAATACTCTCCTTGACTTATTCAATTACTCTCATTTTATAGAGAAATGGGCCTTCAAAGAAGTATGTGTCTTAATCACTGTCTTAAAGCTAATAAGGAAAGGATCCAAGACTAGCACCCAAGTCTTTCACCTCCAAAAACATCTTGCTCTTTCTACAGCTTTGAGATGGAATATCGTTAAATGCTGTGTGTAGTATAGCTTCTAAAACTAATTAATCTTCCAAACTTGAACAAGCATAAATAAACACATATTTAACACATGCAACTCAAAGAAAAACTTCCAAAATGAGACAAGAATGGCAGCATTTCAGGTGAAATTACTGCTCTGATCTAGCTTGGAAGTTCCTATGATACTAAAAGAATGCATTCTGCTGCCACCATCTGAAGTGTACGTGTGCAATGTGTGTATGTGTGTTTATTTTAAGCAACTGGTACAAGGGTCAGGACTCTTGACACAGACTTTTGAAACCCAGTGTAGTAACGAGAAAGCAAGACCCAAACAAGGATATGATGTGGGTCTACTTGAACCTTGAGGATATCTGGGGAAAGAGGCTTTATGTGAAATCTCCCTTGTCCTGAACTCTTAGAGAGAGACCAGGTCACACAGAGAAAAGCTGCGCAGCAATGAATACAGTGATGATGGAGCCTTCCTCTGTGCTAGGGGCCTTTTCCAGCACTGGAAGAGACATACTGAAGTTCTTCTATTCCTGGAAAGGATGGTCCTTCTGAGCTTCAGTTTGGGAGAATGGTGCATAAAGTGACAGGCTAGCCTAGAATCATCTCTGTACTGAGACTGATGTGAACCGAAAATGAAGGAAGGCAGCAAGGTTGACTCAAAGAATAGAGTGTGTCTTACATCTGGAATTAGCTGTTCTTGTGTCTTAGAGCTGTTTATTGGTTGGATTGATGTCCTATTTTTAAATATCTTTGTCAAAGAATTGTATTCAAACCTAGGATTGTCAAATAACTATTTTCATTGTTTCCTAAAGATTGATCTGCAGGAGATAAATAAGTGTTCAGTAGGAAAAAAACTGCACAGTACTCAAATAAGTTTGGATGTCTTTAATTTAACCAAGCCAGTTTTCTTTCCTGCAGAATTCCTCAAAGCCATTAATATGCTAATGAACTCTCAGAATTGGTAAGAGGGTATGTATAATAACGAAGTTCCAAAATAATTTGATCATGAGGTCTCTATGTTCATGGACTCCTGGAACATACTTTGGGGAAATTTTGCTTTCTTATAAAATTTTAGAAAAGGAGCTTTAGAGCAACTCCAGTTTTAAACTCTAATTTTGCAGGAGGGTAACTAAAATTTTGAGGGCTTAAGCAGCTTCCCCAAGGTCATATAGCCTTTGGTGGCAAAGGTGGGATTAGAATCCATACCTTTAGATTCCTTATCTAGTGTTCTTTGAATCTGGTAAAAAAAAAAATGAAGTCACAAGACAACAGTGACCCACAGACAGGCTTATTTGCTCACTTCAACATAAGCAGCATGTCCTTCCTTACCAATTAGAATAATAAGACCCAAAATTATTTCCTATGAACCTGAAATTGTCCTCTGAGAGCTCATATAATTATCTCTCTCAAGCCTTACCGTATCTCTGGTCTCCCTGAAGGTTCAGGAGTCTAGGATTATTCTCTGTAAATCCTCCACATAGAGTATATAACCCACTTACTTGGATATCCTATCATATTTGTCCCTCCAGGAAAACTGAGACAGTAAAGCTGCCTTCCAGCATCCTGGTCCAAATTAATGAGGCAGTTTTTTACACTGAGGCTGTGTGAACAACCTCCTCACACCCCATTAGCAGAATTTAGAGAGAGCTTGAAATTTCGAAATGGGATCACCTGTCCGGCAGGGAGCAGAGCGGCATGTACCAGGAACTCCTCAAAGTTCCCTACCTTTTCATTTTAGAGGAAGTAGTTGGAAGTATGCCCCTAAATCTAAATGCATTATTATTTGTCAATATACTATTATACTAATGAAAAATTTGATATAACCTGAGTGTCTAATAACATGGGACTGGTTAAATTAATCAAGGCACATCTATGAAATAGTATATAGCTGACAAAAATTATATGGTAGAAAAATGTCTAAAACAGAGCTGCCCACCAAGTATGCCGAGTACTGAGCCTTCGGTGGGAACCCATCAGGGTCTAGTGTAGCCTGAGGCCCCCTCAAATATCTCCAACTACAAGCAGCCTTGTAGTCACCCTAATATGCCTTCGTTACTGTTACTCTTTTATGTGTGTGATGGTATAAAAAAATATTTAGAAAACTGGTCTAAAATATATTACACACAAAAAAAGATTGTAACCCAGATGCACTCAAATGTCTGCCAGGAAATATACCCTGCCTACATCTGGATGATGGGGATACAACTTATTTTTATTTTTGTGTTTTTGCTCATCTGCATTTCTCTTTCCTAGTGAACAGTAGTCCATAATAAAAATGATATGATAATAATTTTAATACTTAGCCCTTAATATGCTTATTTTATCTTCAAGCATGACTATGAAGTTGGCAGTGCTATTATTTTTTTTCACTATACAAATACTGTTTCTGAATTCCAGATTTGAAGCTGTTAGGAACTGGACAAGTTGATGAAGGCAGAAAGGAAAAGGTGGAAATGAAACATATCTAAAAAGTAGAAATAAGGAAAACGAATAAACTAATTGTCTGTGGAAAGCAATTATGCCTCCAGGATATTGAGGATTATGGTATTAGTGATGAAAACAGAATCAAGTAAATACAAGATTCTATGAAGATTTTAAGCAAATTTAGAGGAATGGTTAGTTTTCAAGAATAAGCCGAGGTTGGCTCTTTCCCTGTTCATACTGAGGATATGACAAAGCATGTTGTTGGAAACAACCAGGTGATGGCTGGGAGCTCCAGTGAGAGAGCAAGCCTTCCAGTGTCGTTTGGGCAGTCATCTACAATGAAGCCAGATCATAGCCATGCAGATGAATGGACTTGCCTGAGAAGAAGATGTGCAGAGAAAAGCAAGGCAGCAAAAGCTTTAATCTTCAGGCTTTGTCTCTGCAGAACCCCATGAACTTGACTTTCAGGTGTGGAATAATGATATAATGGAATTCCAAGAGTCCTTGTGGATGGATAAGTGTTGACAGTGGATGACATGTTCACATAGTGTCTTCATTGGTTTTCCATACGTCAGAGATTACTAAATTTTTTTAGGGATTTAAGTAAAAGAGACATTTAATAAGCTTACAAGGCACATGATGGTGAGCAACACCTCAGACAATCGGATTTGAAGTGAAAGATGCCCTAGTCATGTAAAGAAGTGATCAGAAATTGAGAAGGTGCAACTGAATCATAGCAAATGCATATTATACTGCATTTAGGATCATTTAGGATGGGGAAAGGAATCAAGTTACAAAAATATAAAATGGAAGGTCTCTGACTATATATAAATACAGTGGGCAAAGATCTATCTAAGAGTCTCAGGAAACCACAACTTGAAAAGGAATGTGCTTTGTATATTTATGCTGGTCCATATAAGATGTTTATTAGAAAATATTTTTTCAGGCAGTAGAAAGATATAAGTGTAATAATGCAATCACTTGGCCTATTTGGCTTTACAAAGAAATATGTTAGAAATATAGTAAATGTATTTCTCTTTAAGGTCCCTCTTTTAAGAGAATTCAGAGCTATTAAATAGAACACAGAAGACCTCAAAAAAATGAGTACAAAACCATAAAAGGTATTTCTAAGAAAAAATTAATGAACATGGTATTATTTATTTTTGGAATCAAAAGAACGGGGTAATTCATAATGATCAGGATCATTAATTTGTACAAGATTATTGTACAGAGCTTTTTGGCATCTTCACTGTAAGTAGAACAATGGGAAATAAGCAATTCCCCAAAAGTACATGCATATATATATTTATACACATACATAAATGTACATGTATATGTATAAACACACACATACACAGATCACACACACACACACATATATGTATGTATTTGTGGAACGAGCCTGGAATGGCACACATCAAACTATTAATAGTTATTTGTATGTGGTACAGTTATAGTTGTTATTTGCTCTATATCTGTATCTTCTAATTTATGGTAAACATGAAATATTTGTGCAATAAGAAAAATAAGTTTAATTTTTAATTTAAAAAATTCCCACTCATCCCTGTCACACGGCCAACCCTTAACCTATATCTATTTTTTATAAGATTCTACATAACAGTGCTGGAACCCTATTTTATCTTTTTCAGATGCTAGTGAAAAATAACCACCTTTCAGAGAAGATCATTGTTTTGCCAGGGAAAATTGAAGATATCTCACTTCCGGAGGCTGTAGATGTGATCATTTCTGAACCGATGGGATACATGCTGTTTAATGAAAGAATGTTGGAGAGTTACCTTCATTCCAAAAAATGGCTGAAAGCAAACGGTAAGTTGGCCAATTCCTGGTTCAGAAAATAAGCTAACTTTTCCGTAAAAATATGCCATCTTCTCCCACATACTCGATTCTGAACAGAAAAGAGAAGAGAGCATTTCTGTATGCCAGTTCTTTGATTTTCTCATCTTATTTTTCCATAAGGAACGAGCTGGTCTCCACTCATGAAGCCATAGGTGCTACCGTGCTGTGTAGTATCCAGGATGGTAGAGAGGGGCCACTCAAAGTTCTGTGTTTCTGTCCCATTTCTGCCACTTTTTTCTGTAACAAACTTGGCCTAACACTTGACCTTTAGGCATTGGTTTCCTCATCTGCATTATTAAATATCATCTCAAATCCCTTTCAAAGGCTGGCCTTCCATGATGTGGGGAACTGTCTGGTGTCTACTTGTTCTTTCTGACAGACTCTTTTCCTACAGTGTGCATCTCTTTCCCTATGATTACTGATATAATTGAGATAATAATATAAAATCCAGTGTTCTTTTTATGCTTACCAAGTGTCTGCATGTGCCAAGTCATCTGCATAAATTTATTTATGAAAACCTTACAAGGTATGAAGGATGGAGAGTTTTAGTTCATGTGAAAGATTAGTGCTGTGGTTCTCAGTGGTTTTATACTCCTTCCACAGGGAACTTTTGGCAACGTCTGAAGACATTTTGAGTTGTCAGAACTGGGGAGGTGGGGGGGTGCTACTGGCATCTAGTGGGGGATACCAGGACTGCTGCTGAACTTCCTACAGTGTACAGGACAGCAGACCCCCGCCCACCCTCCCGCGGAGTTATCCAGTCCAAAATGTCAGTAGTACCAAGATTGAGACCTGGCTTGGTGGAACGCACTCTTAGGACCCCACTAATAGTTTAATTTCCCTAATAAAGATAAAACAGACACAATGGGGGAAAGCAACTTGTCAAGGACACACTTCTGATAAGTGACAGAGCAGGGATTTGAACCCAGGTCCGTCTGACCTGAAAGCCCACACTCGTGACTGCTGCACACATACTAACTTTCCACGCTTCAAAAGAGAGTGGGCACATTCCAGCAGGACATTTTTTCAGTTAAGGCATAGAAGGTAACTGGCCAGTTTTAAAAGTTGCATCTCTTATAAGAACTGCAGCACCTTACCCCAATTTTATTTACTTTAATTACCAATGTTGTGGACCCCATCTCCATACCCAATGAAGACAAGATAGTGAACAAATCCACTCGTACTCACCATGTTATGCAGTAAATGCATATAAGTAATGGTTGAGGCCTCTCTATAATTTCATACATGCTCTAAAACTTAGGGATTCAGAAATAGGTACTTAAAAAAATAGCACATACAGAAATAAACAAGCAAAGTATACCAAATGTCAAGAATTTCATTAGCATCCCTGTTGTAAAACAGCCCAGGATGATCTTGAAAGCCTTGTGTTCACGTAACAAAGTTAACTGTGGAAATGAAAATAAAGGAACAATGCTCCTTAGATTTCTTCCTCATACCTGCCAGAAAGAATTTTTTATATTCTTCTTTGGATTTTTTTTCAAATGGTTAAGTACCTTGTATGATGAGATTTTTAATGCAGTTAATTCACGCTCATCTCTTGAGTGGCTTTAGATTTAATATCTGGACATCCTTTTTCCCCAGATATTTTCATTGGCTATGAAATTTTTTTATTGGGCTATATATATTTAACCAGGCAAGTAGAAATGAATACTGATTTGATAGGCTTTCTAGCCTGTGTGTTCTTGAGGGTAGAATGCTTGATTTTTTTCTAATTATTTGTATTTTCCATCAAAGTTCACATCAAATAATAATAAAAGGGCATCTAATGAAAAACAGTAACCCTCTGCCACGCCTCTTCCTATCCTAAGACTGCTCCCCGAAGCTGTTCTTTCAACTGCATTCGCGTTTTCTTCTATTATTTACCTATATATTTCTATATAAAATTATCCTATTGCTATTCTTGTCACTCTCTAGTTGAGAAGTTAGCTCTTCTGCAGAGCAGCCCCTTCCCTTCCCTATCTCCGTCTTCTCAAATAGTCAACCAGATCCTTGGTGCCTTAGCCAAACCCCTGGGGCCAGGTACCTTTCAGAATTCAGAATCTGGAGAACTTTGGAAAGGTAGTAACAGTCATGTACCATGTATTATTTAATGCTCCGGGGGGATCTGAGCCAGCACTCTATAATGAAACACATTATATTTTTGCAACGAAACATATGAATATGGATACCAAGTGGGATAAATAAATAATATAAATAAATTCATATCTGTTCAGGTCAGGTTTTGCCATCAAATGATGTTGCTGCAAACATACAAAAATCTATTGCTTTGCAGAGCTTTTTGTATTTCACGATTGCATATAAGGAAATATGGACCTAGATCCGTATTTGGTTAAATCAGTAATAAATGGTTCCATTATTAAGGCAATGTTAAGTATTATTCAGCACTGAATCATGTGGTAGAGTGGGTGCATGTGATTATGTACTTTCCCATGAAATCTTTTATTTTTCCTGGAGTTCATTGCTTATTTTTCATTAGCTTAGTTTTCTATGTGCTCATTACTAATTGTCTCCATGTTCCAACAGGTCTGACAGATTCTATCAATATTAATTCCTTGGAAGCCTTCCCCCAGTGATCCTCTGTCCTCTCCTACCACACATGAGCTAGCTGCTCTCCAGTCCTATTGCATGGCTGCCCTACTTTGACTTTCCATCATCATTTTTGTCTTCCTTCTTCTTGTTTTATACCATCATTTCAGCAAAAAATATTCTCTCGCAGCTTCTGGAGAACGGGTGCTTGAGAAGTTATTTTTATTGAACCTTTATATTGTTATTTTGCAGGATAGAGGATTTTAACTTGAATACAATTTTTTTATTGAAGTATCATTGATATACACTCTTACGTTGGTTTCAATTATACAACACAGTGGTTCAGTTACCCATATCATTAAATTCTCACCCCTTCTAGTGCAGTCACTGTCTGTCAGTGTAGTGAGATGTTACAGAATCATTAACTGTACTCTTTGTGCTGTGCTACTGTCCCTGTGACCAACTTATATTGAGATTGTGACTTTCTGTGCCCGTTTTTCCCCTCCCCCCAACTCCACCGCCTCCCCCTTGGTAACCACCATTCCTTTCACAGTGTCTATGAGTCTGCTGCTATTTTGCTTGAACACAATTTTTACTCAGTATTTTTAAGATGTCTATTTTTGTTTCTAGTTTCCAGTACAGCTATTGAGAAGTCCAGTGACATTCTGATTCCAGATCCTTTACAGTAACACAGTTTTTCCCTCTGGATGCTTTTAGTGTCTTGTTTTATTCCTAGCCTTCTTAGTGTGAACCGTTTAAAATTCTTCTGTTGGACACTGAGTAAAAATGTTTAATCAAAAGACTCATTTTCTTCAATGCTTAGAATCTTTCTTATATTTTACCTTTGATGATTTCTTCCTGCCCATTTTATCTGATGTCTTTGGCATTCCTTTTAGGCTTGAGGCTCAGAGCATCCTTCTGTGAAGCTTCCCTAGTTTACACAACCAGCAAAACATACTCATTTTCTAAGGTTGTTTAATATCCTTCTATCTTGAAATTGAAAAACCACTAAGCAATCATTGCTTTGACACCAGTGCATGAGATTTAGATGGAGACGCAAATGATGTGACAGTTGTGCTTTTTCTTTGCCCACCTCTGAACCTACCCCAGAGAAAACAATCTCTTCTATTTTAACACACATTAAGGAGAATATAATGAAAGTATGGGGCCTTTGACCATCAGATGAGAGTCTATCCCTGGATTTTGCCCTTCCACTTATTAACTCTGTAATTGTGACTGAGTCACTTAAATTTCACTTTTCCTTAGTTTTCTTATTTGTAAAATAGGTATAATAATAGAACCTACTATATACTGTTGCAAAGATTAAATGAATTAACACATAGAAAAGTTCATGACAGAGATAATGTAATCAAGAGATTTATTATTATTATTATTATTATTATTATTATTATTATTATGACAGCATCTCCAGTTTCTTAGGCAGTCATCACTGCTGAAATAGGCTTAATAGTTCATTTTTCCTTCATGTGCAGTTTAATAAATGAGTATGAAAAAGAATGTCCCTAAAATGACAAGACTAATAATAATAACCACGTCTACCTGCGTGGAAAGGCTCGACCTCAGGCATGCCAGTGTAGGTGTTCCTTTGGCCACGAAAGAATCTGCCTTCTCCTGGTGACTGTTGATGTCAGGAACAAAAACAAGGGTGGGTGCCCCAGCATGGAGGACGTGAGCCTCCGTATAAGCATAGATTCTAACAACACTTAAAAAGATAGTCAATATGATTATACATGGACAAAGTCTGAGAATGAAAATAATATTGTGATAGAATGATGAAATGTTGATTATTTTCAAAACCAAGTTGTTTTTACAATAAGTAAGACAAAAAAAAATAAGTAAAGAAGTATACAGAATTCTAAGCACAGGACATGGTAGAAAGGAAAAGGCCAGTAACTGAGAGGGCAGATGTGCTGGGTGAAACGCCCCACCTAAGACTTGAAAAGCTTCTATTGTGACAGTGCTTTCTGACTTGCTTTGGTGTTCTTTTTTCCATCCCCTCCAATCTTCTGCCTAATTTTCTTATCCTCGCTTTGAGGCAAAATTACATTTCAACCTACTGTATAATAACTGAAATACAACGAAAAAATGGAATTGGTCAGGTGGCAGGTGTAAATGTGCCCTTCAGCTAGAAGGCCGTACAAGTCAACTTCTGGGTCTGTTGTCTTTTACTCATTAGGAATGATGTTCCCGACATTCAGCGACATCCACTTGGCCCCCTTTTCTGATGAACAGCTCTACATGGAACACTACTCCAGAGCCAACTTTTGGTAATGTCCTCTTCTCACTTCCTTCCTTTTCTTAAACTACAGTTTCTAATTGACATTTGGGGTCATGTGACTGGGGGGAGGGAGGTTCCTGAGCATGCTCACAGCAGCCCTGGCCTTTACTCACTAGATGCCAGTAGCACCTTCCTGCCAGGCTGTGACAGCTAACAGTGTCTCCAGACACTACCAGGGCCCATGGCAAGCGGGGTCGGGGGTGATGCAAAATCATCCCCCACTGAGAACCACCCGAGTAGACAAATTAGGGAGCTGCTATGCACATCAAACACCCAAAAGACTACCCTGCTGCTGAAATGACAGCATCCTCCCCCTGCCTCTCCACTTTTCACCACCCATCCCTTTGGCTCAGAGCCATGACTTCTTTTAGAATGTGCCTTTGTCAGAACATGTCAGTCAACACACCTGGATGTAAATGAGTTGAATGATTTTTTTTTTTTTTTAGTTTTCACACTAATTGGCTGTTGGCTTTTGGGCAACCAACTTCACCCTATGGGGTTCCATTTCTTCATTTATAAAATGAGAACTAATACAAAAGCCCTCCTAGTTCTAAACCACCATTCTTTCTGGCATTCTTTTCTGAGAACTGGTTTCTATAAGGACAAGGAGGGGAGGAGACTGCTGATATTGGACCCATTGGAGTGAGAAACAGAACAGATATCCTCTGAGTGGGAATGTTAAGCATGTAGGAGGGAGCACAGGCTTGTGTTAGCAGATGGATGAGGAAGGATGCTAAAATTTAAACTTTGAGTTCTGGCTGAAGTATGCAGAACCTTCCAGCACAGAGAATATCCAAAGTTGATTTTGGGGTTTTTCTCTTTGTAATCCTGTGCCTTGGTGAAGGGGCAGCAAATAAGAGGAGGTTTGGTTTCCTGGGTTACAAAGTTCTTTAAGGAGCAGTGTCAGAACTAAGATTTTTTTTTCTCCCTAATTTTTTCTTGCAAAATAGGCTTTCCTACCACATATTTGCATTTTGTGGTTTCTGCTTAATCTGTAATTCTGACACTCCAAGCCCCACAATAGGCGATGGGGTGAATGGCCTCTTAGTATGTGGAAGGTAGGGAGGGTGGGGAGACCTTCATTATGATCATTGTTCTGTGAAGTCAGGATAACCCTAAATGTTTACATTTTTAAATGTGATCCCCTGAGTCAATGAAGAGGCTAGTGAATTAGGAACTCTCAGGTAACAGAGTAGACTAGACTAGTGGAGCAGTGGGGCGGGTTGTTGTCAGGCAGTCCTTCTGTGACCTCCTGACTGTGCCCTCTGTGCCATCTTATTATTATCTTGAGAATATTGATGGTCATACTGGATTGGCAAAACTCACCATCAGCATACAAAAATGCTGCTATTGTTCCATGTAAAAAAAAAATCAACCGCCTTTCTTAAACCTCACTTCCCTGGTCCCCCATCACCCATCCCTTGTAAGCCCTTTGCAGCAAGATTCCTCAAAAGGGTTGTGAGTACTCATGGTTTCCAGCTACCCATTTCAATTCATCTCTTAAGACATTCCTCTGTGACCACTCTTATCAAGGTCGCCAGTGTGCTGGTCTCCATGTTGCGAAGTACAGTGATCAGTCCTCTCGTTTCGACTTATTTAACTTACAACTTTCAAGCAGCATTTGAAACACTTATTTGCCCCACCGTTTTTTGATTTTTATCCTGCTTCTCTGGTCACTTTGTCACTGAGGCCCTTCCTGGTTTAACAACCAGGAATTATCTCAATTACCTGATGTTGGAAGGCCCCAAGACAGTCTTGAACCTCTTCTCTGTCCACAGTTAACCCTTAGTGAGCTCACCCATTCCCCTAGCTTCAAATACCATCTGTATGCTAATGACTCCCATGTGTATCTCTCTCCAGTTCAGATATGTCCTGTCAACTCCATATTTTTACAGCCAGCTGCCTCCTGGATGTCTCCCCTTGTGGAGGCTTCCCATCCAAAACTCAACCCCTGGTCTCCCCCACTTCCACCCAAAATCTTATCTACTTAAAGTCTTTCCACCGCAATTGATGACAACTTTATCTTCCCAGTCATCCAGATGCCAAAAGTTGAAGGCCTCTTTCTTTGTCCCCCATATTTAAGCCATCAAGAAATTTTGTGGGTTCTGCTTTCAAAATATATCCAGAATCGGACCAATTCTCATTATATTCAGTTTTCCCTTGATCCCAACACTACTGTCTCTCATCTTGATTATTGCAGTAGCTCCTTGGCTTATTTCCAGCATGCCCAGAGCCTTCTAGTAGGTTCTATCCAGTCTGGCTCCTCATTTCCAGCTACCCAGTTCGTTCAGCTCCAGCCACACAGGCTTCCATGCTGATCTTCAGACACACCAGGCATGCTTCCACCTCAGGGCCTCTGCATTCACTGATCATCCTATCAGGAATACTTTTCCTTCAGTATTCATATGGCTAATTCCTTCATCTCCATAAAGTCTTTGCCAAATGCTACCTTCTCAATAAAACCTACCCTGACCACCCTGTTTAAAATGACACTATACCACTCCCAATCCCACTTTTCTCTTTTGTGTTTTTCCTCGAGCATTTATGTATTGCTTATTGTCTGTATCCTGATAGAATGTAAGCACTGCAAGGGCCCTAGTGTCAGTTTTCACACATGTATTCCAAGTACCCAGAACAGTGCCTGCCACATGGCAGACCCTCAATAAATACTTCTAAATGAGTAAAAACTCATTTAAGAAATCTCAAGCATATATGAAAATAACTACCATTAATATTTTAGTTTTTATATCTCCAATTTTTCTATTTCTTTTCTTTATAAAGCTAGGATAATACCAGAAATACCATTTTATAGCTTTTTTTTTTTTTGGACATTATCTTGTTGACATGTTTTCATATCCTTTAAATATTTTTTTGCTGCTGAGTATTTCTTTTGTGGTTACCTCATAATTTATTGACTCGAGCTCCAGTGTTTGATATTAAGTTATTTTAATTATAGGATTGTTTTAATCCTATAAATTCTATAAGAAACAACACTAAGGTATTTTTTCTGTGTTCTACAGAAACATAGAATTTTATAGAATCTTTTATCCTAAATTCTGTAAGAAACAACACTAAAGTGAACATCCTTTTATAGAAATCTTGGTGTGCATTCTGATTATTTCCTTACAATAAATTGCTAGAAGCAGAATTACTGGACCAAAAGGTGTGAAGAAGGAACTTTAAAAAAATTATTCTTATATATTGCCAAATTGCCCTGTAGAAAAGTTTCACCAATTAACACTTCCACCAGTGGTATATGAGAATGTCTGCTAAGTCTTGTCCATACGGAATATGTTTTCTTAAATGCCAATTTGATTTGCAAAAAAAATGGGTGGCCAGTTTATTTTTAATCTGTATTTCTTTGATAGCTGGTGCATTGAAACAGTTTTATTTTTAGTCAACAAACATCAAAAAAACATTTAAAAAATATATAGTTATCAAAATTCACAGGCTTCACTCTCCTAATTCTCTTCCCTTTCTTTATACGAGGCTTCTAGCAGTAGACTACTAGCACATGGGCCTTTTGTTGCATTGATCCAGGGAACAGGAGGTAAATGCTTGTTGCATGACTTCCGTTAGAACAGGCAAGGAAGTAGAAATGCTGGCCGAGAGGAGGAAGGAGGATGCAAAAAGATAAGTGTGGGTATCTTCTGAAACAATGGGTTGAAAGACTGAGGAACAACTCACAAGCTAAATAAGTAAGATCATCAGATATAAGTTATCAGTCCTTACCTGGCTTTCCTACCAGCACTTCCCACCGTTGACTCTCCAATTTGCTCCTGCAGCCTAAATCTCATATTCTGATTACTGCTGGCCCCAACTTCTCAGTCTCCCATGCTGATTCTTCCTCCTAACCCAGACTTTCAATGTTGGACTGACTCCAGGTTAGCTGCTCTTAGATGTCTTCCCCTTTGTGTCCTTTCCTTATCGATCACATGCAACAACTTGGCTGTAAATATTGTCTTTTTTATGCTGACAACTCCCATCATTAGAACTCTAGCCCGGACCTCTCTCTGGAACCACAGAGTCTGGATGTCCAACTGGCTGTTGACAACTCTACTTAGGTGTCTATTGGGCATCTTAAATTTAACGTTTTCCAAAGGCAAGCTGCTGATCTTCCTCACCACTAGCTGCTCATCCCTACAAAACAAGCAAAACAAAAAAACCCTGCTTCTATCATCATCTTGCAGTAGCCTCCTAAATTACGTCCTCTTTTCAAGCAACAACCAAAAAGATCTTAATGACACATGATTTAGATCATATTCTTCTGCTCAAAACCTCCACTGGCTTCCCTCTTTCTGCATAGTGAAAAGCAGAGTTTTCATAATGGATGGTAAGCCCCCTAGTAAGATGATTCAGTTCCACCCTCCTACCACTCCGATGCCATCTCCTGCTACTGCTCTCTTTACTCTCTCCCCTCTAGCCTCACTGGCTGGTCTCCTTCTTCCCCTCGAACACACCAGGCTTGCTGCCACCTCCTTGCTGTTACCTTTGCCTGACGCACAGGTGGCCCTGGGGCTTGCTCTCATGTCCTTTAGGTCTTAGCTCACAAGTCATCTTCCCAGGGAGACCTTCTACCAATGAAACATTGTGATCTCTTCCCTCCTGGAAGGCCTTATCCCACTTCTCATTTCATTTTCCCCTGTAGCACATATTATCATCTGCCTTAATATATGTTTTTATTTATTTATTGTCTGTCTCCACTCATGAGACTACCAGTTCCCAAAGTGTGGCTGTTCTGTTTACTACTGCATCCCCATCATCTAACCTAGCTAATAGTAGTTCAGTACACCTCCACTAACAAGAAGATTAACGCATTGATTTATAAGAATTCTTTTACATATGTAGGATATTAAGACTTTGTTGCATTTTCTTCAAAATTTTCAGTTTGCTTATAATCTTCTTTGTGAGGGTTTTTACCACCAAAGAAACTAAACTTTTTTGTGTAGCTAGATCGTCCAATATTTTATAGTTTCTTTCTTTTTCTTTATTTGGAAAAGGGCTTCCTTACCTTAAATCTAGTATTAACTTACTTCTACTTTTGTGTTTTCACTTTTTCCACTTAACGTTTAAAAAAATTTGCATTTAACTTTAAAATTCCTTTAAGTATGTGATAAGCATAGAACTTTTTCATTTCTAAACAACCAATTATGAGGCTCTCTCTTAGTAGACAAGAGTACTACATTCTGATGCAGCAGTCACCTGCAAAACTGAAAATTTCCTTTTCTTACCTGATTAGGATTTCTCATCCTTTATTAATTAAGATTCTGAAGAGTATCTCCTGAGAGTAAGGCTCAGTCATGAAGAATCACCATTCCCAGCTGTACAACTTGCTTATGTGATGTGTACTACTGGCATTATTTAAAGTCATTGGTTCAGTGGTTTAAAACAAGGCCTTTAAATATAATTTTAAATGAAGTCTCATATCAAGAAAAATATATACATAGGATCAGTTAAGAAGAGCAACCAAATATTCTCAAGAAATTTGAGATGGAACTAGTTTGCCATATTACTTTTATTATAGTCATAAAACAAAAAAGTATAGGCAAGATAGGCAGTAGTTAAAAGCTCAAGGAATCAACTCTAGAACCAGACTAAGCTGTGCTTAATTCTTGTTCTATTAATTACTAACCATAAAATCTAGCCAAGTTAGTTTAATCTGAGACACAATTTCCTTACTCATAAAGGTAATAATATTGCCTGTGTGGAGATGGGAGAGTTTATTATCAGGGCTGGATCCTCTACGTGTACTTTAGTACCATGATAGCCCTTTCTTCATAGGCCAGTGGAAGGGTTCTGCCAGAGGCTAAATATGGCTATCCCAACTGTATATTCAGGGTCTGGGGAAATAACCACAGAGGTAGATACATGAACCCAATGGATACCCTGTGCAATGGGGTTTGGTCCAAAACTTCATTTACTACCTCCTATAAGCCCTTACTAACTGGAAGCATTCTAAATCCTCGGGTACCAATATCAGCTCAGGCTTCTCAGCTAACATTCCTAAAAAATCTAGGTATTCCTCTTTCTCCAGCACAGTGGCTTTATCATAGAAACATAGGTGCTTCCGGAGAAGGATTGAGGAATATTTACCCTATGTGCTTATGGTGGTGCTGCAGAGTCTTTTCTTAAGGACTGTGCCTCCACTTCATTCATGAACCAGTGGTCTCTGGATCCATAAACCAGATTGGAAATTGGACCTGGAATTGGATGAGGGATCTTATCTTTCCATTGTGACAGCTGATACCATCCTGCTCACCAGCTAGCATTTTTTTTTGTCATACAATTAAACACTCTCCTAGTTGACTGTACACCAATTTTACCTTTTTGGTAACACTAGGCTCTCTTAAACAACCACTGCAGATCTCTGTGGGTCAAGGTACCCTACCAGACACTGTAGCCTTGCTTCCCAACACTGTAATTATGCTATTGTTGCCTATGACAGTTAATTACTGCTTTTTGCTTCTGACATTCTGAAATTGCATCCAAATTGAACTCATTGGGAGCACAAGTGATTGGCAGCACCTTCATCTACTAAGGCTAGCCCCTGCTGGCTCACTGATCTGCCCCCATTACCTTAGTGTAAGGGGGGTTTCCTGGGCTTTTTCTGAGAATGTAATCAGGTTCTTAAGTCCTTGGGTGAAATGCTCTTAAATCCATGTAGCATTTCCTTCTCTCTGAGCCCTCTGACCCCTTTCTCAATAACTGTGCTGCCAAGGTTCTTGAATCTCCTCCTTACTGACTGCAGGCCATCATGACAACCAAGGTTCCAGGTGACCTCCAGCAGACTGTTAGGTCTGGAATACTGCTAGGTCGCTGAACCCTATGAATGCTCATGTCAATGATTTGACAGAGAATTGTGAGTGGTTGGTATGCGTCCATCATACTGGACAAGGGTAGCACCAGCTGAGTATCACCAGGGATGCCAGTGGTAGAGGCCTGAAGTCCATTGCTCTTCACAGAAATGAGAAGTCTGTGATTGCAAAAAACGAGGGAAGATGCATGTGAGCAGAATTCTGCCACATGTAATGTGAGCTCCCTTCTGGCACCTTTCCACTCTTAGCTACAGGGTTGCTGCTTAGAAACACACTACTTTTAAGGCAATCCATTCAAATGAAGGGATAAACCGCTCAATTATACTGTGAAGGTAATGGATGGTTTGTTCCTAGGCTAATTCTGCCCCCAAACTGAAATTTCTACTAAAAGTTCTTTTGGCATAGCTAGAGTTTTTAGGCCTTAGCCTTTCCCCAAAAATGTATTTATCCCTGATAGTCACCGTTTCATTGAAGTAGTACCATGTGGACCAAGTAAGAACATTTCAAATTACTATGTGATATCAGCAAATTTTTGCAGAAAATCAGTTTATCACCACAAAGTACCACAGAGAAAGGACTTTTCCAGGAATGCCACCATGATCATTGTAATCACGTTTGGATTTTCATGTGCCCCTGTCCTTTTTCATTTATATTTCAGTGATCCCTTGGACTATAGTCTCCTTTCGGCTATGTAGTACTTATTCCTCATGTTCGCTCTGCTTCTCTATTTATATCTGCACTCTTGAACTTACCTGACTTTTACTTTAGAATAAGCCTCAGCGTTCCCACTCCAGCTCCAGGGTCTACTGGCGGTCATGTTCTCTCGTGGACCTCCTCCAACAGCAAGAGTTTAGCCAGGGCCTTGGCACCTTGCGTGGGCTGGTGCGGGCTGCTGTCACCATCCCGAGAGGCCAGAGGAGGCAGATACTGAGGACTGAGGTTCCCTGGGAGGCGCACCTGCTGGGATCCCAAGGATGCCTGGAATCCAGCTTTTTTGATTCAGGATGGTGGCATGAGCGGTGAGACAGAGAACTTCTCCCAAAACAGATAGTGTGAAAATATACTTAATACAACTAACCCTAAAACAGCATCAGGAAAGAAGGCTACACCACACTGCATACAGATGTCACGAACAGAGAAGACTTCACGAAACAGGACACTAGCTCCGCTCCCCTACGACCCCCAACCTCACTCTAGGGGCTGAGCAGCTCCAGAGACGGGAGTTTCTGCGCACTAGTGGGCACCACACAGAAATATGAAATGACAAAAGAACATGGTTCAGACCAAAATCTCACAATCCCAGAAAAAGGGCCAAATGAAACTGAACTCACCAATCTTCCTGAAAGAGAGTTCAAAATAAAAATCATAAACATGCTTATGGAGGTACAGAAAAATATTCAAGAACTCAGGAACGAAGTTAAGATGGAGATTCAATCATTAAGAAATTCCATATCTGAAATGAAACATACAATGGAGGGATTTAAAAGCAGATTAGATGTAGTAGAAGAGACAGTAAATGGAATAGAAATTAGAGAAGAGGAATACAAAGAAGTTGAGGCACAGAGAGAAAAAAGAATCTCTAAGAATGAAGGAATATTGAGAGAATTGTGTGACCAATCTGAACATAACAATATTTGCATAATAGGAGTACCAGAAGAAGAAGAGAGAGAAAAAGGGATAGGAAGTGTCACTGAGGACGTAATTGCTGAAAACTTCCCCAATCTGGGGAAGGAGATAGGCTCTCAAGCCATGGAGATGCACAGATCTCCCAACACAAGGGACCCAAGGAAGACAACATCAAGACATATAATAATTAAAACGGCAAAGATCAAGGATAAAGACAAACTTTTAAAAGCAGATGAAAAGAGAAAAAAAGATCACATACAAAGGAAAACACATCAGACTATCATCAAATTTCTCAACAAAAACCTTACAGGCCAGAAGGGAGTGGCATGACATATTTACTGCAATGAAGTAGAAGGGCCTCAGACCAAGAATACACTACCCGGCAAGCTTATCATTTAAATTTGAAGGAGGGATTAAACAATTTTCAGATAAGCAAAAGCTGAGAGAATTTACCTCCCACAAACCACCTCTACAGTGCATTTTGGAGGGAATCCTATAGATGGAAATATTCCTAAGACTAAATAAATGTCACCCAAAGGATAGACAAGAGTACAGAACATGATTCATAACATACAAAGAATGGAGGAGGAAGAAAAAGGAGGGAAAAAGAAAGAATCTTTAGGTTGTGTTTGTAATAGCATACAAAGTGAGTTAAATTAGACTGTTAGATAGTAAGGGAATTACCCCTGAACCTTTGGTAGCTTCAAATCTAAAGCCTGCAGTGGCAATAAGTACATACCTATCGATAATCACCCTAAATGTAAATGGTCTGAATGCACCAATCAAAAGATGTAGAGTCACTGAATGGATAAAAAAACAAGACCCATCTATATGCTGCCTACAAGAGACTCACTTCAAACCCAAAGACATACACAGACTGAAAGTGAAGGGATGGAAAAAGATATTTCATACCACTAAAAGGGAGTAAAAAGCAGCAGTTGCAGTACTTGTATCAGACAAAATAGACTTCAAAACAAAGAAAGTCACGAGACAAAGAAGGACATTACATAATGACAAAGGAGTCAGTCCACCAAGAGGATATAATTATTATAAATATCTATGCACCCAACACAGGGTCACCTACATATGTGAAACGAAACAAATACTAACAGAATTAAAGGGGGAAATAGAGTGCAATGCATTCATTTTGGGAGACATCAACACACCACTCACTCCAAAGGACAGATCAACCAGACAGAAAATAAATAAAGAGACTGAGGCACTGAACAATGTATTAGAACAGATGGACCTAACAGACATCTACAGAACCCTCCATCCAAAAGCAACAGGATACACATTCTTCTCAAGTGCACATGGAACATTTTCAAGAATAGATCATATACTAGGCCCAAAAAATAATCTCAGCAAATTCAAAAAGATTGAAATTGTACCAATCAGCTTCTCAGATCACAAAGGTATGAAACTAGAAATAAATTACACAAAACAAAAACACCCACAAACACATGGAGACTTAATAACATGCTCCTATATAATCAATGAATCAATGACCAAGTATGAAACTAGAAACAAATTACACACAAAAAACGAAAGAGCCCACAAACACATGGAGGTTTGAATAACAGGCTCCTAAATAATCAATGAATCAATGACCAAATAAAAACAGATCAAGCAATACATGGGGACAAATGACAACAATAATTCAACAAAACAGAATCTCTAGGACACACTGAAGGCTGTGCTAAGAGGGCAGTATATTGCAATGCAGGCCTACCTCAGGAAAGAAGAACAATCCCAAATGAACAGTCTAAACTCACAATTAATGAAACTAGAAAAGGAAGAACAAATGAGGCCCAAAGTCAGTAGAAGGAGGGACATAATAAAGACTAAAGAAGAAATAAATAAAATTGAGAAGAATACAACAATAGAAAGAATCAATGAAAGGAGGAGCTGGTTCTTTGAGAAAAGAAACAAAATAGATAAACCCCTAGTCAAGAAAAAAAGAGAGTCTACTCACATAAACAGAATCAGAAATGAGAAAAGAAACATCACTATGGACACCACAGAAATACAAAGAATTATGAGAGAATACTACGAAAAATTATATGGTAACAAACTGGATAACCTAGAAGAAATGGACTTTCTAGAAAAATACAACCTTCCAAGCCTGACCCAGGAAGAAACAGACAATCTGAATAGACCAACTACCAGCAAAGAAATTGAACTGGTAATCAAAAACCTACCTAAGAACAAAACCTCTGTACCAGATGGTTTCACTGCTGAATTTTATGAAACATTTAGTGAAGACCTCATACCCATCCTACTTAAAGTTTTCCAAAATGTAGAAGAGGAGGGAATACTCCCAAACTCATTCTATGAGTCCAACACCACTCTAATACCAAAACCAGGCAAAGACACCACAAAAAAGAAATCTACAGACCAATATCCCTGATGAACATAGATGCAAAAATACTCAACAAAATATTAGCAAACTGAATTCAAAAATACATCAAAAAGATCATCCATCATGATCAAGTTGGATTCATCCCAAGGATGCAAGGATGGTACAATATTCAAAAATCCATCAACATCATCCACTACATCAACAAAAAGAAGGACAAAAACCACATGATCATCTCCATAGCTGCTGAAAAAGCATTTGACAAAATTCAACATCCATTTATGATAAAAACTCTCAACAGAATGAGTATAGAGGGCAAGTACCTCAACATAATAAAGGCCATATATGACAAACCCACAGCCAACATCATACTTAAAAGCAAGAAACTGAAAGCTTTTCACCTAAGATTGGGAACTACAAAAGGATGCCCACTTTCTCCACTTTTATTCAACTTAGTTCTGCAGGTCCTAGACACAGCAATCAGACAATACAAAGAAATAAAAGGCATCCAGTTTTGCAAGGAAGAAGTCAAACTGTGCCTGTTTGCAGATGACATGATATTGTACATAAAAAACCCTAAAGAATCCACTCCAAAACTACTAGATCTAATATCTGAATTCAGCAAAGTTTTGGGATACAAAATTAATACACAGATATCTGTTGCATATATACTAACGATGAACTAGCAGAAAGAGAAATCAGGAAAACAATTCCATTCACAGTTGCATCAAAAAGAATAAAATACCTAGAATTAAACTTAACCAAGGAAGTGAAAGACCTACACTCTGAAAACTGCAAGACACTCATGAGAGAAATTAACGAAGATACCAATAAATGGAAACACATCCCATGCTCATGGATAGGAAGAATTAATATTGTCAAAATGGCCATCCTGCCTAAAGCAATCTACAGATTCAATGCAATCACTATCAAAATACCTACAGCATTCTTCAATGAACTAGAGCAAATAGTTCTAAAATTCAGATGGAACCACAAGAGACCCCGAATAGCCAAAGCAATCCTGAGAAGGAAGAATAAAGCAGGGGAAATTACACTCCCTGACTTCAAGCTCTACTACAAAGCCACAGTAATCAAGACAATTTGGTACTGGTACAAGAACAGACCCATAGACCAATGGAACAGAATAGAGAGTCCAGATATTAACCCAAACCTATATGGTCAATTAATATATGATAAAGGAGCCATGGATATACAATGGGGAATGACAGCCTCTTCAACAGCTGGTGTTGGCAAAACTGGACAGCTACATGTAAGAGAATGAAACTGGATTATTGTCTAACCCCATACACAAAAGTAAACTCAAAATGGATCAAAAACCTGAATGTTACTCATGAAAACACAAAACTCTTAGAAAAAACATAGGCAAAAATCTCTTGGACATAAACATGAGCAACTTCTTCATGAACATATCTCCCCAGGCAAGGGAAACAAAAGCAAAAATGAACAAGTGGGACTATATCAAACTAAAACCTTCTGTGCAGCAAAGGACACCATCAGTAGAACAAAAAGACATCCTACAGTATCAGAGAATATATTTATAACTGACATATCTGATAAGGGGTTGACATCCAATTTACATAAAGCACTCACACACCTCAATAAACAAAAAGCAAATAAGCCAATTAAACAATGGGCAGAGGAATTGAACAGACACTTCTCCAAAGAAGTAATTCAGATGGCCAACAGGCACATGAAAAGATGCTCCACATCACTAGTCATCAGAGAAATGCAAATTAAAACCACAATGAGATATCACCTCACGCCAGTTAGGATGGCCAACATCCAAAAGACTAAGAACAAATGCTGGTGAGGATGCGGAGAAAGGGGAACCCTCCTACACTGCTGGTGGGAATGTAAATTAGTTCAACCATTGTGGAAAGCAGTATGGAGGTTTCTCAAAAAACTCAAAATAGAAATACCATTTGACCCAGGAATTCCATTCCTAGGAATTTACCCTAAGGATGCAACAGCGCAATTTGAAAAAGACAGATGCACCTCTGTGTTTATCGCAGCACTATTTACAATAGTCAAGAAATGGAAGCAACCTATTTACAATAGCCAAGAAATGGAAGCAACCTAAGTGTCCATCAGTAGATGATGGATAAAGAAGATGTGGTACATATACACAATGGAATATTATTCAGCCATAAGAAAACAAATCCTACCATTTGCAACAACGTGGATGGAGCTAGAGGGTATTATACTCAGTGAAATAAGCCAGGCTGAGAAAGACAAGTATCAAATGATTTCACTCATCTGTGGAGTAAAAGAACAAAGAAAAAACTGAAGGAACAAAACAGCAGCAGACTCACAGAACCCAAGAACGGACTAATAGTTACCAAAGGGAAAGGGACTGGGGAAGATGGGTGGGGAGTGAGGAATAAGGGGGGAAAAGGGCTATTACAATTAGCACACATAATGTAGTGGGGGTGGGGGTGGGGTGGGGGGATACGGGGAAGGCAGTATAACAGAGAAGACAAGTGGTGATTCTATAGCATCTTACTACACTGATGGACAGTGACTGTAATAGGGTATGTGGGGGGGACTTGATAATAGGGGGAATCTAGTAACCATAATGTTGCTCATGTAACTGTACATTAATAATACCAAAATAAAAAAAAGAAGCCTCAGTGTCTATATTCATCTGTTTTGGAACCTGTGTCAGGTTCATAGCTCTTCCATAATATTCTGTCCCTGGACCCACACGCATTCACACCTTTTTTTCCTTTAACCATGTGGTCTCTATTTCAGTGCCAGTGTTACAGATACAATACAGATGTTCCAGATAGAAGAAAGAATTCAAATGGAATGTGGAGGTCCAAGCCAGGCTTAGGAAATCAGAGAGGTTAGGAGTAATGGAGAAAATGACTCCAATATGCTGCCTGGGTACTCTTCCTAGGGGCAAAAGCACTTTTGTTAAGGAATTTGATCTGTAAAAGTGTGAACTCCTGTTTCCATCCATTTACCATAGTTGAACAGGCAAGATACAGGCTTAGGATAAACTAAAATTTGTGGTGGGAATAGAGACATTAATACCTGTTTATGTATCTTTTTTTAATAATATATTTTGGTATCATTGATCTACAATTACATGTGCAATATTATGGTTATTAAACTACCCCCTTCATCAGGGTAGAAGTTGTCCACTTTGCACTTTAAAAGGAATCCATTTTGAAAATCATGGAGAGCATTCAGGACTACAGCTAAGCAGAGGGAAAAAGGGGAGCTAGAAGAGCCATGGAAGTGTGTGTATTCCAAATAGAGCTCCATGTCTTTATATGCCAAATCTCAACAAAAGCTGTTTTTAACTACAGCTGTCCAATGTTTACAGACTGCCTTTTGCTTACAGAATAACCCCCAATTTCTATAGTCATCTTTTTAACCTATGTCAAGGTCATAGCTCTTCCATAATTTCTGCTCCTGGGCCCATATAAAACCACATCTGTGTAGTCCAGGATGCAGTGTTTGTTTCTGGATCCTCTGGCATCAGAGCTGTCCATCCCCTGGCATGTCTCTAGACATGCCAGGCTAAAGCAATTTAGTTCAGTCCTCCCAGAATTAGGACTTCACTGGATTAAGGAAAACTGTTATCTCTAAATTATGTTCTAGCACATATCCAGACAAATTCTTGTTAACTGTTTTCTTTTCAGTTAAGACACTTTGGTTTTAAGTGACCAGAACACCAATGAAAAAAATGGTTCAATAAAAAGGGTACTTTTGACTAATGTATCTGAAAAGCCCAAGAGTTGACCCAAGTTCTCGGGCACAGATGGATTCCAGGGTGCAGATACTCCCCTTGGGTCCTGGTCTCTCTCGGCTCCTCAGCTTGGCTGCATGTCTGGATAGGCGTTTCCCTCATGGCCGCCATGTGGTTTCCAGCAAATCCAGATGCATGGACTCAGCTTCATGTCCATTTCTCCCCTGCAGCAGTTTGAACAAAGGCTTAGACTTGACTCTCATTGTTCAGATGCTCACCCCTGGGTCCATTGCCAAGGCAATGGGTGGTCAGATATTCTGACTGGCTGAGCCTGAACCATATGCCAACCTTTAGAGCCAAGGACAGAGTCAAGACCATCCAAACCACAAGAAACGAGTGGGGCAGTGGTGCCTCCAAGAAGGAAATCTGGTGCTGTTACCAAGAAGGGTGACTGCGTGCTGGGTAGAATAAACAAGAGGTATCCACCACAGTTGTCTTGACTGATCCATTCTTTCTTATGATACAGACTTCCATAGGTCCAATTCTTGTGCAGACAGTAATGTCTGGACTTAGATGGGCACATCTAGGGATGCTCTCAGGGTTCCTTCACAGGATTGCAGGCTTCCCCCGACTTCCTAGGAGAAAGGCACAGTTTCAAGCTTGGTTTCTCTTAAGGACTGTGTGCCCATTTCCCCCTCATCTTTCTACTAAAAAAATATTTTTACAAATACAAGAGGTGTAAATATATCACATGTAGAATAGGCCACATTAATTTTGGGGGTTTAAACCAAAAAAAACAGAGACATAATGAACTGAGTCTCTTTATAGATACCACTTTACACATTGGTATATCTGCATTCTGTTGATGCAGAAAATTGTCAAAAACAACCAAACCTCGGGTCCTGCTATATATAAGGGATGTGTAAGACACAAAATAAAGGCGTTGTTTGTATCTAGACACACATCCTTCTACCAAGACCTCCCATGAGGTCATTCTAACCATCCTCTTATGCAGCATCCTCAGTACTGTGTATGGCTTAGGTGACCTTTTTGGATCCTTGCTTTTGCTTTCTAGTTCTTAGGGTTTTATGTATCTCTCCTCAGGCTGGCATACCCTTGGTTGTTAATTCTGTTAGAGCATAGTCCATTAAGACACATAAATGTTGCTTGATTATCGAACAGCAGAATACGGTTTTCCCTCCTATCTCTTCCCCTACCTTTCTCCCTCCCTCTCTCCCTCCCTCCCTTCCTTCCTTCCTTCCTTCTTTGTTTTTCCTTTCTTTCTTTTTCTGGTTCTTCAAAGGAAGGAAGCTTCTTAATGGCAATGAGTTTGTTAGGCTAGAATGAAGATGCAAATATTTTTATTAAGATAAAATATCTGACTCATGCTATGAGAGAGTATGCTCATATTAGCAAGAGAAAGATGTTCTTGCATATGAGAAGCTCCCCTCTGTTGGCTGCCAAAGACCAGTGCTAACTTCCATAAGGGATGGAAGGCTGTACCACCATCCTTCTGAGACAGGTAGAGGACACTGGTGGGAGAGGGGATGTGTGAAGGAGGAAGGACAGAAGACCAAGGCGAACCAGAGAAGAGCCGGCAAGAGCAAGAGAGACTGGGCGGGTGGGGGAGGGGCCCCTGCACCCTGGTGTGTTTAGGCCCAGCTGATACTAAGCTTATTTTCCTTTGGGGCTGTATTTGCAAGACTTTACAGATGTCGCATGTATTATAGTAGAGAGGGAGGAGAGGAGAAAGGGGTTATGATTGGAAATTTGAAATCAGGAGGAAAAGACATCCATAGACTCCACCTTATGCACTCATAAAGGGACCATAAGTTAACTCAGAAAATAAAACCCACATGTGATGAAAACAATGGAAATTATCTCCAGCTTGCAAGTCAATAGATTCATTTCCTGATCCACCCCCCACGGCATATCTTAGGAGACCCAGAGAGATGCTAGCTCCCATCTGTGTTCATTATTTTATGATGTATTTCAGAAGGAGATTTGAGATTTCTAAGAATTAGGTCCACCAGTAAGTTTTAAACCCAGGCAGTGGGCTCTGTGCCTGCAGCTTTCCATCTGCCCCAGGAATGGTGCCCAGCTGCACCACATTGATCGTAGCTGCTGGGTTTTAACTGGCACTGAACACACAAAACAAAGGGCACAGACTTGGCCTCTCTGAGAGCTGAGGTTGTACGCAGAGGGGTAGTTGTCAACCTCCGTCACTGCCAGGTGGAGGGCTGTTTTTGCCCTGGGGTTTCTCTCTCACCTACTTGATGACAATTCTTAAACAGCTAACTTCCTACTGCTCAACCCTGGTTGCATGGTAGAATCACCTGCTGAGCTTTGGAAACAAGCAGTCAGTGGGGCTACATCTGCAGATCAAACAAATCAGAAGTGGAGGGATGCAGACTGAACATCGGTGCTTTTCAGAGGCTTCCCAGGGCATTGTAAAGGAAGGACAAGGTCGAGTCCTTCTGGGCACCCTGGGAAGTCCTCTGTGGGTCTCCACCTCTCTGTGTCTGTCCCCTCCCCTGGCACCCCTTCCCTTCTCCTCCTCTTCCTCTCTGCCCCTCCCTCTCCTCCTTCCCTCTAATAAAACCTTTTGTGACAGTGGCTTATTTCCCAGAGAATACTTCCCCTCTCCTTCTAAATACTGAAAACATGGTTTAAACTTGCATTCTCTTTCCAAATACTTTTTAGGATTATAGGAGTCTTATTTTCAATATGTGTATTCATAAAATGAAATGTGGCACTGTCTGACTTCACTTTTGGGCCAGCCTGGCCATAGTGCCTGGTGGAAGGAGAAAGTTAGGAATCAAGTAATGAAGCCAGAGAAATTTGGGGAAATGTTCTTCCATTTCTTTATTGCTGGGCTGGGGGCTGGGGGGTGGATTTTTTTTAGGATTTTTAGTCCTAGCAATATACCAAGCCAGTGCTGAATATATACAGATGACTAAGAAAATGCTGTTTTCAAGTGGGTAAAACTTAAATATTTAATTGTAACACAGGGTTTCAAAGTCTTAAATGGGAATATTTAACCTGAGTCTTAAAGATGTAGAAATTAACAGGGCAAAAGAGGGAACGGGCCTTCCAGGTATCAGGGCGAGCAAGCAGAGGCTGAGAGGCGAGAAGCGGTCTAAGCCCTGGGAGATTTCAGTTTCATCCCAGCCTCCCAGCCTCCCATGAGGGCACTGGAGGCACTGCTTTCTGAATTAGGGCCTCACTCTGGCTGACCCACCATCAGAATCCAGTGCGTCCAAATGCGCTCGTGTTTATCTGTGTTGCTGCTCGTCTCCTCTGGGTTGGCGGGTGTGGAGTGGGGAACATGGGGTCTGAAGAATTGAATTCTCATCAGATTCACAGGCTGCATGACACATACACACCCACACACGCCCTTACTAGGAAAGACTCTTTTCAATCTCTAGTGATGCGGTCTGCAAGCCTTTCTGCAGTCGGGCCTGGGAATTTGAATTTTTACCCATCTGCCCCAAGTAATCCCACAGCACGGGCAGACTGGGAATGACTGCTCTAGACCCCAGGGCTGATCTGAGAAGGTGAAGTTCAGAGAATAATAACTAACACATGGAGTAAGAACAAAGCACCAGGCACTGCTCAAAGTGCCTTACTTACATTTAACTGTCACTACAGCCCTACAAAGCAGGCTTATAATTATGCCCATTTTAGAGATAGGGAAACAAAGGCACAGAGTTAAGGTGACTTGCCCAAGGTACACTTCCAGGTAGCAGCAGAGCTTGAAAAAAGCCACCCTTTAATCCACACCCTAGAAATCCTCCCAGAGTCCCGAGACTAGCTGGGCTGACACAGAGTACCTGCATACTCCAGGCATGTTCCGAGTTGGCAGCAGATTCATAAAGGTGACACACAGCCAGTGGTCTGTTGGTAACTGCTTTACATCGGCTCACAGAAGCGAGGAAGCATGATTATACAGCATTCGCCAGTTTCTGGTGTCCAGCTGTCAGAACTGGGAAGAAGTTCTCGTCACACTGGATGGTGACAAGCCAGCTCCAGTTCCCCAACAGACACAGCCCTCACTCCCCCACCAGACACAGCCCTCACTCCCTGTGACCGCTCCTGCGGCCGCCGCAGCAAACGCCATCGTGAAGATGCCAGCCAGTGACTACAGAAGAACAGAAGAGGGGCATCTGTTTCCTAAAACAGTGGGGGTGTCAAGAGGCTTTGGAGATCTAAAGTCATGATCTGGAGTGAAATAATGACAGGGCCAAAGAATTGTATTCCAGGACTTGGACAGCATGTCACAGACCAGGCAGCCACCTTGGGGCATGAGGTCAGTGGTAAGAGCCCAGAGTCCTTCCTACCTTCAAATATCCCTCAATAATTGCCCCATAGGTAATTTCCCTTACCTTAAACCACGTCCCCCTTTTCTCTCCCCACCCCCAGTCAAATATAGGTCTACAGATGCTCTAGAGAAAATTCCCTCCTCTGTCCCTTGCAATGGGCCACTTTCCCTTCCCATGTTCTCACGCTTGCTCCAGGGCTAACTTAGAGGACCTGTAAGGCAGCCTCATGACACATCTCAGCTGCAGGTGGCTTATGGACTCAGGTGAGGAACAAGATGCATGGTGATTCTTTGTGCTCCGTATTTCAGGTACCAGCAGTGCTTCTATGGGGTCAACCTGTCCAGTCTCCGGGGTGCTGCAGTGGACGAATACTTCAGACAGCCAATAGTGGTGAGTGTGTGCTCATTACAGGCCTGCTCCCCATGTGTGTATCTATTGATTCATTCGCTCACGCACCTGGGAGGCCCTGTGCTGCTAGGCTCGGTGCCAAGCCATCACAGAAGAGAAGAAAGCGCCCCTTGGAGCTGTATGTTTTCAGGTCTTCCAGCTCTGATATCCCAATCAATAAAGAAAATTCTCAAAGAATGATACTGTCAAAAGCAGGGAAATTTTCTGCCTTCTACTTCTCCCACTGCCCTGACTCACCCATGGACATACTCAGCCATCATATTTGTTCAGTAATTTGCACCCTACCATTGGTTGTAGTGGCCCAAGGCATAATAGAAGAGGAAGCTTTGTATAACACATAGCTTAAAACAGGAGCTTTGCTGTCAAACATATTAGGATTTCAGTTGTAACCTCAGCTGGCTGTATAACCTTGGACAACTTTAAGTTTTCATTATCTTTCAGTTGTGAGTAGAAGGAAATCCAACCCAAACTGGCTTGATTACTGGCCCTCAAAAATTGCAAAGCTTGGATATAGAGCTAGCTTCAGGGTCCAGACAATGTCCAATCAGGAGTTCAGACAATGTCACCAGAATCTGACTTTCCTATCCTCATAATTTATCTCCATTTCCTATGATTTAACTCTATTGCTAGACAGGATCTCCCCTTCTGGTAGCAAGAGGGCTGCAGAAGCCCCAGCCTCAGATCCTTACAACCCTAAGTCCTGAAGGAGAGCTAGCCTTCCCCTAATAACTTGAGCAAAAAGGCCAGAATTAGTTTACCTACAACTGATTGTCATACCTTGGGTCATGTGCTCATCTGTAAAACAGTCACAGTCATCAGAAGAAAAGTAATACACCTGGAGTCACGCTGGTGTCATGCGCCATCACGTTCCGTACCTGGAGTTAAAGGTGGCCTAAGTTCCTATGGAACTTCTTGAAATGTGGAAAAGAGGTAAATTCTGGATCGTCAAAAAAATGCAAAATCCCTGCTCCAGAGATGTTGTAAGGATTCAATGATACAACCTAGTAAAGCGGTTTGTGCTTAGTAAAGCACTAACACTTAGTGTTTGGCAAATAGTAAGCACTAAATAACTTCTAGCAAGTATTATTATAGTTATCCTCACTAAACCCATGCCTTCTCATTAAACCTAACTCTTGTTGACTCATAATTTCAGGAGAAAAGCTAAACTACAACCTTGCTTGAATTCAGTTTATCCTGACAAAAAGATAACATCTCTTTTTTCTTTTCCCAAGGACACATTTGACATTAGGATTTTGATGGCTCGGACAGTCAAATACACAGTGAACTTCATAGATGCAGAAGAGACAGATCTCCATAGGTTTGTGCAAACTCACGTCGTTCTTATTTTTAAAATCTCTTCTCCACCTCTCCCATCCCCAGGACTTCAGTGCCGAGCTTTACTGCTCACACAGGGGAGAGATGTTCGGTGTGAGTCACACACCAGAATGGCACATCAACGCTATTTATTGCGAGAGGAAGATGATAATGAAGATAATGGTGCGTCCTTCACAGGATTGTTTTAAGAGGTGAATGAGAAAAGAATTAAATAATAATAGCTGGCATTTCTAAGGCCAGTCGGTGTTCTGAGCCCTTTACATATAATGACTCATTCGATCCTTAAACAATCCTGTGCAGCGGTACTATTGTCATCTCCATTTTCTGATGACAGAGGTGAGGCGGTGTGGACCAATAAATTGCATAAGGTCACAGAATTAATGAGTGTGTTGGCCAGGATTTGAATCATCCAGAAGGCTGCAGAGTCTGGGCTTTTTAACCACTCCCCCAGGTCTGTGCCCATAATAATGTCAAGAGCTGCACCTTGTCGAGTGCTTGCTCCATACTTGGCACTGTGCTAAGCAGCCTACAGGCACTGGCTCATTCTCAAAGAGGATGCCCCATACATGTTAGTGTTTGTCCCCTTTCCCTCCACTTGACACTCTGGAGGACTCATTCCTCAGATGGCGATATGAATCCCCTTTGGGCAGCTTTTCACTGGTATTTTGCCCTAATCTCCCTGAGAAGATCACTACTTGTTGTTTGTTTGTTTGTTTGTTAAGAAATGTAAGATCCAGCATGGTTAGAATTTTGCCTGAGCTAGTGCGGAACAAGGGTCAGACTTTAGAAGGTGCGGCTGGCTCATTCAAGCCAGCGTCCATGTTGAGATCACGATGGACAAAGGGTGCCGTACCCGTCAGCATGTACGCTAGAACAGGCTGCCGCAACAGAAACCTCAGCAGATTTAACACGTTCTTCCTCCTCCACCCTGTTCATCCCTCGTGCACCAGCCTGCTTCGGGCCGCCTCAGCCACCGCAGCGGGCCTGCTGGGCTGCAGCCTCTGTCAGAAACAGGGCTGGCCACTGAGGACAATGAAGGAACATGGCAAAGTATGTACTGGTGATAAAAGTTTCTGCCTGGAAATACCATGGCCCACTTCTGTTCACATTTAACTGGTCAGAGTAAATCATGTGTCTGTGTCTGAGCTCAAGTGAATGGGCAGATGCCATCCTGCTGTATGCCTGGAGCAGGAGAACTGGCATTTGGAAACAACTCTGACTACCATAGGTCCAGACAAAATGGACTTCCGTTGGCTTTATTCGCTGCTCTGGGCCATCTCCTGAATCCCAGGGGACTTTCTAAAAATGATGTCTATGTTGGCTTTCCAGAGATGCCACTGTCGTCCATTCATCTGTGCATTGATTAGGCTAATAATGTTCACTGAGCTTCTGCTATGTGTCAGGTACTCTGCTGGTGTTTGCACAGGTATAAAAAGTAATTTTTCGAAGTCTACCCTCGAGCAGTTCATAGTCCATTTAGGAGAATGCAGAAAATGGGAGGAAAACATTACGATGCAATACCAATACATTTAGTGGAGCAGTACAATGGAAAACTCTAGAAATACACCAACCATCGCAGGGTGAAAGAAGTTAGGCCTTTGGGGACAGCATGAATACATATTATACACAACCTCTGTGGAAAATCTCTAGAGCACTCACTAAAATTAGCCTCTTTGGAATGATGCAGCTCCAGGTGAAGGACAATACTATCATTTTTTAATTGTGAAGTGCTTTAAAGTTTGCAGAGCACTCTCTTATACCTTTTTTTTTTCCTGCTGGACACACACAAGCACCTTGTGAGGGAAGTGGAGATTTTGTCACCCTTCAACAAATGAGGAAACTGAGGCTCAGAGAATTTAAGTGACTTTCCAAGTTAGCATCTAAACTTTGTTGTATCTTTTCCAATATATTTTCTATTCTCACTTATCCTGCATTTGGCAAATACCATGGCCACTTCTGCGAGGCTTTTGCTGTAGCCTACTGGGAAGTAGAATTGCCTCTCTGAGAAATAAATGAACTGTGACAGTGACCTTCTGAGCTTGCTGTTCCACCTTCTGACCCACTTCCTTGTTGAGAAGCCTGACCAGCCCTTCCCTGCATAAGGTAGCTGCACAGCCCATGCTTTGACTTGAAGGGTGGTTGTCACTGTGCCCTGAGCTGTCAGGGGTCAGCCCAGCTCCAGACAGGTTTCTGCACTCACCCTGAGGAGCTCCGGGTCACCACCACCCAGCGGGTGTGGTCCTTGCAGAGTTTAGTCATGGAAGCATTACTCACATACTGCAAGAATCTTGCTGCCAATGCAAAGGTGCTTAAGGGAAAAAGAAAATACCCTGTAAATGTTCCCACTGATCTCACAAATGTATTGTGTATGTCTGACAACAACAAAAAATAATTACAAGGGTTTCTTCTTTTTCTATTTCCTTGCAGAGTAGAAATCCCCTTTGTGTTTCAGATGTTGCAGTCTGGCCTCATCCACGGCCTGGCCTTCTGGTTTGACGTGGCCTTTGTTGGATCTCTGTATGTACCACCCCTTCTCTGCCTACTCTGTCCCATGTCACCCTCTACTAACTGTAATCATAACGTTAAGGTTTTAAAAAATTAATTCCAACAATAATACTTGTTTCTCTGGGTTTCAAGAAAATAAGTACTAATGTTAAGGTAACTTTTAGATTTTAGGGTAAAGTAAAAAAGAAAGTTTTCCATGGTGCCATGTCAACTCTGGCTAAAGCACGATAAAATGCTTTAAGCCAATTGGATTGGGATTTGGAGGAGTGAGAAAGGATCTGTGCTTTATCAACCCTCTTGTTCTTTTCCAGGACAGATTCTAGAGCCCCAGACCCCCTGCCTTGGCTTCCATCACACCTGGTTATAGAGCCTCTTGTGTCTGGGTGACAACCTGAATAATACTAATTAATAATAATTCCTCCTTTTGGTTCACACCTTCAGTTTCACAGTCTAGAATCTTCAATGATCAGGCAGGCATGTGCTACTCAGGCCAATTGCAGCATTAGGTGACTTCTCTATCTGTACACTCCTTTTTTCCTACTAGAAAGGCTTGAAAGTTGCAGGGAAAAGAGAAAGACCACCTGCAAGTTGACCATCAGTTGATCTTGTAAGGGCTGCATCACTCCCACAACCTCCGAATCTCTGCTCCCCTCCTGGCTTCCCTACTCTCTTCCCAGGCTTTCTCATGTGTTCTAAAAAGCAAAGAGATTTGAGCTGGATCTGGGTCACATGACCAGGCGCAAGGAGAACTTACAGCACACTCCCCTCCACTCCTATAAATACATCTAGGTCCCTCATTGCAGTTGCTGAGAAAGAAGTGCCTTGGGTCTGTGATAAAGCTCAGAGGCCTTTGGGCCTCATGGGAGAGGGAATCCTGGAAGCCTTATCTGGACTGACCATCAGAGAGAAATTCCTATGCCACGTGAGCATGTTTGCTCAAGGAATCTGTATGTTTATGTCTCAGATGTTCCCCCCAGTAATATCTCAAGTAAATGAATTGGTCCCTGCGAGGGTAAGGGAGATGAATTTGAAGTGGCCTCCTTCAAGGGGGAAATCTCTTTGAAGTTTAATGTTTTTTTAGAAAAAGCTCTAAAAATTTTGCCTTCTACTCCATAATATAGCTGAGCATATTTTGATGTAAAAGTGGTGTATATTACTTAGCAGCTACATTTTGAGAAATGTTCAAATCACAATGGACCCTCTAGGAACTGACCTCACGCTCGATGTACACCTTACACCGTACAAGCCAACAGCCACTGCCTGGCCCCAGGAAAGGTGACCTCGGTGTTCAGAGAACACCAAGATGTCCTCATTTCTTCACATGAAATGAAGAAGCTCAGTTTAAACACTCACACACACACACACACACACACACACACAAGCAGATGCAGCATATCTGAACTGGAGGGATGGTAGAGGCCATCTGTTCCAGTAGTTTTGCTTCTAGAAGCCCCATCAGGACCCCTGAACAGATTGGCTTGAGACAATAGGAGGCCAGACCCAGACTTCTCACCTCACCAGATTTTTCAAACAAATCAGTTCCCAATTTAACTGTTACTTTTTAGGCTTTTAATGAACTTTGATTAAGAAATACAGATTGGTAGATTGGCCAAGTCCATGGGTTTGAAGCCTGGCTCTCCAATTTTCCTCTGTGTGACGTTGGGCAAGTACTTTAACTTCTCTGGGCTTATTTATTTCAATGGGCTATTGTGTAGATTTAATGAGATAATGTATATAAAGTTCTTATTAGTACAGTACCCAGCACATGGCAGTTGCTTAAATTGAGCTATCCTTATCTTAAATGGGTTCCATGAGTCAAAAACATTGAAAACCACCTGTCGACCTAAGTCCCCAATCCATCCATTAATATGGGCCTAGAACATAACTGGCTTTGAACTCTTTCTTGCCCACAGGGTAACAATTTGGCTGTCAACAGCCCCAACTGAGCCCCTGACTCACTGGTACCAGGTGCGGTGCCTCCTTCAGACGCCCCTCTTTGCCAAGGAAGGAGAAACCCTCTCGGGAAAAGTGCTGTTTGTAGCCAATAAACGGTAAGCAGGAAAGTACAGACAGGATCCCACATCTGCCTCTTGGGCACTGAAGGGTGGCCGCAGGAGGAAGCCGGCAGTCCCCTAAGACTCCAGAACTCAGAGGTGGAGGTAGGTTTCACGAAGGCTTGGCTGTGTATGATCAGGGGCCCTTGGCCTCAAAGCCCGCAGGGCAGAAGACGTCCCTGCACTGGGCATGGCGAGGATGAGGGGCTTCATGCAGCTCAAGGGCGGTGCTCTGCACCTGACCCCAGAGGAAGGGGGAGATCCAGCAGCTCATGGGAGCACTTGCCAAAGGCTTCCATTTCCAAGTGCTTTAAATCCCACACCAGGTTCCTGGCCTTCCTTACATCTGGGGAGCCACACACTTCTGAGTTTAGTACAGTAACATTAACCCGTACTGTGGGGGAAAAGCGCTGCAGCGGTGGAGTACGGTGTGTTATGTAGGCCTGGCTGCTTCCCTCTGGTGATGTATTTCATGAGATCTCTGAGGTGATTCCTTTGATTTATCTCATTTTTAAAATGTTCTATTTTCTCTTACCTTGTTGGAGCCTCTCCTGGGTGAATTAGAGGAGAAACGAGTAGTGGAGAGGTTCAAGGACTCTCAGGATAGTAAGGTTACTCAGAGATCATCTCATTCGACTTTCTTCCCTCCCCACCTCCCACCCCTCTTGGGCCTGTGCTTGAACATTCCAGTGACAGAGAGCTCACCACCTCACAAATCAGCCCTTCCATTTTTACAATCTTGATTTCTTTAATTACAAAAACCTTAACATGCTCAAAACTCCCAGTGTCTAGAGTCCACCTACAGTCCCACCCCTCACCCCACTCCCCATATATGACCCCTTGGACCATCACCTTTCAGGTGATTTTCTGTGCATGTAGCAGCAAATAACTTCTTTGTGGTTTTTTGTTCTTCTCATTGTTTTATAAGAAGATGACACCAGCAGTTTGCAATTTAAGTTTCCACTTAGCAATGAGTCCTGAGTTTGTTCAGATAGATCTACTTTATTTTTTCAGTAGATGCACAATAGTTGAGGGCATGGATATACCAAAACGTCTTTTTTAAAATCCCTGATTGATCGGAAGTAACGTACAGTACACCCACCTGTACTCATATCTAGCCCAGATTCCTCTGTCCAAGCCAGGAGGAACTGCGATACAATCTGTGTTGAACGTGATATCCAGATAAGCTTACTCTTTGGTTTCACCCTCAGGGACCAATATATTAACCCTGTCTAAAAGGGAAGAGAAGCTAACTGGACATCACTCATTATTGTTTTGTGAAACTCTGCTGTATCTCTAGTTATTTTAACTTTGTATCTTCTTAAAGGGTTATTTAGATTTTTAATAGAAAATATAGTCACACAATTCACAATAAAAATGTTTGAAAAGATGATTAAACAAGATGGCAGCATGAAAAGTGAGGCAGAAACCTCCTACCAAAACCACATATAACACGAAAGTATAGCAAATACAACTAATCCTGAAAGGGCAACTGGAAAGACTGCAACAGATGACCTACATCTGGGGTAAAGAGAAGACTTCACAGAAAAGGGTAAAGTAGCAAAGCTGCAATCTGGCGGGACCCAAGCCCTCCCACCACCCCAGCTCACACATGAGAGGAAGAGAAGCGGAGAGGGGAGGGAGTAGAATCCCAGGACTGCTGAATGACCAGCTCTGGATATTTGCTCTGGGAGCATGAACCTATATTACATGGTGCTCTGGAGATTAGAGGGATTGGAAAGCAAAGACAGGTAGAATACTTGGAGAGATTGAGATTCCAGCTGCTTGTGGAGAACAGGCACCCACAACCAGCTGCTATGGGACAAGAGAAAGGTGGGCACTTTGAAAGACTTCCCAATAGCAAGAGGGGTGCTAAAGGGGCAGGGATTGCACAGAGCTTGCTGCTCAGGAGAAAGGACAGGTGGACAAAATTGTCCAGGTGCACTCTGCCCAGGAGGTTGGGAACTTTCAGGAGCTTCCCACACTCCATTCCTCTGGCTGGAAACACAGTGCCAAGGACCCCCCACCATGATACATGGCCTGCCACTCCTTCCTCCAGGCTGGCACAGGTACACAAACCTGCTGGCTGAGCCATCGCACCAGGCCAGCCAGAGGGTGGCACTGCCTATGGCAGCTACAGGGGTGCAACATAGAGGCTCTTCCCTGCATGCTTGGCCCACTCACCATGGCAATGGAGGCAGGCACTGTGGCCAGGAAGCAGGAAAGAGCTCTTTCCTACTGGTAGACACTGGCACCACGTGCCTGCGACCCCCACCATCACTCCAGTGGCTGGGCAGCTCCAGAGAGTAGAGCCTCTGGGCACTAGAGGGTGCTGCCTACAGAAAGTTATTATTCCATGGTAATCATTAGGAATATGAAACAGCAAAAAAAAAAACCTCATATAAACCAAAATTTCTCAAACACCAGAAAAAGGGCTAAGTGGAACTGAAATCACCAATCTTCCTGATAAAGATTTCAAAATAAAAATCATAAACATGCTCATGGAGCTACTGAAAAATATTCAAGACCACAGGGATGACTTCAAGAAGAGATAGAAACTTTGAAAAATAGAGTATCAGAAATGAAACATACAATGGAGGGATTTAAAAGCAGATTAAAAGAGGTAGAGACAATAAATAAAATAGAAATTAGAGAACAGGAATACAAAGAAGCAGAGACACAGAGAGAAAACAGGATCTCTAGGAATGAAAGAATATTAAGAGAACTATGTGACCGATCCAAATGGAACAATATTCACATTATAGGGGTACCAGAAGAATAAGAGAGAGAAAAAGGATACAAAGTCTCTTTGAGGAAATAATTGCTGAGAACTTCCCCAATCTGGGGAAGGAAATAGTCTCTCAGGCCATGGAAATGCACAGATCTCCCAACACAAGGGACCCAAGGAAGACAACACCAAGATATATAATAATTAAAATGGCAAAGATCAAGGACAAGGACAGAGTATTAAAAGCAGCCAGAGAGAAAAAAGATCACATACAAAGGAAAACACATCAGGCTATTCAGCAGAAACCTTACAGGCCAGATGGAAGTCGCATGATATATTTAATGCAATGAAACAAAAGGACCTTGATCCAAGAATACTCCACCTGACAAGATTATCTTTAAATTTGAAGCAGGGATTAAACAATTTCCAGATAAACAAAAGCTGAGGGAATTTACATCCCACAAACTATCTCTACAGTGTGTTTTGGAGGGATTGATATAGATGGAAGTGCTCCAGAGGCTAAATAGCTGTCACCAGAGAAAATAAAACCACAGTAAAGAAAGTAGTCCAATTAATTACTAAGCAAATGCAAAACTAAATCAACTGCCCACAAAACCAGTCAAGGGATACACAAAGAGTATAGAATATAACACCTAATATATAAAGAATGGAGGAGGAAGAAAAAGAAAAAAAAAAAGAACTTTTAGATTGTGTTTGAAATAGCATAATAAGCAAGTTCAGTTAGACTGCTAGATAGTAAAGAAGCTGCCCTTGAATCTTTGGTAACCACGAATCTAAAGCCTGCAATGGCAATAAGAACATATCTATCAATAATCACCCTAAATGTAAATGGACTGAATGCAACAATCAAAAGACATAGAGTTACAGAATGGATAAAAAAATAAGACCCATCTATATGCTGCTTACAAGAGACTCACTTCAAACCCAAAGATATGCACAGACTAAAAGTGAAGGGATGGAAAAAGATATTTCATGCAAATAATAGGAAGAAAAAAAGCAGGAGTTGCAGTACTTCTGTCAGATAAAATAAAGTAACAAGAGACAAGGACATCATATAATGATAAAGGGGTCAGTCCAACAAGAGGTTATAACCATTATAAATATTTTTGCACCCAGTATAGGAACACCTACACATGAAACAAAGACTAACAGAATTAAAGGGGGAAAAAGAATGCAATGCAGTCATTTTAGGAGACTTCAACTCACCACACACTCCAAAGCATAGATCAACCACACAGAAAATAAGTAAGGGGACAGAGGCACTGAAAAACACATTAGAACAGATGGACCTTACAGACATCTAAAGAATGCTCCATCCAAAAGCAACAGGATACACATTCTTCTCAAGTGCACCTGGAACATTTTCCAGAATAGATCATATACTAGGCCACAAAAAAAGCCTCAGTAAATTAAGAAATATTGAAATTGTACCAACCAACTTCTGAGACCACAAAGGTATGAAACTAGAAATAAATTATGCAAAGAAAATGAAAAGGCCCACAAACACATGGAGGCTTAACATATGCTCCTAAATAATCAATGGGTCAATGACCAAATAAAAACAGAAATCAAGCAACATACAGAAACAAATGAAAACAACAACTCAACACCCCAAAATTTGTGTACAGAGCAAAGGCAGTTCTAAGAGGAAAGTACATAGCAATACAAGCTTACCTCAAGAAAGAAGAACAATCCCAAATGAACAGTCTAAACTCACAATTAATAAACCTAGAAAAATAAGAACAAATGAGGCCCAAAGTCAGTAGAAGGAAGGACATAATAAAGATCAGAGCAGAAATAAATAAAATTGAGAGGAAGAAAACAATAGAAAGAATCAATGAAAGCAAGAGCTGGTTCTTCAAGAAAATAAACAAAGTAGATAAACCCCTAGTCAGACTTATCAAGAAAAAAAGAGTGTACACACATAAACAGACTCAGAAATGAGAAAGGAAAAATCACTGTGGACACCACAGAAATACAAAGAATTGTTAGATAATACTATGGAAAATTATATACTAAATAACTGGATAATCTAGAAGAAATGGACAACTTTCTAGAAAAATACAACCTTCCAAGACTGACCCAGGAAGAAACAGTAAATCTGAACAGAACAATTACCGGCAATGAAATCAAACTGGTAATCAAAAACTACCTGGTCGAGGATACAGAGAAAGGGGAACCCTCCTACACTGTTGATGGGAATGTAAATTAGTTCTACCATCATGGAAAGCAATATGGAGTTTCCAAAAACTAAACATAGAAATACCATTTGATCCAGGAATTCCACTCCAAAGAAAACAAGATCACAGATTCAAAAAGACATATGCAACTTTATGTTTATCACAGAACTATTTACAATAGCCAAGATATGGAAACAACCTAAGTGTCCATGAGTAGATAAATGGATAAAGAAGATGTGGTACATATACACAGTGGAGTATTATTCAGCCATAAGAAGAAAACAAATCCTACCCTTTGCAACAACATGGAAGGAGCTGGAGGATATTATGCTCAGTGAAATAGGCCAGGAGGACAAAGACAAGTGCCAAATGATTTCCCTCATTTGTGGAGTATAACAATGAAGCAGAACTGAAGGAACCAAATAGCAGCAGACTCACAAACTCCAAGAAGGAACTAGTGGTTACCAAAGGGAAGGTGTGTGGGAGGGCAGGTGGGGAGGGAGGAAGATGGGGATTGAGGGGTATTATGATTAGTACACATGGTGTGGGGGGTCATGGGGAAGACTGTAGCACAGAGAAGGCAAATAGTGACTCTGTGGCATCTTACTGCATTGATGGACAGTAACTATAATGGGGTGTGGAAGGGACTTGATAATATGGGTGAATGTTGTAACCCCAATGTTGCTCATGTGAAACCTTCATAAGAGTGTATATCAATGATACCTTAATACAAAAAAATGTATGAAATGGCTTATAGTGAAAAGCCTTCTTTCCAATGCCAGACCATTCATACCCCTCCTTCTGCTCCATCATATAGCCACTATTACTTTTGAATATACTGTTAAAGAATACTGTATTTGTAGGAATATATGTATTTTCCCCCCACTTTTATACCTAATGATAACATTCCATATCTGTTTTCTACATCTTACTCAGAGTTAACAATACAACTGAAGGACATTTCCATATTAGCATGTTGATATCTTTATCTTCCTTGATTTACTGTATTTCTACATCCTGTTTTTCCTTCATGAAGGTTATTGCTTCCTTCATAGAGGGGAGGGCTTCAACGTGGTTTTAAAAACTTATAACAATATTTGCTCACATTCTTTGTGCTGTGGCACCATTTGTCTGATGCATATTTTTTATTTTAGTGAATTTTGTTACTAGTTTTCTAGTTTTTAAAAATACTATCTTTGTATTGGTGTTATAGTTGTTCATCTGATTAGTGGGACTTTTCTGGAAAGATAAGAAAAAAGTTCCTGTGGCAGGAAGAAGTGTGATAGTTTTCATGCTGTTTCTCTCAACTCACACACTCCCTCTTCTGGCTACCACAGAGTCACACTGCTTCCTGCAAATATGGCTTCTCACGTGATTCTTTTGGTGGTTCCAGGCACGCTTCTGCCCAATAGCCTTGCTCACACCAATTTCTGTACAAGATGCTTCAAACAAAGAATAAAGCTTTCGCATTTCAGAAAATGCTCCTCATCTTCAGGTAGTGTACTTTTGTGAGCACTTTTAGACACACTCCCTCTGGGCTCTCTTGCCCCTCTTTGCACTTCTACACTTTTTTCTGTATGGCTTACAACCACTTCCATGTGCTTTCACAGCCCTTACATGCAAGTTGGAGATGGCAGATTATATCTTTCTCCTAATTTTATAGACAATGAGGTTTGTAGTCTACAGTATGTTTCTAGTCTCCTTGTTTTGGTATGGCTTCCAGGAGGAAAAGTGGCAAATGCTGACTTATGCCATGTTCATCCTGGAAGTTACTGCTTTCTTCCTAAGTCCTCGTAAACCATCTGTTTAATGAACAGTTCAAAAAAAGAAAAGTGCTAAGGAGCAGTAGCTAACATCTGCCTGGATGGGCTTGCCTTTTGTGCTTTGTGAAATCCAGGATAACATCTTTTGCCTTCAAATATTTATATTTTAAGGTATCTCAGGGTATAATTAGGTGAGTGAATTTAAATCATCTTACTCTTCATTACTGATAATTGTTATCAGTCATGTTTTTCTACTCTTCTTCATTCCCTAATAGATAAGGAGGCAAACCCTTTGCCTTTCATACCTTCCCCCTGACTCCCAGGGGCCCTATAGCCCTCCATTCCTTTGTTATAGCACTGATGTTGTAGTGCTATTATTTGTCAATGTGTGAGCTTCCCAGAAAGAGAGGCTGAGCATTACTCTATGGTGTCCCTCCTCACTTAATACATTTCAAAGATTCAGCAGTGATGTGGAATGACCACCTGGATGAAGAAGTCATAAGCTGGTGATCCCTCTATTATTCAGAACTTATTCTGGCAAAATTAAAAAAAAAACACTCAGATATCATGGGCATGCAATACTTGGCAGGAGGAAGAAGGGAAGAAGTTCTTCATCTTAATAGCCCAGCACCCTGGGTAGTGAAGGAGAGCAGACTTTGGAGTCTACTGGATCCTGGTTCTGTCCAGTCCCTTCTGCGTAGCAGTTGGTACTTGGAAGATCTTGGGCAATCTAATGAATCTCTCTAGCACCCCAGTTTCCTCACATCACTATCTGTCAAGTAGAATTTACAGTAATTGTCTCTCTGGGCCTTTGCAAATATTAAAGGAGGGAATGTAGTTTAGTAACGACCACATAGTAGGTCCACAGTAGATCATAGTTCCTTTACCTCTTCCCTTATTGTCTTTCTTACTCTCATTGTATCTCATCAGACTTTTTGTTTTAAAATACTGTTTTCCTTGGTATTTTCTACAAAGCAAAGCACCTCCTGAATGTCAGTGTTTTCACCTTTTCAGTAAGGTGCTACCTCTTTGTTCTCCCTTTGATAGGATCTCCTCCTTTTTATTGTCAAATATTCTTTTAAACTCTGGCCTCTTGGGAGAACTCCCTATGCAACCACACAAGTGTGACAATGACTGCCCTTTTCTTCCCCACCAGGACTGTTTATGATTGAATTGTTAGCATTTTATTTTTGACAACCTCCCATCATTCTTGAGCTGTCATTCATTTTATTGCTCTGGCCAATAAAATAGAACTTATCTTTTTTATGAAATTTATATCCCTAAAGTTCACAGCAGTGGTCTCCAAAGTTTTTTGATCATGTGTACCTATAAGTAAAAACATGTTTGTGCCCAAATATACTAATAAACATAATATATAATGTACTTATATTTAATATATAATATACTAATATACATAATAATGCCCAAATATACTAATGTTTACCCTTTATGTGAATGTCCTATAATAATAACAATAGGAAGCACAAAACCAAGTGCTTTAGATGGATATAGATCGATACAGAGATATACATAGACATGTATGTATATGTCTATGTACTACATATATATCCACATATACATGCAAGCATAGACATGTCTCTGTGTATATACACACATAGCAATTCACGTAGTGTGTACTTTATAAGACACACAAAAATGGAAATAAAAATAATAAATTTAAAGCTTGAATGTAGGCTGATTGTTGATTCTAGTTCATTCCCTTATCGTGGGCCAAAATGTTTTGAAACATAATGTAAAACATTTGGATCCCTATGAGGACTGCTGTATGCACATTTGTCAGAGAGTTTGGTTTGCAGAGAGTCTGATGAGCTTTGTGGTTTATAAAATGAGGAGAAATGCTGACCAAAGAAGTAAAGTTCTGGAAGCTCCAAGCACCACTCCTAATGGTCATCATTAAACTGCTCTGCCTTGGACCTCACCTCTTCCTGGCAACGTAGTTGGACAGCTGGGCTGCGTCCAAGGGAATTGTAGGGGCCGCTGCTGTGCATGATTAGGGCAGTGAAGGCACAGTATGTGCTGGTGCAGCTTGAAGTGACATTTCTTTGTTCTACAGTATTACTCAGGTTCTTTCAGCTCGGACCCGTGAGTCCATCACTGGCATTTACTCAGTAATGCACCACATTATTTAAGATGTAATCAGTCTCACTGAGCCACCCACCCTAGCAAAATCTGAGGAACTAGGTGAACATAACAGATACCTGAACTCATAGCTGGTGATTAGAATCCAGCATTTACCTAGTGAATTCACTAGTGTCCAACAGGTATTTGGTAAATAACTGTGTCATTTTCCTAGGGCTTCTGTAACAAATTGCCACAAACTAGGTGGCTTAAAACCACAAATAAGTATTCTCTCATAATTTCAGAGGCTGGAAGTCTGAAAGCAAGGTGCCAGCAGGGCCACATCCCCTGAAGGCTCCGGGAAGCAGCTCCCTGTGTTTCCCAGCTTCCAGCGGTGCCTGGCGGTCCCTGCTGCTTCTTGTGGCTGCATCGTCCCGGGCTCTGCCGCCGTCTTTACTTGGCTTTCTTCCCCATGTCATCTCTGTGTCCTCTTCTCTTCTTACAAGGACACCAGTCATTGCATTTGGGGCCCACGCTCATCCAGTATGACCTCACTCTAATGTCATTACATATGCAAAGACCCTATTTCCAAATAAGATCACACTCACAGGTACCAGGACTTAGGACTTAAATGTATATTTTGGCAAGACACAATTCAAGCCACTGTAACAAATAACTGAAAACATTAAAAATTACAATTGAGTACCTTCTTTCATACCCCAGTGTATCATCCCACATCCTCTCTGGGCCACATTCAAACCCCTTTGAAGAGCACCGGTCTAGAGTCCATGACTGCTGAAATTCCCATGTCTTCCTTTGTCTAAATCTTCAGTGACTTGGGCCATTTTTCCCCCAAGCTTCCTGCCACTTCTGCCACTTCTGCTTCTCCCTCCCGCCCTTCCTTGGTGGTCAGCATTAAGCCTATCCCACTCTTGCACCTTCTATTTTCTCTAAGATGCAATTACCACATTCTCCAGAAAGACATGTCCTGCATATATTGTTCCCAAGTTTCCGATATCTGTAATACTCTAATATTATAAAATAAATATTTGTATTCAAAGTGATGATTTTATATTCAATCCTTGAACTAAGGTAAGTCCCCACTTACATCACCTGCTCTGTCTTTATAAGATTTAAAATGACTAAGTCTGGCAAAGAACTAGAATTGTTTTATTTTAAAATACACATGGCCAAATAACTGGTTCAAAAGAATTAATAGTTACCTAGGGTCCTGTAGACATAGGCTTGGAAGATTGCCCATCATTGTTTGCCTTACAAACATTGCACACTAGTTACTGAGTTTGGACCTGGCCTTATTCTGTTGGCTATGACACTGTTCCTGGAATAAAAAGTGCATTATTTTCCTGAAATTTTAGGGAAGGATATGTTCTCCCTTAGTTAGATGAATCACTATCAAATCAGTGGACCTAACTACCTCTCCTGCTCTTAAGTCTTCCCCTTTCCCCCACACAGAAGGGCTTTGAGGACAAATCTCAGCTTTTCACTGACCAAACTGAGCCATGACGTGCAGCCCTTTTTCCTTCTATTAACGAGGATTAGGACTTCAATGGTGGGTGAGGAAGGGGAGTGGGTTGTGAAAAGTGAGTGTAGTGATCCTGTCACCATATCTAGAATACTGAAAGAGAGCCTTCCGTGAGAGCCTACAGCAGGAGCTTGCAGGTTGTTCTTCCCAACCACAGCAGGGGCCATTCAGTTCTCAGCTGTGACAAGTCTGAGCCATATACGCAGTTATACATACACACATCGGCTCACACTTAATTTCTGCTTTAAGTTCTATATTACTTACTTCTAACTGGTAAGACGGTATCCTTCATTTGGCAAAATGTGTAGGTATGGGGGTGGCCGCCCTGACTTATTTACAGGCTGATGTCTCCACCTCTCTGGGATGCTGGCAAGGGTGGAGTTCATCGTCTCAGTGTCTAGTTCACCTCAAGTCTCCCGTCATGGGTCACCATGCAGGGAATTACTGGCTGTGGGTACCTTGGGAGATAACGTTTTAAAACAAACGTTCTGAATCAATTAGACCAGTTGAAATAGGATCCAAGGACATCACTGATTTTTTTTTTTTTGTAACGTGTGTCTGTGTTTGCTGCTTATTTTGTTTGGCCCCAATAACATCTGGAACTTGAGTAACTGGTTTCACAGGATCTGACATTACAGTTAAGTCTACCCAAGGCACTATTGGTATGACAGGGTGGGAGTGAGAAGAGAACTTATATCACTCACCAGTTTTTGAAATTTGAAAAAGAAGTCTAGTAATCAAGAAAATTAAAGTTAAAGTAACGAATTGTATTTCAATCCCAAGTATTTAAATATTGAGGGCTGGAAACAGTATAATGAAATTAACATTTTCATACCTTGTAGGTGAGGAAGTACTCTTTATAGTTTCTGAGAGACCTTTTAGTAGTAGGTGGTGGGAATTTTAAAAATATCTATGTGCTTTAGCCTGGTGAGTCTGCCTCCAAGAATTTATTCCAAGGAAATAATCATCAATAGGATATAAAGATGTATTACAAGAATGTCCTTTGCAGCAGAATTTCTGTCACAAAACTAGATTTTTGTTACTATAAGTAATAATATGTTATTATAATAACATAAATATTTAACAGTGGAGAATTATTAAATAAATTGTGCTATATCCATATAATGTTATTGAAAAATATATCGTCAGGAATTGTAGGATAAATACATGCTAATGTTTAAAATAAAGAGATATGAAAGAATGTTTAAGCATCATTTTTCTGAAAACTTACATTTTGCTAAAAATTTATAAATACATGGAGGGAAAAATACATAGAAGAGGAATATTCTATAATGTTAGCTGAAAGAATCTTTGTCTAGTGACATGGATTATTATTTTACTTTCTATTTTTTCTTATTTTTCACCTTTTATACAATGAGTATGTAATACTTTTATAATCAGGAGAAATAGATGTATTCTTGAGAATGAATAACAAAAATCCCACAAACAAAGCCCCTTCCAATTAGTCATCAAGGACGCGTCATATTACTTGTCCTTATCAGCCAGTTCTCACTGTAATTGCATCAGTCTTCATCTGGAGCCTCTTAAAAACAATCACATTTGTTAGGTGTTTTACATCAATTTGAGATTTTAACTTAGCCAGTCCTTCCATGATTAAGACTGTTTTTGTTTATCAGTGATGACCCATGAAGTGTCTTTGTTACTTAAAGCCATTTCTGTCATTGAAATTGGTAAAATCAAAAGTACCATTATCTTTGTAATTTTTAGATCAAGAAATTATAGCTATCAAGCTCTTCTATCAGATAAAGCCACCAATTGCCTTGCTAATATTAATAGCATCCAAATAAACACACCCAGACATAAATAAGATGCCAAGCATGTACTCTGAAAACCTTCATGAAGTAGCATGTGTAGAAGATGCCCTGGATGTATGTGAAGAGCTAACCAGCTTTGCTTTGGGTTTTGTTCTGCTACACAGACAGAGCTATGACATTCAGATCGTGGCCCTGGTCAACCAGACAGGCTTCAGATCTGGGAACATCCTTGATTTGAAGAATCCTTTCTTTAGGTAAGAAATGCTATCATTCATTTACACCTGTGTATATGAAATCTTAATTGACCATATGACCAGGTAAAGAGGTTTCGAAATAATTCCACCTTTCCTAAGAGGAGAAAAAGCATCTACTCTTCCTCTCTAAGGAGATGTGGATCCTGATATGGAGTTGAATGTTCTATGTTCCATTAAACAGAATTCAATATGTAATAAGCTGATCCTGAAACAAAGAGTACTGGAGAGTCCTACAAAGTGAATTCTCCTTCCAGCTGAGCTGTAATGGGCTGGGCCACCTCAGGCAAAGTCACTTTCCTCTGGCATTCAGTTTTCTCATCTGCAAAATGGAATTTAAACATGATCTTCTTTGACTTTCCTTCACTAAGGGGTGATTTTATGTAGCAGTTATTCCAATACATCTAAAATATGAGTCCATTTAAAGTACATTTTTTGAGATCATGTAAGTCAGGATATATCTCTCTTTAGAAGCTATGCAGATCTTCTCAGAAACAAAAAACCTGCCACAGTGAGATGGACACAACAAATGTTTCTAGAAAAACTCCCCATCTTTATATCCATTCCGTATGAGCCAGTTAAAGATCCACACATGAAGTCAACCACAGGAGCAAAAACTACTGGACACTGTCCCTCTTGACTTCCTTATTAAAAAGAGTCTTTTCTCTCATGTTATCATGTCTCCCCAAGGCTTTTATTCAAAGCATCATGTCTCTATAGTATTGAAAAGCTTGAAGAGAAATGGAAATTCAGGAAACCAAACCAAGAATTCTTTGGCAGAGATGGGAAGTGAAATTTTGACCTTGAAGCATGGGAGGAAAAACACAGGCAAGGATACAATTGTGTGTGTTGTTTGCAAGTTGTTGCACATAGTACAGATCTTTGAAATGTATTGCCAATTAGGAATATGGATGTTATCTTTAGTACTGAGACAAGAAAAGAGTCCTTGCTTCCATTCCTCTAGACAATCCTGCCAGGTAAAGCAAAGGGCACAAGTTTCGACCTCACAGAGAACAGGCTCACTATTCCCTAGTGCTATTTAACCTGCCTAGGCCTCAGTTTTTCCATCTATAAAACTGGATAAACAATACTTACTTCAATGAGAGATTGCAATGATTTCCATTGCCATATCCAAGTACTTAATAATTGACATAATTAGTACTCAGTAAATGCTAGTATCCTTTTTCCTTCCTGTTCTTCCTATCCTCTGCTCTCCAACTCTATCAATAAGTAAATAAATGATGATTTATAGTTCATTTCATACAGAATCATTTGGATTTTGGAAAAGAAACTAAATTTCTATAGGGTTTTGGGAAAACCACGTTTTAATGCAAGAACCATGTAAACTAGTAGCTCTGGAGTCCACTCCCACTTCATCTTACAAGAATAGGGTGTTTGCAAGAAAACCACCCAGAGAGGGTGTTGGCCATGGCCAGCCCCTGCTTTGCCTGAGGGCATAAACCCAGTGGCCGTAGATCAAAGGGACAGCTTGTCAAAGGTCTAGTGATACGCAAGACGGCCACAGTCCTGTCAAAACAGATGGAGTCTTCAGCAAGGGGCAGATGCCTTCCCTGGCTCTTTTTTCTCTCACTCAGCAGCAAGGCAGGCTGACATATTTAATTAAGCAGATGAGGGTAATTAAAACTATGTCTCCCCTGGGAACTCCAGATCTTGAGTATATTTCTTCACCATCCTTTTCCTCATGTCTGTGACTCAGTATCCTCAGTGGAGATGTGGACTAAATGACAGAATCTTTGAGAAGCACTTAGAGTATATTAGATGCCCAGTTAAATGTTCAACAATGGTAATATATATCCTTTTCCCGCTCCCCTGCATTGAATTCCAATTTGCTGTTACCAGCAACCAAGCAACCAAGAAACACAAGAGCATGTGTGTGTGTTGTGTGTGTGTACCTGGAAGAACTAAAATAAATGGTGTTACCCAGAGGAATTTATTAATAATTTAGCATCAAAATAAATAACTCTCTCTCCATTTGCTTTTTATTCTACCCATTTTAGGGTAAAATAGGGCCTGCTGACACGCAAACACAAACCCCAGCATCAGTGACATGCTAAAAACCTCTCAAGGTCAACAGATTCATTACTGAAAATGTGAACATCTCCTAATATGTAATGTGAGAGGTCCTTTTGTCTTTGGATATGGTTGGGGAGTCTTTATTTTGACTAGTCATTATTTTTAAGTAATTTAAAAATAAAATTAATTAAATAACAGCCGTTTCTAAAAGTGAGCAAAGGGACAGAACTACTTCATCAGCAAGGGAAAGGTCTCCAGTAACCCAGCAGATTTTCTAAGAACTGTGAGACTAGATCTGCATCCTTTGAGTCCCACACAGTCTGTCCCAGGATCCGCCGGGCCATCACAGTGCTGCGCTGTGGAGATGCAGAAGGGTCCTGGGCAGATGCAGTCCCTCCCTCCACGAAGCTTGCATTATAATGGGAGGGAACTGGGCATCAAATAGCAAACTGCATAAATAATTACATCATCATACCTGCATTGAGTGAGTAAAGGACAGTTTGAAGGTGCCAAGAGAGCGCTGATTGGGAGACCTAGAGCAGAGTTAATCCACACAACCACCACCATCAGTCCCCCAAACCTAGAAACAGCCAGAGCTGCTTCCCAGCATCAGCAAAGCCCTGTGGAACATTGTTGCAACGTTCCTCTTAAAGGGAAATGGAAGCTCAAAGTTTTCTTTGAAAACTTGAGAACATCATCAAGCATGCCCACTTCTGAGAAGACCCAAGCACAGGGCTGGCTTACACGTCCCTCCCCCAGCACTCTGTGCAGATGCCACTTAGCACACCTGGATGACTGTCTTAGTTGCTGCTTTGTTTGTCTGCAGCCCCTCACGCCTTGGGCACAAGACCTTGCTTACTGCCATTTGTAACAGTGTTACACAGTATGTGCTGGATAAATGATGAGTGAGTGAATGAATGTGGCCCCATGGAGCTCCTGATGGGCCCTGAAAAAACTGAGCTTGAGATCAAAATGCCACAGCCCAAAAAGCATTTAATCCTCCATGTTAACCCTGCAAGCCAAGCCTCCATTCTGTGCACAGCTTCTCACGCAACAATCTGGTCCTTCTACCCTCCAAATACAAAGTTCCCTGGATTTCCTTAACTTAAATATTGCTTTCCTTCCTGCTTTTCTTTCATCCAATGCATTGAACAATTAGTGCATGTCAGGCACTCTTCTCAGGGCTTGATGGCAACAGAGAATGAAATAGGTGCAAATTCCAAGGCCTCAGGATTCTAGAAAGTCTCATGGCTTGATGTCTCCTGACAGACATCAAAGAAGTCAACGAATTAAAAAGATAATTTCAGATAGTGGTAGATTTTCTGAAAAAGATAAATATAGAATAAAATATAGAAAAATTAGAATAAAATATATTAAAAAAATCTTTGTCACCTTGGGTTAGACAAAAATGTCTTAGTTATGACACCAGAAACAATTCATGGAAAGAGAAAAATGATAAGTTGTACTTTATCAAATTTAAAAACATGATTTCTGAAAGACACATTAAGAAAATGAAAAAGCTAGTTACAAACAGAGTGAAAATATTTGGAAATCACATATCTGAAAAAAATGAGTACTCAGAATATAAAAAGAATGTGTAATATAATACTCCCCCAAAAGTCCAACAATAAGTAAACAATGGTTTTTTGTAAAGGGCAAAGATTTGAACAGATATGTCATCAAAGAAGATGTAATAGCAAGTAAGCACATGAAAAGATGGTTAGCATCATTATTCATTATGGAAGTGCAAATTAAACCATAATGACATACACTATGTACTTAATAGAATGGCTAAAATAAAAATTCTGACAATACCAAGTGGTGGTGAAGATGTGGAGCTACTGAAACACTCCTTCATTACTGGCAGGAATACAAAATGGTACACAAAACAGTTTCAGTTTCTTAGGTAGTTAAAAACTCACTTACCATGTGACCCAGAAATCTCACTACTAGGTATTTACACAAGTGAAAAGAAAACTGTATTTGAATGTTCACTGCAGCTTTATTTGTAATCACCAGAATCTGGAAGCAAATAGAATGCCTTTCAAATGGAAAATGAATAAACTGTAGTCTATCCATACAATGGAATAATTTTCAGTAATAAAAAGGAACGAAGTCTTAATAACATGTAATAATACAGATGAGTCTTGAATACATTTTGCTAAGTGAAAGAAGCCAGACTCAAAAGGCTACATGCTACCGGATTCCATTTATATAACAGTCTGGAAAAGGCAATACTGTAAGAACAGAAAACAGACCAGAGTTGAGGTTGAGGAAGGCTAGCTCTAAAGGCATATGGGAACATTTCTTAGGGTGATGGAACATTTCTATATCTTGATTGTTGTGATAGTATGTGGCTGGATGCATTTGTCAGAACTCACAGAACTATACTAAAAAGGGAGAGTTTTACTGTATGTAAAAAATATTTTCAATTACATAAAAACTTATAAAAAAAACTGCATAACAGGCTAGCAGAAAATAGAGTGGTAAGCTAGAGAGTGGCCATGCCAGGGATTAGAGGTGGGTGTTGTTTACACTGGGTGGTCTGGGAGGCCTCTCCAGAGAGGTGGCAGCTGAGTGGAGACTTCAAAGTCAGGAAGGGACTGGCCTGGGCAGCTGTGTCAGCAGAGCTCCTACAGAACAAGAGCAAGGACAAAGGCCTGAGGCAAAAGGAGCCTATGAATAGAAAGAAGAGAAAGAAGTAAGTTGAGGCTATCAACCGATAAAAAAAGAACAAGTTCTTTCAGTGAACAAAAATCTGGATCATCATCTCAGATCTGAATTTAGGCTATGCATAATCAAACTTACTAAATATAGTGGGTAAATATAGATCTAAGGCTGCCCATACAAACTCCAGGGAAAGGCACAGGGTGGGAGGAGAGAGGGGGAGGGGACGAGGAGGAAGGGAGAGAAAATGAGCACACAACTAGCTTGCTTGTAGCTTTGGGTCGAAGTGGAGCTTGCTCTGTGTCATAGAATCACTTTCTCTGTTTTAGGTTTGCTTAGAAGATATCGCAAGCCAATCAGTAAGTAAAATGAAGGCCTGAGAAGTCCCTCGATGTCCAAGTTCATATTTCATGTCTCAAAGAAGCATTCTAAATTTTACAAGGATGTTTAGGTTTATTCAATTTCACTTTTTTCTAACTCTAGAATGTGCATCCTAATTTTATTGACAAGTATATTTCTTGGTTCTTCTTAGACTGGCTTTTTACACCTTTCTGCCTGTAACTGAAATACATTTTTTTTTTAATTTTGGGGTTTTCTTTATTATTATTTTAGTAAAACTGACAGCATGGCCTTCATTTTTGAAGTACTTTAAAAAGAAATTTAACAAAATCCTACCTCATGTTTGTATGTCTACATATGTATGACGTGACCTAAGATCATGTTAGGAGTGATCTTCTATTTGTAATTTTAAGCTGTTTTCACACATATTTTCAATGGATCAACAGCTGGTTTCCTGGTCAGCAATATGTTAAAGAATTTTTGCCTTATTCATGTAATGGAATAGTATGATGTCAGGAATGTTCTTCATTGACAATATTTGATAGCTCTGTATGTAGTTAAAAAAATAAATATGGAAACTTGGTCAGTTCTTCTAGGTTTGGAATAAAACTATATAGTGTGAGATACCAGTGAGGCCTCTTGTTTACTTTAAGGTATTTGTTATATGTCACACGTCAAACGGTGATGAAAGATGATCTTTCCAAAGAGCAGGTTTTCCCCTGGCTAAAACAACCCTTATGAAAATGGATGTCACACCTGCACGACAATCTAATGAGGCCCAACAGGCAACCTGCTTAACTGTGTGGGGAACTGGCATCAACAGCAACTACATATGCTCCTCAGTCAGTCAGCCAGCCAGCCACAGCTTTCGGCTCTCCACGCCAATGCTCTCACTCATTCTGGCCTCGCAGAGGCACCCAGCCCCACAGTCCTGCTCACTGACATCTCTGCAGGGCTCCGTGCCAGTTCGCCCTCACTGGCATGTTTGGCTCAGTGACTATAAGTATCCTCTCCCACCTTTGACGCATCTCCTGTCCCTCTCTCTATCCAATCCTTTCTTGCATCATCTTATCACTTCATACCCTAAACACACACATATCTTTCTCTTCTATTAACTAAGTTCTTTGTGGATTAGATCCAAGTCTGACTCATTTTTTGAATTGCTCACAGTGCGTGACAGTACGCCTACGGCACCAAGGTGTTCAATCAATTGATGAAATTAATTTATCCTGAAGCTAAAAGTAATTGGAATCATGGAATTGGAAGAGGAATTGGAACATGTCAGGCCTGAATATTTGAAAGTTCTAACTGCCTTTCAAACATGGTATGTAAACCCTGGGTCGCAGAAACAATATAAGGCTGCCCTGCTGCCTCCTCCCACGCCCAGGGGAGTCATTTATGATCAATCCTAGGACACTTCCCGGCCGAACCCTGAGGGGGCCTCAAAGTCCTTTTTAAGCCGGCACTCAAGGAAGCCATATCAGTGTACAGAACTGGACACAAGATGAAAGCAATGACTTTTAAGGATCAAAAAAATTGATATTATTTCTGCATATTTGAACAATCCCAAAGCACTGTAATATTTATGAATTTATAATTTTTCTGAGGCATAAATTTGACACAGATAGATGTATGCTACAAGATGGGTGAGGGGGAGTGAGGGTCTTTTGTCACTCAGTGGAGGCATCTCCATGTAATCAGTAACTCTCCTGATGTTTTCCTTAAAAACTGTTTTTATCCTCTTCACCTTATTTCTGGAAATTCACATAAGTTCTCAGTAAATGTTGCTAAAGATATAATAATGTAATGTAAAGTTTATTTTAGTGGAAGAATTTGGTAACTTTACTACTTACTCCAGTTGTATATCAGTAGCATTACTAAGAATCAAAAGGGCTTATTTATTGTGTTTTGTGGAGAAATTATATTACCATAGTGTCTGCAGATTTGAAAGTGACCTCAAAGCATGTCCTCTGTGGATATCAAGAGTAGATTCTGAATTTAGGGAAACCTTGGAACTAGCCATCTTTCCTGAAGCCATCCCCTCACAAGGCCATAACCCCGCCAGATCACAGCAAGATGACGGGCACCAACGTCAGGAGCTGCTCTGAGAAAGTGCACACCTTGGGCTATGCGACCAAGACTCCTGTGGGCCTTGGAAGCGGCACAGGCTGTGGCGGTCCGGGATGTCCCCCAGGAAGTTGCCTTGAGCAGCCTGACTGCATCTCCCCTGCCAATAAGAGCTTTCTCCTGGAACAGGAACCCTGCGGTGGAATGGCTTCAAGGAGTGAAGATTCAGCGGCTCAGTGATTTCATCAAGGACTGAGGTTCTTCCCTCCTTTGGCTTTGCCTTCCTCCCTCATAGGACAAGGCCACCAGGGAAGTCACAGGAGTCACGGAGTCACATCCAGACACACCAATGTCCGGAGTCGTAAAAAGTGCCTATCACTTCTGTCATCCCTCTTAAAATAATGACAATGAGCGTTAACACGTATATAGCCTGTATTACATACCAAATACTGAGTGCTTTACAAATGCTAATTTTCATCCTTACCATAACCCTGCTAACCCCATTTAACAGATGAGGAAACGGAGGCAGAAACATTAACTTTCCTGAAGCACAGCTAGTAAGTAAGTGGTGGAGCTAGGATTGTAAACCAAGCAGTTCACCCCAGAGTCGGTGCTCTTAACCCCAAAGCCCTCTCTACTGAAAGAAAGCCTTTCTAAAAGCAACCCAGAGATTGACCTTCATGTTTTATTGGCCAGAACTGAGTCACATGCCCACTTCCAAACCAGTCACACACAGGAGATGCAGGATTACCATGAAGGAACTAGACCAATCAAGATTTATCACTGAGCTGGAGATAGACTCATCTTTTCCAAAGGATAGATGCTGAAAAAAAGTAGAGTCCCATTCTTAAAGTAGGGAAGTGGACATAAGATGGGAACCAGGATTGCCTGCTGTGAGGTACTGCCTACAAACAGACCAGTTTCAGGACAGATGCCACTTCCTCTGCTTTGCTAAGGTAAGAGCGTGCCGCACCATAGCCATCCATGCATGTATCTCTACCTCCTCCTGCTTGCTTGCAAGCCCTCCAAAGATAAGAGCAGATCTCACAAATCTGCCTGTTCCCCACAGGGCCTGGCATAGGACCTGGCACATAGGAAGTGTTCCAGAAGTGTTTGTTCATTGTAATTGAATTTTCATTCTCAACTCTGCTTAATTGGAGAGGTCAACAGTTGGCCATGCCCAAGGCAGGCAGATAATGCATTTTCACATTGATCTAGCAATCAAATGAATTCTGAAAAACTTGCCTTGCCATGCAAAATAGCATGAAATCATACATTAACATAGGTCAGTGTAAAAGCCCAAACTTATTAAATTGCTAGTGTCTTGCACTCACTACCCTTGGAGGTAACATTAATGTCATAATTTTATTATGACTTGACATTTCCACTATAGTAAAAGAAACACATCAGAGAAAGCCATAAGGCAGAGCAGGCTACATAATTTGCATCACATTGTGCAGACAGAAGATGCAGTCTGGGTGGGTAAGTCAGTCTCCCTTTTCATGGGCCTACTGTGCTAACCCGTGGTGGATAGATAGGTGACCCCCAAGAGATTGTGACTTCCCAGGGTTGGGAACAGGCTAGAAGGCCCCATAAAGTTCCCACTGAATGCACCAAGATCTACCAGCCCTGAGCAGGAACTGACATTGCCTAAAGCCACCCCAAAAAGCCACGGGACGCATGCCTAACTGTCCTGCCTGTTCCTTGCCCAGGTCGCCGCTGGGGGCAGAGTGTGACAGTAGAACTTGGGCTACCCACACCTGGTTGCTCCAGTAATCAAAGAGGCAGGAGTATGTGAGCCAAGACTTCAAGCCCTGGTGTATGCTCGATAGTCCCATCATATTTCACAAAACACAAATTCAAAGATAAAAGTATTAAGGGTCAAGATGGTGACCACAGAGCATTAAACCCCCAAACACTTCTGAGCACAGGACCCTGTGTGATTGCAGTTATCAACGCCCTGGCCATAGAGGTGAGGTGTAATACCTTGTTCAAACTAAGTGTGGAGAAGATAGATACCATTTTAAGACATGCTATTATACAAAAGCTTATTGAATGGATGAGTTTAATGGGATGGAAGAAGAAACTGAACAACGCAGAGGGTAATCGCTCAGTGCACAAGCGTTCGTCCCATTTTCCATTCAATGGCTCCCCCCCTCAGTGTATGCCATACTGACTTTGGACTTCATCCTGTAGACAGGTAATGGGGAGCCAGTCCTCATTTTTTAAGTGGAGAAGTGATACCGTCAATAGATCTCTTTAATGGAAGTATAATGGGGAAATTCAAGGAAGAAGGGACTTTATTCAGGCAAGTCAACTAAATTCTAGATCAGCTACTACTGAGAGTGACATTACAGCACAGTGGTTGACGGTGTGGGCTCTTTGGTTAGGGACGCACAGGTTCTAATCCTGGTTCCGTGACTTACTATACATAGAGACTTGGGCCACTCACATGCCTTGTGTAAGCTTCAGTTTCTTATCTTCTAAAATGAAGTAATAACAATAGGTTCTCGTGAGTAGTAACTAGAGATTATTTCAACAATAGGCTGAAAAAAATGATATATATGAGGCAATTAACACAGTGCTTGGGTCATGAAATGTAGCTATTATTATTTTCTTGCAGTATCATAGGAAAGGGGTTCTTATGTCTCTCTTCCCAGCTCTGTGTTCCTATCCCTTCCAAAGCCGCTGTGCCTGCATTTCAAGGAGAAGGCCTTGTGCCTGAGCATTCCCATCTACCAGGCTCTCCCCTCTGCAACCCATAACTCCTTGGGGGAAGAAGGGGTGGCCATTTATTCCTTCCTATACTTCATAATCTTTCTCTCTTTGAACAGTAGCCTCCAGACCAACTGTCCACTGCGGAGCAGCATTTTACCTACTTTACAGAAGGAACTCTTGGCTGGATCCCTTATATGACAGGAATTTAGAAAAATCTACTTTCTGTTCATGGCCTAATAAACATATTGCCTTGCTAAAGAAGTCACCTCATTCATTTATTCCCCCTTTCTTGCCCCAAATCAAAAAGCCTATGTAAAGGACAAACTAAAGGATGGTGATTTAAGGAAGAAACAAAAATACGTTAATAGTACAGTGTAATATCGTCATTAAAAAATAATTCAGTGTTGTTATAATAATGTAAAGAGTGAAGTAATTTATGACAATCCCACCTATCTGTAACTTACGAAGGTACAAGTACTTTGGGAACCCAGTGAAAGCAGTTATAGCTCAGAAGCACCAGACGCTGCTGGCAGTTTCCCAGGTATTACGAAATACCTAGAAATTAGAGTGAAAGAATGTGTTTATCAAAACAAAAACTCAAGGGCCATCTTCTTCCAAAAATGGAGGGGTTAATGCTGTGAGCTTTAAATTCATGCACTCGGTTTGGATGTGTGTGGATGTAAGCGCCACCTACTAATATTTCCAGTTTTCTTCTCCTTCCAGGTGCATAAGAGGACCACAGTTCCTAGGCCCTAGAAGTCAGGCATGGCCTTGTGACTCGCTGTGGCCTACACAAGGTGAGCTGAAGTGATGTGTGTCACCTCCATGTGGAAGCATTCAGAGATGGTGCAAGACTGTCTGTGCCCACTCTTCCTCCTTTCTCAGTAATTTTGCAAGTCCTGTTGAGATGACAATATCATTACACTCTAAAGTTGCCTTCAGCCTGAGTCTCTGAATATCTGAGTCACCGAGTATCTCAGAAGTCCCCTATCAACCTATGTTATACATGTAGTTTGAACAAAAAAACAAACCTTTCTTGTTTTAACTCACTGAGCTTTGCTCTCTGTTATTGCAGAATTATTAGGGATACATGCAGTAAACATAACAGCAAATATATAAAATATTAGAATGTGTGGAGTGAAGAATATAACACTGGGAAGTGGGAGGTAGAGTGTTTTGGAGGTTGCTACTTAACCAGCAGTGCTCAGAGAAACCTCACTGATATGCTGAGTTTTGAGCTTATGAGGAGGGAGCCTCATAAAGATTTAGAGAAAATAACTCAGGCAGAGATAACAATTTGAAGGTTTGAAACATAGAGGTGCCATGTTTGAATTCATCCCTTGGGCTGGTTCACTCTGGTTGCTTTTGATAAGCACGAATGGAAACAAGAAAATCTGATGCAACAGAACCACTGAGAGATGGGGTATCAAGGCCCAGCTTTTAGTGATGGAGATGCTGAGACGTGCCCAGATTCAGGGTCTATTCTGGAGACAGTGACAACAGTGCTTCCTGGGAGATTGGTTGGTGGTAGGAGACAGAAAGGAGGATCGAGACCAACTGCCAGGGTCTTGGTCTGAGTAACTCAGAGTTGCTTACTGAGATGGAAAAGATGAGGGAAGGAGCAGGTTTGGGAGGGAAAATCAGGAGTTTTATTGTGAGTTCACTGGGCTTGAGGTGACAACTTGATGTCCAAGTGGAGTTCTCGAGTGGACAGACAGGCGTGTGCATCTGGAACGGAGGAGGGGCCGAATCTGGAGCCGGGTGGGAGGGCCTCGGAGCACACAGACGGTCATTCAAGCACAGGCCTGGGCGAGGTCCCTCGGAGGAGAGTGTAGAGTAGAGAACAAGAAGTAGAGAATTACAACACTGAAAAGCTGGGGAGAGTAGAAAGGGTCAGCAGGAGACTGAGCAGTTTGCCCAGAAAGGTGAGAGGAGTGGAGAGACACGGAACAGAAGAGGTTGCATCACCGAGAAGGGAAGCACCCTTTATGTCAAATGGGGCTGTGAAGTCAAACATGCTGGAAACAGAGACTTGGCTATTGGAATAAGTAACACAGACCTTGATAAGAGCCACTGCAGGGGTGAAGAGTGAAGGAGAGAATGACAAAGTGGAGAAAGTCTGCCTAGACAGCTCTTCCCAGGAGCTCTGATATGAAGAACAGCAGAAAAATGGGGTGAGAGCGGGGACCGTGCACCCAAATCTCTGCCTTGACAACTTGTACAACACTTCATTTCCTCCAGCACTTCATAGACTTGGGCCCCTTCTTGGCCTTTGTAGACCCCATGTGGGCTGGAGTCTTTTCCTGAATTTTAGCCCTATGTCTGGAAATGTACAACTGCCTGCCAGACTACCCTGAGAACAAATTTCTGCCCATCAGAATCTCCATTTAAAGTAAGAATAAACCACATACCTAGGAGAGATAAGGACAAAAAAGAAAGAAAAAACTAATTCTTTGTTCACAAAACCTGAGAAGAACTATGTACTTGATGCCAGTTAACGACAATGCTGGGTCCCCAAAAAGCATGACCACTTAAGAGGAGTTGTAATGATAAGAAAGCCAGAGACCTCACCTCATCAGCAATGCTAAGCAAGGTGGCAAAAAAAGCCATAATGCTAGGAATTATTTAAATTTAATTTTTGAATTATGAATACATTCACATGGTTCAAAATTCAAAAAGTAAAAAGGACACACTATGAAGTCTCCATCTGGCCCCTGGCCCCCAGCCTTGCAGTTCCCATCCCCAAAGTAAAGTAACGGTATAAGCTTCTGGCCCATGCAAGTACATAGGCATTGTTCTCTCCCTGTGCCTTGGGTGCAAGTGCTGTTACATACTACATCATATCCTCCATCTACAAAGCCAGGAATTTGGCAATGTAAAGAAAGGTGGATTTTTACAGATTGACCTAACAGCTGTTGGTAGCAGGCATGGAATGTAAATTGAGTTCTCACATGTCTGGGAGTGTCTGATGAAGGAACCTATAAGCTGTGGAAGGTGCCTTGGAGAGCAAAAATAGGGAATGTGACATTTGTGCCTAAGTGCTCTTACACAAGTTCCCAGGGACTGAAGTGGAACCTTGCCATCACTGATGTGTTTGTTCACCGCCATCCCATCCCTCCCGGCACTTCTAGGAAGGCCCTGCCCTCCTGCCAGCACATCCATAGGAGTCCTTGGCTGACTCTTTATGAAGTCAGTCAGCTGCCAAGATCACCACCTGTCCCCTGTCAAAACTGGCCTTGTATTGCAGACACGTCCCTCTCGGCTGACCATCCTTGCAGTGCCTCCATCACGAATTATTGCATCACCAGGTCCCCGTGCTCCTGGTTTGATGTCCCACCACCAGCTGCATGTCTGAGCCCCCTTCCTAGCAGGGGTCATGTGCCTTTTGAATGTGAACCGATTCTAATGTAAAAAAAAAACAGGACCCAGTTTTTAAAATTACCCTCTGACATGCCAGGTGAAGTAAAGCTCATTTTCAAATGATTCCCAGCTGTCATAATAGTGTTGTGCCTGGATGGCTCAGTCATCTCAGAAGCAAGGAGGGCAACTGGATTTCATATTTGACCCTGAGAACAGGAACTGTGATTGGAAATCCATGTGAGATACTTAGAACAGCTACTTATAAATACATCCATTAACACTGGTACATTGCTTTACTGTTTATAAAGAGCTTTTATGTACACGGTCATATGTTAGGGAGTGATGGTGGCTCCAAGAAGAGAACAAAACTGAATTATTTTACTGCCTAAGCGTATAAACAGGAAGGAAACAGACAGGTTCTTACAAAAGGAAATATCAAAAGCAGCCCACGGTGCTAAGCACAAAAGAATAAGCCTCACCAATGCCAAACCCAGAGAGGCAGAAATGAAAACATTGCCAGTTCAAGATAGAGGAGGGTGAAGCCAGACCGAAGTCCCCTAACAAAGTGTTCAAGACTGAAGGCCGCGGAACACCTGTCTGACCAGGGTAGGCTGTTTGTTATTTCATCTATTACTTACGCAATGCACAGTGTTGTATTGAAGTAGCACAACTGCAGATAAGCCAAAAGAAAATAAGCAGTGTATTTTCGCCTTCTCTGTCTAGCCTCTCTCACGGCTTTGTTTGTGGAGAGAGTTGCCTGGCGCTCATCTCCATCAATGTCCCCAGTTTACTGTTTCATTCCTTCTTTCCCTGAAAAATATCAGCTCCCTATCCAATCTGCTCCCTCTTCCACTGGTTTGGGAATAGACATTTTCCTAGCTGTTGATGACGCAGTAATGGACTTAATTGGTGATAACTAGTTATATTTCCTGGAGACTTGGTAATAGTTATCTTTTGTCTCAGAGACTGAAATGCAAAACATATCCAATTAAATTGTGAAAGAATTCAGCTTGATTAAGGTCATGGCAGTGAATGCCAAGTAAAGTCATGATTCACCACATCTGGCAGTTTTGATTTGCTAATTTTGAGTAAATATTTTCTTTATGGTGCTTTCCCCAAAGAGTCTTCTGAAACTGGCTTGAACACATCATTTTGTTTCTATTCCCTACTTTCACTCCATTTGCCCATGAGGTTCCTTTGCATACAGCTGGTACTCAATACATGTTTACTGAATGAAAACTTATTCTTGGGATGTGATGAGACTTCACCATCGACCTGATCAGTAGGCTTTGTTTCATGTGCGTGCCTCCTGTGTGAAGCCATTGTCCTGTGGAGAAAATGAGAGCTGAACTGTTGAAAAGACTGACTCTTCCTCTTGAGGGCAAATGTATGGGAATGTGTGAGTGTTAATGGCATGACTGAAGTGTGATGAGTCTGATGGTGAGCATAGGCATTAGTACTTTATTCCTGGACTAGGGGAAGTTCCCAGCATATGACCTTTCCTACCAGAAGCAAGGCCTTGAAATTTTTCCCTGGCAGTTCTCAAGCATTTTTCTACATCTTAATACAGTTGTACGCAAATGCCTCAAGTAAAAAGTGATCTAAATTTGTGGAGGAAGTCCAGGCTCTGGCCATCCAGAATGAAGACCAGGGGTGGACAAGACAGTGGAACAAGAGCAGGAAAGTCACCGATAAGATTAACACTGGCCTGGTGTTTCTGGACACATTTAAGGAGTTTTTGTTTTGTTTTGTTTTGTTTTCTGGAAATTTCTAATAGTGCTAAGCTTACAGTTCCCCAAATCCTATCCTGGCCCAGAGATGAGGAGAGGATAAGAATGAGACACAAGAGGCCAGAGAGGAGAATTAGAATTACTCTGCAAAGAGAAGTTGAGAAAAGAGGGAAATTGTAACTGAAATCAATGCAAATAGTGAGGATTTATCAATAGCTCTTTTCCCAGGTTGTTGTTAAAAGAGTGTCTATCTAACCATCCATCCATTCATCTATCCATCCATCCTGCCTTTTTCCAAAAGTATTCCTTTTCCAAGGACAAATTGTATATGATGACAGCGTATAAACTCTAACTGGGTAGCATAACAAAGAAATATAAGGATGGGGACAACACAGAGCCCAAAGGGGCTGCCCACACACCCCCTCTGGGCTTGATTGCTGTGCCTCTCTAAGGGACTCCCTGGATGGTGGACGGAGGCACGCGCATAACCCAAGTGAGCATCTGGCGAAACCTGAGGCTCTGGCCTGGGCCATGTCTTCTTCTCCACATGTGCCTCTCTGGTTGTGTCTTGCTTGGGCTCAGCACACCCAGTCGGGCTCTGGAGGGTGCCCTCTCTATGCACTGGGTGGCAGGGAAAAAGCAGACCTAAATGTACATAATTGTGAGTATTGTCTATTAAAACCCAAATACAAATATTGCTTCACTTGCAGAAAGCAAATTCGCAGAAAGAACTGGCCCAAGGATAGAAAACACCTCGTCAGAAATTACAAAACAACATTAGTTTTTTCAGAGCTCAAAAAATATCACATTTTAAAATCTTTCTCTGAGTTAAGGAAAAAAAGGGATTGAAAATCAGTTTGACAGGACCTATGAGAGTCTTTTCTTATCTGACATCTCCCTCTACTGACAGCGTTTTCTCTCACTTTTCCCTTGTAACCCAGCGGGAAGGCCTTTGAAAGCGACAAGCCTGTGAAATGCCTTGAGTCCTTGCTCACACATTAGGGGTGGAGCTGGGGAGGATCATAGGTTCTGCTTGGGACCGGGGGAACCAGAGCCATCCAAGTTCAGTCCGCAATGGGATACCCATGTCTAGAGCTCAGAAGAGGGACCTCAGACAAAGAGAGAATTGGCAGAGGGGTCCGTGGGAGTGGATGAAAGAAAAGAGAAGGAGGATTCCCTAACTTTGAGAGTCACTCAGGCATAAAGGCCAGGCACATGGGTAGGAGCAGAGCAATCTAAATTCAGTCATTCATTCCTCAGAAGGCCTCTTTACATCACTTCCTGCTGGGGCATCTGCTTTGGGCTTGTACAAGCCCAGTGTTGAGAGAGTCCTTCATTATCAAGAATTGTTTGACAGTGTTTATTCTTAGAAAGTTATTATTTATGATGAGTTGGAATCTGTTTCCTCGCAATTTCCATCCTTTTTTTTCCCATCGTGCTATTCAGTATGATACTGACCCTGTCACCTCAAACGTTTGCCCAACAAATGCTTCCCCGTAAGGATCCCATGAGACAAATATGGCTAAACTGGTAAATTACCCAGTTCAAGGTCTGTTCCCCCCCTCGCTTTCCCTCCTATAATCCCTTAAGAGCAGAGATCCCCTCCATCCCCAACCTCCTGTCTATCACATGCCAGGGAGGCTTTCTAAGTAGCACGTGCTCTGTGTTCATGATCTCTTTAGACATTGAATCAATTGAATGAGCTAGGTACCATTATTATCTCCATTTACAGAGAGGAAACTGAGGCTCAGAGAGAGATGTAACTTGCAAAAGGCCCCACAGCAAGTATGTGGTAGAGTCCAGGTTGGAATCCATGTCTCCCAGATATCACAGCTTGGGCGCTTAAATCAGTGTGATTCTACCGTTTTGTCCTTTGACAACATCAGGCTCAGAAAAGCCACAGTGCTGTCCATTGGACTGAAACAAATTGTGATAATACCTACTTGAAGTTGGTAATTTGGATTCACAGGGCAAAGATAAGACCAGTAAGACTTAAACATCTCTATACCCGCATTTCCTCCCAGTTAATGCTACTGACTGTTCCTTATCTCAGTGTCAGTGGCCATGAGGCAGCTCTCCTTCCCAGCTTTATTCCATCAGTTTGGCAGTTGCAGCGACAACCCCTAGTGGCCCCACCTGTGGCCCCACCTCCCTCCAACCCTCTGCACTAAGCACTCCAGCCTTTTAGGATCTTATTGTCCTAAGGGTTTGGTCAGTAATTCCAGCTCCCACCATTCTGGATTCCTCTAGAGGACAACAGATTCCTGCTGGCCATATGTTGGATGTAACGGGCTCCCCGCTAACCAGCTCTATAACCTTAGGTAAGTTCCTGAACTCCTTTGAGCCTCAGGTTTCTTATCTTTAAAAAGAAAATGAGTACTTGATGGTGTGTCGTGAGTGTAACTGAGAATGTCAATGAAATGTCCAGTACAGTGCCTGCCCCACACCACGTCTACTCAAAAGTAGTATCTATTTTCTGTCCATTGTGAGAAATTGAAAAAAATCTGTGATTATTATTTCTATCTGGAGAAGATACATGATTAGGGGAAATAGAGGCAGCTAAATGGGGGCAAGAAAACAAAATCATGGGAGTCATAGAAAGATAGTGTGTTATCCTCAGTTCCCATTTCCTGTTGGATGTTCAAGGGTCTCTGTCTTACATTTGGCAAAGAGATACAGAGAGTTACAAAGAGACACAGGACTTATTTCTGTAGAGAAGTGGGGATAGAGACAGACAGCAGAGATACAGAGCAAGGTCTCAAGGAAATAAGGGCAATTTTTGGTGACTATTTATAAAGTTTGGCCAGAGAAGAAAATAGAGGAGAGGTGCAGGAATGCAAGGGCAGTGGGTTATGTCAAGCAGATGATTGATAAATGCTCCCTGGATCAGTGGCTGAGGGAATAAAGGAGAGTGAGTGAGTGGAGATGCTTGCAGTTTAATTAGATGATTTCGATCATGTTGACATGATTGCATCTGTGGCACCTTTATACCTTTTTTTTGGTAGTAGTGGTGAGAAAAATCGACAGGATTATACAATAGTCTCAGCAAAAAAAAACCCCACATCCTTATGAAGGGCATTAGGTTAAAATCCTTTCACCTGCTATCGTCCATGACTCTAAACTGCCACACCTTTTCTGAGGGCCCTCCAATTGTATGAGATCTGAAAAAGATGTCAGAGAAGACCCAGGAATACCAGGTTTTGGCTGGAAGCAGATCATCAAGGATTTGGAGCTACATAAACGTGAGTCTGAGAATTTAAATCCACTCAGGAGCTTCCCCTGAGGCTCCTGCTTAAACTGAGGCTGGATGAAAACCCATTTATCCATTCCCCTCTGCCCGTTACATGGATCCAGATCCCCACTTTTTGAGTGCTATTGGTTAGGGTGAAATAGCTCAAGCTTTACAAAGGTAGAAGGTAACAGATTGTCTATTTACTATAGATAAAGGCTTCCTACACTTGAATGTGCATGAGAATCCCCTGAGGGTCTTGCTAAAATGAATATTCTGCCTAAATGAATCTGGGGTAGGGCCTGAGAGTCTCTGTTTTTTTTTTTTAATCGAGGTATAGCTGATGTTCAACTGAAATCAGTATTAACAAGTCCCCAGCGGTGCCGATGCCTGTGCTGCCGGGCACCAGCATAAAACGCCGCACTTTGAGGAGCAGGGCTACAGCATATCAGACACTGGTGTGCCCACACCCACCATTGTGGCAATTGATGTGTCCCTAAGCCTCTCTTGATGTTGTTTCAACTCTAGGACTCTTTCCTCCCCCCACCACCAACCCCTGCCAGATAAATGCAATAACTAAAAATTCAGTTGCTTAGAATCCTGCAGTCACAGCTTGGAGTTATTTTTCTTGGTTTGCTTTGGGGGGGAAAAAAATCTTTTTCCTTCACTTTTGGGTCCCAGAATTCTTGATTTCTTTGACTGAATGGTTTGGTGCCAACCCACTTTTGTTGATTTGGCATTTCCTCTGTGGATAAACTTTCTGGCTTTGGAAAAAGCCTCCTTCTTTTCGGAGGCACTTTTAATCGGCAGGGTTTCCATTTTGCTTAATTGGCATATTTATGTATTGAGATGGGCGCCTAGAGGGCTTGGGCCACAGCATCTTTTGTATAAATCGAAAAAAATGAAATGAGCTGTTCTCTCAGTTGCGTGCCCTTCGGTCATGGAGTGCGGTAAAAGGCTCGTCATTTACAGGCTGCGAAAGCTCGGGAAGATCAATAGGCACGGTGCGACCTGGAGTCATTTAGAAAAGCAAAACTCATGCTTTTCAAAGCCCAATTATTTCGGGATCTTGGCCATTACTAATTCCCTGCTAAATTCTTCCTGGGCCTTCATTCCTTCTCCATGTTCAGGAATGGCCTTCTCAGTCCCTGCTGAGCCATCCTCCTAGGGGTAAGCCAGAGAGCCTTCTCCTGGGGACTGGACGATGATGTGTAAGGGTGAGAAGCTGACTGTCCCTGACCAGCCCCCTCTGGTCACAATCCCAGCCGCAGACTCACTTTTCAGGTCACTTCTGAAGCCTAGCATGCTTTGAAGACAAGTGTAGGAATTGATTCTTATTGGTTTAATATAGCTATGGTTAATGGCTTATAGATTTTGTAGTCTGGCTCCACCAGGCATGTCTATTAAGTCTCTATTAAGTTTGACAGAGGAGAGGGAATGTCAAAGGGCCTAGGACACATTCATGGCTTTCCTCCAAGTCAGACCAAGAAACAGCTCCTTAGTGAAAATTCTCATGACCTGAAGAGATAGAGAGAGGGACCCCTTGGTGGATGCTGGAGGAATTTGATGTCTGAGCTCAGGAATATATGTTTCATAAGAGCAGGTGATGTCAGAGTAGCACAGATGCCCTGCTTGGTGAGTTCATGAAAACATGTAGGTGAACCAGCTGCCCCTGAGTTTTTAGCTCCTGCCAAGCTGTCTATAAAGTTTTGAGTGGTGGTCCTGGAACTGTGGATGTGACTTCATTTGGAAAAAGGGTCTTGGAAGATATTTTGAAGGGTCTCTTGATGAAATCTTCCTGGGTTATCCAAGTGGGCCAGCGTCCTTATAAAAAGAGGAGAGGACACAGTCACGGGGGAAAGGTCATGTGAAGACGGAGACAGAGTGGAGTGACGCACCTGCAGCCAAGGAGCTCCAAGCGGCTGCGTGTCACCAGAGACTAGGAGAGGCGCCTGGAACTGGCTGTCCCTCAGAGCCTCCAGAAGGAACCCATCCTGTCATCAGCTTGATTCTGGACTTCTGGCCTCTAGAGCTGTAAGAGAATGCATTTCTGTTGTTTTAAGTCACCAAGTTTGGGGTAATCCGTCACATCAGACTGGCTGACTTCCCAGGCTGCTGGCTCCCTCCTCCAAAAATGAACCCTGGAGAAACTCCAGAACCAAGAGGAAACATGGATTCTAGAAACTAGTGATAAACAACGTGAGCTGCCCCTTGAGGAGACAGGAAACTGGCTTGTTTTGTGGTAGGACAGGCAGGTGGCTGCAGCCAGAAGCGGGGCCTGAGGCAATAGCGAAAAGAGAAGCTGTAGGAAAGCCTATTAAATTCTGCACTTGCCTCTCCTCCAGGCTACATGGAGCAATCCCTGACCCTTCACATCTCCTTTGCCAGTGCCACACGGACGCAGGCACCAAAGCGTTGCAGCGGTGGGACACTGAATGAAAGGAGGCGCAGGACTGAGCAGGCCTGGAGCGTCCACCTCTCCTCCTCCTCTGACCCCAGACCTATTGCTTATAACCTACAGAGGAGACTCCCTCTTCCAAGGGCCACTTCTCCCTAAGTGTTTAACGATTCATTCCTGACCAGAGGAGGTAGTTGCCTCACAAGATAGTAACAAGTGGCAGAGATGGACTGTGGTTTCACGTGCCCCGGGCTCTGCCATGGGGCTCATCCTTCTCCCCGCAATTCCTCTGGACTCACACAGAGCCCTCCAGCTTCCATCCAACGCAGGATTGCTGGAGCAAGAATTTAAAATGAATGTGGAAAATGCCTCTGATAAAGATATTAGATATATGAACAAGAAATGAGAGAAGAGCCAGGGGAAAGTATGGTATTTTAAATAGAGAATGTAACAGATGGAATAAATAATAGGGCATATATAGCCAAAGAGTGAAGCACTGAATTAGATCAATTTGTGACAAATATAGACAATGGGCTGGGGACCTTAATGTATAAGGAACCTGTGTAAATAGAAAACAAAACCTCTTAACAGTCTCGTTTTTAAACATGCAAAAGATATGAACAAAAATTCCTAATAGAAATAAAGGCCAGTAAACATGAAAAAAACCTAAGCTTACCAGTAAGAAAATAAATACAAGATAAAGCAATGAAATACTGCTTCAGTCCCAAATTGGAGAGGACATCGAGCGATCACAATGATCAGTTTGGGGGGTCTTTGATGACTGTTTAAATTGAAATGTCATTGGGCAGGTTATGGCCTTTTTCAGTCAGATTTTCATGTAACTCCTGACATAGGAAGCAAGTGCATGAGTGTGCTGGGTGCCTGGAGATGAGGGCAGGCTTTGTGGAGGAGGGCAATGAGATAGACGCACTCATGGCTCACTCTGGAGAGCAGTTTTAACACAAACCAGGATCCTTTTGACCTAATAATAGTCCAGGGATCTATCCAGAGATGTGGGCAAAGACTTGTGATGTCCTTTGACTTCCAATCTCTGCTCTGTCAGGAGAAATTTCCTTTGCCTCTTCTGTCTTCCTGCCCTCCAAGGCAAAGCCTCTCCATCCTCCCATTTCATGGCTCCCTGTAACCTGTTCACTTTGCTCAGGTTTTGCTAAGCTGCAGGAAGAATGGTTCCTTCTGGCACCATGCTGGGTGATGAAGTAGCCATGCCCCAGGGTGATGAGGTATAAGTCAGAAAGATGCCTGCATTCCTGGGGACAGTGAGTTGCCATGCCAGCCTTGTATTTCCTCCTCTAGATCTTTTTTTTTTAATATCAAAAAATATACCCCTCATCTGTCTTAAGCCACTCAGATAAGGTCTCTGATTTCTAGTAGTCAAATACAATTAAAAACTAAAGGCTTTTAATAAAGTCTTTGAGTTTAGCTAGCTCTATTCACTAACACACTTGCCAGAAATTTCTTAGGTTGCAGGCATTTGGGTGAGCCTGACATCCATTTCCTGAAATACTATGAAACTCTTCATTCATCATCAAGCAGCTTATATTTCAGTTAATTTTTCAAATCCTTTGTTCTGTGGCAACTCTGGAGCAGGTGGTTGATGATGCATGAGGAGGTCTTGGCCAAGTAATACAGAAGAGTGAGCGGATGTGGGCTTTAATAGTTAATATGGAAAGAACATCTGTGAAAAATATATCTTTTCCAGTTTTAAAAATGTAATTCAACCTCCCCTTAATGACTCTTAGTGACATCCAGACTTAGGTGAAGGAACCAGTAAAAGGTTCACCAGACCCAACATCAGTGGCCCAACACATGGGTTACCTAAACAGAAGAGGGGAGGCACTGGCCCTCAGGAGTGGGTCGTATGGGATGTGGTTTCATTGGCACATGGAAGAACCTTGCTTACTCTTAGACATCTCAGGCTTGTGCCTAGATTTCCTTCCATGAATTTTTGTCACTTTACTTAAATCCTTGTTGGGAAGGGACTAGAAAGAAAAGGCTCGAATCAATAAGGATCCTCAGAGATAACTCCTTGACTAGAACCCTCTCCATAGGTATGAGGAATTTGGAAAGGACTGTATTTCTAACCAAAAGCTATAGCTCTGAAGTTCATGGTTACTAGCTTTCCATGTCCCTCTTGACATCATCAATACATCATCAACCAAATCTCTTCCCTTTGTAGGTCTTCCCACTCCCACCTCCCTGTTGCTAGAAATGTTTACAGAATGAAGTTCACTAATGTAATTTATAATGAGAGAGTCTTATCACTTGGCCTAGTGGGATCACTTATGCTAAGAAGTTCCTGTCTTATCCACTGTTCATCTATCAAGATCTCTTTGGGGATGGTCAAGTAGTATGCTGCCGTGAAACATTCTTTTTTTTTTTTAGTTTTTTAAGACAATGTAGTAGAATATCTTCATAGTCTCAGAATATGAACATATTAACAAAGCACTATTGAATTAACATAAAAATAAACTGGACTATATTAATATTAAAACTTTTGTTCATCAAAGAATACCATTAAAGAATGAAAATGCAAACCATAGAGTGGGATAAGATATTTCTCACCCACGTAACTAACAAAGGGCTTTTATGCAGACTGTATGAAGAGTGCCTATGTATACTAAAACAGCTCAGTAGAAAACATGAGCAAAAGACAGACACTTAACAAGCGAGGGAACCCAGATAAAAATGTACTCACCTTCATTAACACAGGAGGGAATACAAATGAAGGCCGTAATGAGATTATCACTGCACAGTCTCTAGATTGACTAAATTTACTAAGTCTAACAATGTCAAATGTCGGTTGAAAGTGAAGCAATGAGATCGCACACACATTGTCGGTGGAAATATAAATTTGTATTTCCACTGTGGATAATAGGTTGGCACTATCTAGTAAGGCTTTTGATATGCACCCTCCTGACCTAGCAGTCCTCCTCCTGGAGATATACCCCCAAAATGTCCACGTGGGCACATCAGCACACATGTAGAATAGCATCTACAGCAACATTATTCATAATAGCAAAAGACTAGAAAAAATGATCATCAAAGTAAAATTGATAAATGGTGGAATTTTTCGGCAGTGGCATTCCATATAGCAACAAAAGTCAGTGAACAACAGCTATAGACAACAATATGAATAAATTTTTTTTTTAGTTATGGCCAAAAGAAGGTAAACCCAAAATGAGTCTGTCTTAGTCCATTTGGACTGCTATCACAAATTACCATAGAGTGGGTGGCTTATAAACATCAGACATTTATTATAGTTCTGGAGACTGGAAGTCCAAGATCAGGGTGCGTTCACGGTCAGGTTCTGGTGAGACCCTTCGGTGCATTACCTGTCACTGTGTCCACACATGGCAGAGAGCAGAGAGGAAAGGAGCTCTCTGGGACTCTTACAAGGGCACTAATCCCATTCATGAGGGCTCCACCCTTATGACCTCATCTGATCCTGATCACCTCCCAAAGGAGGCCCCACCTAATACCACAATACTGGGCGTGGGGCTGCAGCATTTTGGGGGCTACACATTCAGTCCATAACAATTCTCTGTAATTTCATTTTTATAAAGGTCAAAAATGGAAAAATCTAACATATAGTGTGGAAGTATGTGAACTTATTGGTAAAATGAAGAGAAACAAGGAAGCCATGAGCATACAGGAGGCAGAGAGAGGTATGTGATCGATGAGGAAGGACTTGCGGGGATTTTTAGGGTGTGAGAATGTTGTATTTCTTGACATGAAATGGTAGTTACTCAGATGCTCACTTTACATCAATGCTTCATGCATATTTTTTATGTGCGATTTATTTTTCAAATGAAGTTTAAAAGAAAAGAAAAAAAAAGACACCCAATTCAGGCAGATATGTGAATCTGGAGAAAAATTGGCAGATTGATAAGTAGCCTCTTCATACTTCAAACATTGTACATGATACTTTTGAATGTTTGTTTCTTGGTTTTGTTAATACATTGTAAGTATTTTCACCATGCGTCCCTCCTGGGCTATAATGATTGGGTCAGTGATTGTGTGTGGAAAGGATATTTGATCTTCACAAAAGTTGTATTTCATATATAATATTCAACTTACATCAATTCTTCTTTATTCTGCTTGATGGAACATGAATAGGAATGTTCAGAGAGGCATTATTCAAAATGGCAAAAAATTGGAAAAAGTGTCCATCAAAGTAAAATTGATAAATCGTGCTATATTCCGGCTATATTCAGCCACAAAATAAAAGCTACATGTAACAACCTGGATCAATCTTTTTTTTTCAGGTTGAGCAAAAGATGCCAAAAAAAGGACACATTTTCTGTTTCCATTTTCATTAAGTTCAAATACAGTTCACCCTTGAACAACATGGGTTTGAACTGCATGGGCCCATTGATAACATGGATTTTTTTTTTTACAATAACTATATTAGAACATTTTTTGAACAATTGTGGCAATTTGAAAAAAATTTTCTTATTTTCAGCTTTACTGTAAGAACACAGTATATAATGCATACAGCATACAAAATGTGTTAACTGTTATCGGTAAGGCTTTCAGTCCACAGTAGGCTGTTAAGCTTTTGGGGAGTCAAAAGCTATATGCAGACTTTGACTACCAAGTATTGGCACCCATAACCCCCATATCGTTCAAAGGTCAACTGTACATGCAAAATCTATATGATAGTGTTTAGAGATGCACACCTACATGGCAAAAGTGTGAAGAAAAGCTAGAAGTGATGACTTACATGGTAAAAGTGTGAAGAAAAGCTAGAAGTGGTGAGTATAAAAGACATGGCCAGGCAAGGGAGGGTCTGATAAGCACTAAGACCATTCTAGACTCACTAAGATAGATCAAGCCTGAGTGAATCTCATTCCCTAACAATTCTGAATAATTAGTTCCTGGAATCATAGCATCTCAGGATTGGAAGGAACCTTAAAGATCACTAAGCTAAGTAGCCCTTTGATTTTTTTATTTCAATTTTTATTATGTTTCAAGACAAATGAGAGATTTCAATACAGGGTTGCAAAACTTTGCCAGATGAGATATATTTTTAAAACTACTACTGTCTATCATTACCATTTGTTCATAAAAAAGTTTCACCTTTACAAAGTAAAAAGTAAGATATATCAGAGTAAATGATAGTCCTTTAAATGGAATAAATTAAGATTATGAACCATGTTGCATAGAACCTCATCTTAGGGGCTTTGTAAAGATTCCATGATGGGCATCAGTACATGATGAACCCTGACCTCATCTACTACTCATCTAATACTGAAGTCTTCTCCAAATTTGTGAGAAATAGTGATAGTAGCCATTTATTCTTGAACTCACTCCTCTTAATGACATCTCTTCATCTTTGAACATCTGTGACTGTTTGAATGTTCATCTGTTTGTTGAACCTGATTCCAGTTCTTTTCCTTTCATTTTTTGGTCCTAGACCAACAACGTGCACGTACTGTCCAGACTGCACAGTCCGCTTGTCAGCCTCAAGATTTGAGCAGCTTACTTTATCCTGCCCTCCGCCGTTACTCCTCCTCAGTTTAATCATCCGCCCAGCTTGTGTGTGTTTCCTGTACGCACCCCAAGTCCTCAGCCTCCTTGCCATTCTGCTTATAGTGTCCCAGTTTGTCCTTATCCATTTTTAAAATGTGATATTCTAAACTGAGTACAACTTTACAGGCAGTCTGTGTAGCCCAGAGGAGGGAACCCTAGGCATTATACTTCGCTCAATGCAGCCTAAAATCACCCAGATCAACCCTCCAGGTCTTATATACACATGTGACAGAAACAAGTTCATATGACATTTTGAATCTAGAAATTGGCTGGTCATAGAAAGAGGGCCAGGATACCATATCTTACAATTTGATAAGACGTGAAAATGGCCCATTATTTTTAAACGCTCCAAATTCACCTAATTTGTGTTTAACCCGCATATCTCCGTTTGTCAGAAAATATACCACTAGCAAGGTCCTCAAACGTCTTTCAGAGGACTCACACGTGTGTTGGTGCCCTGGTCAGCTAGCGCGTTCCAGGAAGGAAACGGCGCTGCCTTTTGTCCTTGGTGACTGCTCGCTGGCGCCACCTACTGGCATCAGCGTCTCACAGCTTCTCCAGTCTGGCCGACTTATCCGGAAGTGAGACTCCGCAACCCGCTCTGCGAATTGCATAATTTCTTTTCTCCCTTAGAAAACTAAAACGACGTGGATTTGCCATCATAAGCGTTCTGTTACTCCTGTTACCCATGAGGTTGCAGAAGTCCCACCAAAAGCAGTTCAATATCTCAGCAAACTACATCTGGATTTTTCTGGGCCAGGAGGCCCAAAGGTGAAATGATCAAATATCCTTACCCACCATGTGCATGATAAAGTAAGACAATTTACAAAGAACAAAGTTATTAATTAATAAAAGTACCAATTTTAATACTATTAAAAGATAGTACATATATAATTTATTCCAGCCTTTCCTTATGATATATATATATATTCGGTTTCATACTTGATAGAAATTTGCTTATGACCCACAGCAAGCATTTTTACCGAAAGCATGAAATACAGGGTTTCTTTTTCATAATTCAAAAAAGAAGAAAACATTTGTTTTCATTACGTGTTCTCTAGCCTACGTAAAAGAGCAAAAACACATTTGCATTACATAAAATTAAGGTATTTATGCATGTTGTGGTATTTATAATTATCAAAGCTCATTATCCTCTTCCTCTAACTCATAAGAAGCCGCCTTCTTTACAGACCGCCAGTCCAGTCCACTAAAACCACCCTGTGAAACTCACACATGGTGTCTGTATTTTTAGAGTCAGTAACTACAGTGGGTGAAAAAAAGACTGAAAATTTGAAATGCAAGAAATATTTGCATTCCTGCACCTTTACAAACTGGTTCATTCCTTTGACAAATATTACCTGAGTTTTGACTATACACCCAGTCCCGTTCTCAGCACGAGGGAGACTGACCTGGGAAAGACAAATGGCTGCCCTCCTGTGGCTTGTGTTTTAGTGCAGGAAACAGTAATAAAGTAAATATACAAATAAATAATTCCAGATAAGGACAAGAGCTATGAAGAAAATAAAGCAGAGTACAGGACAGAGCAATGAGGTGGGGAGGAGATATTTTAGGTAGAATGATGTAGAGATTCAAAAGCTGCCACCTTTTTTCTGTTGCTCTAATGATGGACTTGGTCGGCTTTCATCAATTACTACATTCTCCTTCTTCCCCTCTACCTTTGGAGGGAGAAGAAAGGGAAGGAAAAACAAAGGACAAGTGACTAAGTGGTAATTCTGGGACAGAGTGAGACTAATCTTTTCTTTGGAGAAAGAAATAAAGAGAGGAGCAAAGAGGTTCCAGGAAGCAGTTTATCTGAAGGAGAGGATAAACTCTGGGAAGAGAAGGTGGTAGGAAATCTTAGTACTTCACAAGTATGACAGAAAGTCTTGAGGATGAGGAGAGGAAGAACTAGGGGGCAGGGGTGGGCAGGAAGGAAAAGGGAGTGTTAGATCACTGTAATGAACCTATCATTTCTTTTTTAACTTGAGCCTGGCCAGCTTTAGCTTCTACTTCCTTCATTTGGCAAAATGTGTGATAGACTCATTTAAAGAGGCATTGAAACAAGGATTCTTAACCTAAGTTTCTCCAGTCTCCAAAAAGTCCTTGGAAAGAATTCAAAAGGTCCATGAGCTGGTGAAAAAAAGGGAGGAAGGGAGGAAAGCGGAAAGGAAAGAGAAAAAATAATATGTTTATTTTTAGCTAACCTCTATAACTAAAATTAAACAGCTTCATCACATATGATTGCAGGCCACAAATATCACATTCAGTTGTTGCAGATATTTTGAAATATCACTTTTACTCATGACTTTCAAAATTACAAGGGATAGGAAGCCTGCCTCTGGATCTTACTATTACTGCATTAATAAAAAAGCACATATATATTACTATGTCTCACATTTTGTTAAATATTCAGATGGATACATTTTGATATAATTGGCTTTCTTTGTAATCCTATGCATTCTATTTTATGCTTATGCATTTAAAAACATGATACTGAGAAGGAGTTGAGAAGCCTCAGCAGAATGCCCAAGGGGCTAGAATCCCTGTATTCAACTCTGTTGAGAGTTTGGGAAGTACAAAATCTTCCAGTCATTGCATGCCAGGGAAGCCTGCAGAATCACTCGTAAACAGACAGGACCACATTCACTTCCCTCTGTGGCTCCGGGCACTCGGCTTTAGGACAGATTAATAACAATCAGCACTTTCCTCTCGTTTGCTAGGACTGCCGGGGAGAAATTGGACCTGCGGATTTGGGTAGTGTCAGGCATTTCAAGGGAAATAGTGCTATCTGGTGGTAGATGTTCCTCCTCAGCCGCACACTTTAATGTTTGACTTGTTCTGCAGTTGGGAACCAGTCACCACAAAACATATTGGAGTTTAGAATGGTCGGTAAATAGCTCTACCCTGCTTCTTTCCTTTGCAATTCCCAGGCTTACAGATTCAGTGCTTGATAATGCTCAAGCAAGGTTCTGCAGAATCACATTTTAGGTCTGCTGTTTAGAAGTGCTCAGCAGGGGGCAGTGATTGACAGTGGCAGTGTTTCCGCTGAATTCTCACAAATCAGCAACGGTGAAGGTTTCTCTCCCCTCAAAAAGCATTTTCATTTGCATTGGTGTCTGGAGCATTTCAAATGCAAGGTGCACAAAGAGGTGGGAGGGCTGCGGGGAAGTCCATCTTGTCTGTCCAGGGACTTTGGGTGACGTTGATGTTAGTGGCCTCTGGGTTTCTGGCACACTGATCCTGGACTGGCCCCAATGCTCCTGTCAACTTGTCCCTGAGTCGTCAGTTGTGTTCCTCCTCACCCGGGTTCTGCCTCTTCTCCCCACCTTCCTGACCACTTCTCCCAACTTCCACTGCTACCTCCCCTGTCTAGGGCACCAGCCTTTCAGATTATTGCAAAAGCCACCTACCTGGTCTCCCTTCTTCCTCCTCTGTCCCTCTGAGTTCATTCTCTACATGGCAGAGAGAATGAACTTTCACAGACAGAAGCCAAAGCGTACCACTCCTCTGCTCAAAACCCTTCTCACTCAAAGTAAAAGTAAATCCTCATAATTCCTACAAAACTTGTAGTCAGACCTGCAGATATCTCTCTGATCTCATCTCCTGCTACATTCACACTCACCAGCAGTGTACTCATGTCTCCTTACTGTTCCTCAGACTAGACATGCCTCTGCCTCAGGATATTTGCACCTGCTGCACCCTCTGCCCAAGACACTGATCTGCCAGGTACAAACTTGGCTCACTTCCTCACTTCTTCCACAGGGCCAGAGACTCAAACCCCTTCTTTATTTTATTTTTCTCCATAGTACTTATCATCTAACATTTTGCATATTTTACTTATTAACTTTTTAGTGTCTTCCTTCTCCTGCTAGAACATGGGCTCCATGACAGTGGTTATTTTTGTCTCTTCAGTTTATTATAGTATCCCCAGTGTCTAAAATAAGGCCAGTCACGCAGCAGAAAATCCAGTGTCTGTTGGATGGAAGACTTACATTTCCTGCCATCAGGAAATCTCACTCTACCAGGTGGATGGACCTTCTTTCACTGGCTGCAGTGAGATCTGTCCCTGACCCCACCCCTACTCTCCTGGCTTGTGAGGTTATTGGAAGTCTCTGAAGTTCTGACCTATAGAAGATTTCTCTGCTGCTTATAACACTAAAGCTAGACCTGCCCAAAGCAGAGTGCTCCAAATCCCCAAACCTACTTTTCATGTCAAATATGAATCAAACTTGGGACACAAGAATCACTAAATTTAAAGTTTTGACTACGATCACTTTGGGGAAGTGACGGTATACACAGTGACAAGGCTCATAGAGGATGGCTGTGATTTACTTTCTCCTTGGGAGCTTATTAAAAATACCAATGCTTAGACTTCTCTGCTGAGGGATTCTGGCCCCAGTAGTTTGAAGTAGGGGATCATGCATCAGTAGTTTTAAAAAGCTACCCAGTGACTCAAATGCAATGTAGAGCTAGGGCTGAGGAACATGAGTGCAGTACTTGGTGGTCTATGAAGTGCTGTCACATGCGACTGCATTTGCTCCTCACAACACGTCCATGAGACAGTCCAGATGGCAGTGTTTTTGCCTCTATTTTATAGGAGACCCAAGAGGACAATGATATGGCCAGCCAGGAAGTCTAAGAACTATTTTTTTAACCCGTTTCTGGCCCCATATCTGGTACTCCTTCCCACCAGAGTACATTACAGCAACAGTTGTCTCTAAATGAGGTTGTAGATCCATATATAAAAACTCCTTCTCCTTGATAACATATTTCTAATTGCTTTTCATTATCTATCTTCTCCATTAGATGGCAAAATTTGAGAACAGAGACTAGGCCACCTTACTCACTCAGATATCCAAAGATATCTGTTGAGTGAATAAATGAATGAAGACATGAATGAATGAACAAATGCAGCCATCGTGCGAGTGGCCCATTTGCTTCACGCTCTCCCCACAGTTGTCAGTTTGGGTGTCTTGTCTTGCTTCAGTGGCTACACTGCCTGGTGAAAGTTACACTCAAATGCTGGTTTTACTCCAAGAACATCTGAGCTCACATTCCACCCAGATCAGAGATGCTGCCATGAGCCCTCTTTCCTTTTCCCCAGGACATTTCTGTAGCTGAAAGATTGACTAAAGTATCTGCATGAAGAAATTAAATTTATGTCTGCTCAGAAATCCCAAACCAGCAGGCTTGTCAAAAGTAGGTCTCAGTGGAATAATTGTCTTCCCCAGCAAGTCAAAGTGGGAAGAATGATCCTCATTAAGATGTTTTCACCAATCAGTTTCTTTCCAGGTATACCTAATGGCTCCCCACACACTGGAAAACCCATCACCTCCTCTAGTCACGTTACCAAGGCTGTGACTGCAGCTTGTGGTACAGGGGTTCTCACCCTCAGTGCTACTGACATTTGGAGCTGGGGTGGAGGCTGGGGTCTGTCCTGTGCATTGTAGGACTGTAACAGCATCCTTAGCCTCTACCCACTAGATACCAGTAATATCCCCTCCCCAGGATGGCTGGGGCACAGTGTCCAGCTATGTTGTCAAACATTATTCTGGATATTTCTGTAATGGTGGTTTTGAGTGCAATTAATATTTAAATTGGTGGACTCTGAGTAAATCAGATGGCCCTCTACCATTTGAGTGGGCCTTATCCAATCAGTTGTAAACCTAGCAGAACAAAAGCCTGACCTCCCCAAAGCAAGAGGAGAGTCTGCCAGCAGACAGTCTTTGGACTTTAACTGCAAGTCAGCTCTTCCCTAGGTCAGCAGCCTGATGGCCTTTTGACTTGATCTGCAAATTGTAGACTTGCCAGCCTGCATAATCATTTAAGCCAATTCCTCAAAATCCATCTCTCGCCATATACGTATGTGTGTGTGTATGTATACATGTGTACATACATATAGACATATACATATACACACAGATCCTATTCCCTTTATCTGGAGAACTCTAATATACTCCCAATAGTAACAACCCAGATGTCTCCAGGCATTGCCAAGTGATCCCCAGAAGACAGAACAGTCTCAGTTGAGAAGTGCTGCTGCGGACAGATGAGGACGGCATTCTCTGGGGCACAGTTCTTAGAGAAGCTGACCCGGCTAGAATAGCCTAGAACATAGCGGAAGCTAAAATATCTCCTGGGAGGTGTTCTCTGTATAATTTGGTTGGAGTTTGTCCCAAGTCTCATCTGACTACACAGGTCTCAGGAATCTCTCAAATATCTTAAGCTAAAACTAGTTAGCCCTTAGCCTTGAGCCATAAAATTCTCTATTTTAGGAAAAAATATATCACATTTGCCTGAATGTTACTTCAAAGAAAAATAAAAGCAAATCACCTTTAAATCTAGTCTTTACAAACATTCCCCTTGATAGGGCTCAATCTTGATTATTTTATGTTGAAAAATGAAGTAGTGCTTGGAGTAGATGAGCCATAGACGAATTCAACCAATGCAGATTTTGCATGCTAATAAAGGGTGCCTGGGAATTGGTTAAAAAAAAAAAAAGAGGCAAAAATTATACAGTCATCATTCCTGCGCTGTGAACTTAAACTGAGTCCTTCTTGAAACCAGAAGTGCCTCTACTGATGACAAGGACACTTCCATCAAAATGAATAAGAAGACTTTATTAAAATGAAGTGTGAGAGTGAGAATAAACAATTTTTCCAAAACTTGTATATTATTCTTAATGTGGCTTTAAATATGTTCATGCCACTCAGTACCTTAAATATTACCAGGAGACACTGGGCTAGTTCACCTCTTTCTATAAAAGTTTAATTAACCAAGCCAGCCCAAAGGCCCCTTGGGGAATTCCTGGCTGACAGAGGGGAGAGCACTGAAGAGGCGGGCACATACAGTATGTGCTGAGGCAAAGGCTCAGAGGCTCAGCTATCCCCTCTTCTGCCTCCCTCCTCTCCCTCTGCTTTTCTACTCTGCCCTTTTCCTCCCCGCTCCTTCCCCACTGTCCCCATCCACCCCTGCTGCTTCCCTCTGACTTTGTTCTTGTTCTCCTCGCTTTGCTTTCTCTCCAGCCTTCGTCTTTATTCCTTTCAAGTATGTAGCCGTCAAAGATTTCCATCCTCTTGGACACACATGCCCACTCTTGTTCTTGTTCACATATCAAATTCTGAGGGCGGAAAGAGAATTTGGAAGAACCAGTGGGGGGATCAGGTCTGATCATGTCACTGAGAATGTCAGCCTGGAAGAGCCTGTGCAGATGGACAAGGTCTGGGAAAAGCCATGCAGAGGATGTGTCCACCCACCAACCTGGCAAAATACCACTCATTGCCCTCCCATGTGAATTGCAGAACAGGGCTTCCAAGCACATAATTTCAACAAAGCAAACAGGAAAAGAATAGTAAAGGTTATGTCTTAATTCTTTCTTTAAAGGAGTCAGGCGTGTGCTGCAAGAATCAATATTTTTTTCTTTCTAAATCAGATTGATTTGCCTCTGCTTCCACCCACCAGAGGTAGTGAATATTTTCACTTGGGTTTGTGGGAATCGCTCCCTCATTCAGGGATCATAAAGCCCTACCGGACTTGAGCAGGCCTTATAATTGAGGACTGGGGGACTTTCATCTTCAGTTCAATATGGTTGCCAAGGAAATGCCCATTCCACAAGCCCAACCTGCAGAGGCAGGGCCCTCTGTCCCATCTTGTATCCCCGACATTCCAGGAGTCCCACTCTTCCTGACCCCACAGCCACCCACTTCCCCTCACCCCAGTTTGCCCTTCTCACACCTGCAGTTGGTTCTTTTGTGGGCATTTCCACTCCAGCTTTCCAGGAGTTTGGCTTTATTTTTTTAAGTCTGTCTGTCTGTCTTGCTGAGGAGCAGGAGGCTGAAGAAGGGGGGGAATACCTCTCATTCTTTGAGTTACAGCTGTGAGAATGAGACTGAATTCATGCTTCAGTAAATTCTTCCTCAATGCTATTTTCTTGTTCCCAGACTTCTGTGTTTTCTCAAAAACTGCTTGAAATATCTAAACAAACTCTTAGGTTCTACTCACCCTATTTTTTTTATCACAGTTAATCATAGCGAATGTTTCTTGACATGCATTGTTTCTTCATTTTTTCTCTTTTGTTCCCAAGAGAAAGAGTGGCTAAACTGAGCAAGTCTGGAATTTGGATGTATGTTAAACGTTCTCCCATGACTGTGTTTATAAGCTTTTTTGTGTACTCTTCCCCTGTCCTTTCCTAATATGTGCAATTTATAGGTATTTTAAAAGATTAGTCTTATGAATACTTATTTTGCCTAATGTATTAAAAAGAATCCATGTGAGACCAAACCACCTTTTTTCAGAAGTTAACTCCCAAGTCATTAAATAGTCAGTCACTTGTCACCTTATAAAAAACAAAGGCCTGTAAGACCAAGATTACAATTCTTCCTTTAGAAAAGCTCTTAAAATCTGTTCTTTCTTTTCACTCCCTGCTATCAGCACATTGGTCTGGACCCATGTGACTCTCTGCTCAGGGGACTGAAATAATCCACTGTGGTTCCTGCCTGTAGCATATCCTGCCAGTAGCCTATCTGTGTCTCCTCCCCTTACCTCTTCACTGCACACTGTTCAGCCCCCCTCGCCAGCTGATATATCTTCATCCAAGGCCACCAGATGCCACTGATGTCAATGTGGCAGGCTGGAAGTACGGGGGAAGGACAACCTCCATGCCCAGAAGTAGCTTTCAGCCAATGACTGCTGGGAGTTCACACATAAACACCCCAACTCCTGTACCCGTGGGGTGGGATACCACTGAGGGGTATGTTCTTCACTGGCTCCCAGGTGATCTCAACAAGATTAGTCTCCAGTACCCAAAGTGGGCAACAGGTTGCCAAAGAACACTATTGGCAGCCTTCTGGTGCCTGTCTCTCCCCCCCGGTCCCAAATTGGCATTTCCTAACATTGCCCCCAAATCAATTATTTTCAACTTGAGTCTTCATTTTTGTGTTGTCCTCTAGAGGAACTCACTCTAAAATACTGCCTTTTGTGGTTATCCCCACAAAACCGTTTAGGCACAGTCTTGTTATACTGAACTTCCTTTAAAAGTTTAAGGAGATTAGAAAGATGGCAGTGTGAGAGGTGGGAAACAGGCTTCCTCCTAAAACTGCATATAATACGAAAATATAATTAATACAACTAATCCTGAAAGAGCAACAGGAAAAAGGACTGCACCAGACTGCATACACCTGGAGAAAAGAGCAGACCTCATAGAACAGGGTAACGTACCAAAGCTGTGGCCCGGCGGGACCCAAGCCCTTCCCCCACCCAAGCTCACCAGCAGAAGTAAGAGAAATGGAGCGGGGAGGGGGTGGAGGCCTAGGACTGCTGAATACCCAACTCCGGAGATCCGCTCTGGGAGCACAAACCTACATTTCATGGTGCTTGCATAATACTCTCATGATTACGGGGTTGGAAAACTAAGACAGGCGGAATTCCTGGAGAGACTGAGATTCCAGCCGCTTGTGGAAAGCAGAGATCCATATCCGGCGCCTCTGGGACAAAAGAAAGGTGGGCAGTCTGAGAGACTTCCTAACAAGGAAGCCCTTAGCAAAAGGGCTGCTAAAGGGGCAAGGATTACACAGAGCTTACGGCTCAGGAGAGAGGACAGATGGTAGACAAAATTGTCCAGGTGCACTCTGCCCAGCAGTTTGGGAGCTTTGCCATATAGACTCTCATATTTAAGGAGGAAAAAGAAATCTTCCTCCTTAGATGATCTTCAGGTGCTCCAGCTCCCTGGCTGGCTACACAGCTCCAAGGACCCCCACCGGGGTATGCGGCCTACTGTGCCTTTCTCCCAGCCCGCCCCACCTGGCTCGCAAACCTGCAAACCCTGCCCTGGCATTAGCCCAGCCAGAGGGAAGATCTGTCTACAGCAACTACAAATGCAAAGTATAGAGGCTTATACCTGTGTGCTCAGCCCACTGGTTCAGGCAGTGGAGACAGACATAGCAGCTGGGAAGCAGGAAGCAGCTCTTTCCTCCCCTCAGTCCCCAATACCACTCCCCTGCGACCCCCAACATTGCTTCAGGAGCTGAGCAGCTCCAGGGAGTAGAGCTTCTGGGCACTAGAGGGCGCCATATACAAATATGAAATGCCAAAGGAACCTGGTTCAAAGTAAAATTATTAATGCAACTCCTGAGAAAGATTTAAATGACATAGACCTCATGACTCTTCCTGAAAGGGAGTTCAAAATAAAAATCATTAACATGCTCATGGAGGTATGGAAAGATATTCAAGAACTCAGGAATGAATTCCGGTCAGAGATCCAATTGCTGAAGAGCACAATGGACGGTATTAAAAGAAGCTGAGGCACAGAGAGAAAAAAAGATCTCTAAGAATGAAAGAATATTGAGAGAACTGTGTGACCAGTCCAAACAGAACAATATTCACATTATAGGGGTACTAGAAGAAGAAGAGAGAGAAAAAGGGATAGAAAGTGTCATTGAGGAGGTAATTGCTGAAAACCTACCCAATTTGGGGAAGGAGATAGTCTCTCAGGCCATGGAGGTGCACAGATCTCCCAACACAGGGACCCAAGCAAAACACCAAGACATATGGTAATTAAAATGGCAAAGATCAAGGATAAGGACAGACTACTAAAAGCAGCCAGAGAGAGAAATAAGATCACATACAAAGGAAAGCCCACCAGGCTATCATCAGACTTCTCAGCAAAAACCTTACAGGCCAGAAGGGAGTGGCATGATGTATTTAATGCAATGAAGCAGAAGGGCCTTGAACCAAGAGTACTTTATCTGGCAAGATTACCATTTAAATTTGAAGGAGGGATTAAACAATTTCCAGATAAACAAAAGCTGAGAGAATTTACCTCCCACAAACCATCCCTACAATGTATTTTGGAGGGACTGCTATAGATGGAAGTGCTCCTAAGGTTTAATAGCTGTCACCAGAGGTAATAAAACCACAGTAAAGAAAGTAGAACAGCTAATTACTACTCCCAAAGTCAACCAAGGGATAGACAAAGAGTACAGAATATGATACCTAATATATAAAGAATGGAGGAGGAAGAAAAAGGAGAAAGAAAAAAAAAGAACCTTTAGATTGTGTTTGTAATAGCATATTAAGTGAGTTAAGTTAGACTCTTAGATAGCAAGGAAGTTAACCTTGAACCTTTGGTAACCATGAAGCTAAAACCTGCAATGGCAATAAGTACATACCTATTGATAATCACCCTAAATGTAAATGGACTGAATGCACCAATCAAAAGACACAGATCACTGAATGGATAAAAAAACAAGACCCATCTATATGCTGCCTACCAGAGACTCACTTCAAACCCAAAGACATACACAGACTAAAAGTGAAGGGATGGAAAAAGATATTTGATGCAGCTAATAGGGAGAAAAAAACAGGAGTTGCAGTACTTGTATCAGACAAAATAGACTTCAAAACAAAGAAAGTCACAAGAGACAAACAAGGACATTACATAATGACAAAAGGGTCAATCCAACAAGAAGATATAACCATTATAAATATCTACGCACCTAACACAGGAGCACCTACATATGTGAAGCAAATACTAACAATAAAAAGGAGAAATAGAATGCAATGCATTTTTTCTAGACTTCAACACTTCACTCACTCTGAAGGACAGATCAACCAGATAGAAAATAAGTAAGGAGACAGAGGCACTGAACAACACAATAGAACAGATGGACCTAACAGACATCTACAGAACTCTACACCCAAAAGCAGCAGAATACACGTTCTTCTCAAGTGCACATGGAACATTTTCAAGAATAGATCATATACTAGGCCACAAAAAGTGCCTCAGTAAATTAAAAAAGATTGAAATTGTAACAACCAGTTTCTCAGACCACAAAGGTATGAAACTAGAAATAAATTACGCAAAGAAAATGAAAAATCTCACCAACAGATGGAGGCTTCACAACACACTACTAAATAACCAATGGATCGATGCCCAAATAAAAATGGAGATCCAGGTGCTGGGAGGTAAAAGTGAACAAGTGGGTAAACATTGACTTGGGGCTACTTTCTTGAAACATTGGATTTAACACCCTGGCTGAGACCCTGGGTCATAGAAACACATTTCTATGTGGCTTTCTGAAGCCTGAAGTGCAAAGGTGAAATACCTGAGCAGATGGTAAAATAGGATCAGAAGGAGTTCACATTCTTTGAAACAAACAATACTCATTTAAACTTTTGCACAAAGGTTGTGTTTCCTTACCTACCTTCTGTCTTCATATAGTCCAAAGAGATCTGGATCATCAGGACAACCTGCAGAACATCACACTGAGCCATTACATCAATAAAATAAGGACATGGCTAGTATGCTAGAGACCTTGGTAAGAAACATGTGTTCCAGAAGGTGGAAGACAAACTCCATAAAGATTCAGGGACGAGCCACTTCAGTAAAGCTTTTAGGAATCCTAAAAGCCAGGACTAAAAAGAAGGAAGTGGACATTTTTAGGGTCAAGGGCATGTCAGGACATCCCCTCCAAAGTGAAGACACATTACTGCCTTTTGCATTTCCTATTACAAAGGAGGAAATACAATGCCAGGAGGGCCTCTTCAGGGTCTGGAAGCCATATGTTCCACATCTAGGAATCCTACTCTGGTTCATACCCAGGAAGGAAGGCTACCAGCCCTAAGTAAAGCCTGGATTGGAAAAGAACTGTACAGCAGGTCTAGGCTGTACTGAAAGCCTTCTTGCCACTTAGACCAAAACAGCTGGCAGACTCTGTGGTGTTGGAGGTATCAATAGTGAGAAAAGATGCAGCATAGATTTCATGGTAATTCAGGTAGGGCAATCACAGCATAGGGCTTTTGGGTTTTGGAACAGGGCGGTGCCATCTGTAATGGAGAATTGTACACATATCAGAAAAAGAGCTCCTGGAGTGTTCTGAATCCTGATAGAATGCTTGACTACAGAGTACAGATGACCGTCCACCCAGAGCTACCCACTATGGATTGGGTTCTGTCACCTTTCAGTTCACAAAGCCAGATGGACCCAGCAACAATTTGTAAGATGGAAATGACATATCAAGGATTGAGCCCAAGTAAAACCAGAGGGCATATGCTAGCTGTGTGAACAGGGAGCCCAGACCTCCATGTCAGCCCCATGACTGCACAAGCCCCCCTCCCTAAACTCTTACCTATGGCTATATAGTAGGGGGCTGTACAAACAGCTGAAGGAGGAGGAAGAAGCCCAAACATAATTAACAGGTTAGTTGACTCTGTTTGTAGGGGCAAACTGAAACTAGACAGCACATTACAGCCTCATTCAGGCTGAAAGACAATAGAGAGGGAACGTCTCCCAGAGGCAAGCAGTGCACCTGGTAATGCACTTTATGTGAAAGGAAAAGTGGCCCAAGGTGAGAACACACAGAGATTCCTTCTCATTGGCCATTGGCCCAACTAGCTGGTCAGGGGCTGGAAGGAAAAGGACAATGGGCAACAAAAAGGGTCAAGGTAAAGGCATGTGGGTGGACATGTGCGAGTAGACACAAAGTGTGAATATTTTCACAAGTTATTACCTATCAGAGGGCATCCACCATGAACACTGAATAACCCAATAGACCACATGACTCAGAGGAGTTGGCTAGTTGACATCCATCAGCTTTCAGCATCGAGCACTCTAGCACTGGCAGCATGGGTACAAGGTCGTGTGAAGAGAGTGGCCACGATGTTGGGGATGGAAGCTAACACAGGGACCCAACAGCATCAATTCCCACTGACCAAGGCCAATCTAACTATTGCTTTCTCTGAGTGTACAGCCTGCCAGCAACAGACCAGTGCTGAGGCTCTCCTACAGCACTATTTCCTAAAGAGACCACTGGGCCATCTGGCGGTAAGTGGGTGACATTGGGCTCCTTTCATTCTGGAATGGCCATCAGTTTCTTCTTATAGGAGTAGAGTCCTGTTCCAAGTATGGGCTTGCCTTTCCTGCCTCAGAGCCTCCGCCAGAAATACTTTCCAGAGTCTTATGAATTTCCTGACCTATAGGCACAAAATCCTACGTAGCATAGCCTCTGCACAGGGGACACTTCACATCAAAGGAGATCACATGATTCGGGAGTCATATAACATATTGTGCCATCCAGACCTAGCCAACCTGATAGAGCATTGCTGTTGGTTTGTTGAAGGCACTGTTAATTTTTCTCATTCTAGCTAAAACCCAGATCTGGTACATATTGCTTGAGGAGCGTTGTTTTCTAAAACCATAGTGCCTTGTAAGTGCTCTATGTGTAAATGATAAGTTGTGGGCTTAGATGATATTAACTAACCTTTATTTTTATTTCTCCATCACAGGCTGACAGGACCTTTCATTAAAGGTGGTACATTATACTACAATCAGATAAATTTTCATTTTGGTCATGTGATTTCTCTGCTGCTCCTATAGAAAATAGATTCATGTCACCAAAGGAAATAAATTAGGACAAGGTCAAATTTTGTGTTTGCTATCATTATGAATGCACAATTAATGTTTAGATATATTAGTGCACTTTTTAGCAAATTTATGGTATTGAAAAACATAATACACCCTACTCAGAAGCAGTTCTTTTTTACTAAAGGAAAATGTGTTGGCAACTGGTCTGTTCCCATGGATTTGTGATTCTAATAGGTCCTGAAAATAAAACTCCATCTTTGCCAAAATCTCACTTATGCTTTATATTGATAACATGCCCTTTATCCCTGCTTATGCATTTGGGAAACAGAAACAATACAATTAGTTAAAAATCCACTAATTAGAACTCTAAAGAACTGATTGTAGGGGAGGGGACAGGTGTGGGAGGTGACACCTAACACACTTTATTTTTATGAAAAAGAAAAATTGCACAAACTGATGAGAAATTTTTTAAAGAAACATTTTCCAGAAAACATTTGAAAGTCTATAGTTTGCAATTACACTATTTTCACTATCTAATGATATGAAATCCTACAAGAGATCTCAATCAATAAGAAAAGCAGTTATACCAAGACATTCTACTTACAGACACAAGTGTATTACACATTTAATTCTGATGACATCAAAAAGAGGGAGCAGAAGGTTACAGGGTTTAATCCTCAGTTAACTAGAAAATCAACATCTTGAACTGCATTGCTTAAACAAGTTGCTCTTAATTTAGGCTGCATGTTAGCATGAGCTGGGGAACTTTCCAATTCTCAATGCCCAGGTCTCACTTCAGACTAGTTAAATTAGGATCACTGATTTAAACTCCAAAGGTGATTCTGATTTGTGGCCAAGATTGAGCTCTACCACCTTGGATTACTACAATTATTTTAAGCTTTAGTTTACTACAATTATTTTGTTTTAAACCAGATTAGTTTAAGTTACAGATTAAATCTCTACTGCTGGATGGAAGTATATTTGCCAAGTGACCTTTAGTTTTGCTAGAGCACTGAAGAAAGAATGAAATCCAAATGCCTGGTTTTGTCTGATGGTCTTCCAATCCTGAGGGTAGCCATGTGACTCAGTTCTAGGCACCGAAACAGAAGGGGAATGCTGCTTGGTCTCTTCCTTCTGAGATAAAAGGCCCGATTGGGGGGAAAAAAATGTAGATTTCATCACTTTCCCCATTCTCATAGCCCTGAACTCTGATATAAATCCTGAAACAGAAATACAGCTTGGAATTAGAAAGCAGTGGTGAAATAAGTCAGGCAGAGAAAGACAAGTACTGCATAATCTCACTTGTTTGTGGACTCTTAAAAACCCAAACTCATAGAAAGAGAGAACAGATTGATGGTTGCCAGAGGTGGGCAGGTGGCGGGGGGAGAAGGGGGAAGAGGAAATGGGATGAAGGTGGTCAAAAGAGATAAAGGAGGAAAAAAATGAAAGCAACAAGTGTAAAAATGAAAAAACACACCGAGGATGGTGGAGTATAGAAACTGTGAAAGAGCTTGAGTCTTTAGTGACATTGTTGAATCGCTGAATTAAACAGCTACCTTCGGAATTTTTGTTGTGTGACGAAAATCATTGCTAAGCCACTATTAGCTAAACTTTCCCTTACTTGACGCCAAATATATTTCTAATGGATACAGCATGGTTCTCTCTCTGTGTGTATCTCTCCTCTCTGAAGCTATGTAGCACTCAACATTTAGTTATTATGATTTTTTAATCATACAGCAACTCCAAAAGATGAGTAATGTTATTCTTATTTTACATATGTAGAAACTGAGGTCCCTATAAATTAACTATCATGTCCATAGTCAGACAGACCTGGACCCTTTCATTTGATTCCAATGCCAATCCTCTTAATTACATTGCTATAAACCCCTTGGATGTGTACAAGTCTAGTTGCACGCATTAAATTGTGTGCTGTATCATTTTGAAAGAGGATTTTATGCTTCTAGGAATACACATAATGGTCAACATTTGGATCATTAGAATTCAAAGAATTAATGGGCTTAACTTGGTTAACTGCAAAATTAAATTGAGGTAGGGCAGGGACGTGGGACAAGGGTCATGTCATTGCAAAATCTACTTAGCCTGTGAAAAAGGCCCAGCTTATTCTTTACCTTAATCTATATGCTGTTCTTCCTCTTCTTCCAGCCCCTTCATCAAATAACTTTGTAACCAGGGCACAAGACAGACCTCCAGAGTATAAACAAATCTATGTGGACAAAAAATGTCAGGATCCAGACCAACACAGTCACCTAAATAACCCTATTCTTAAGACAAAACTTCAAAGGAATTATGAATCACCTGTATACATCATGCGTTATGCTGGAACCTACCCAAAAGGCCCTATAAAACCCCAAACCATAAAACCCTTAAGTGTGTCTCCTCTCTGAGGTTTCCCACACTCCAATCCAATCTAAGTGTACTGTTTTATATCAAACTTTCTTGTTTCATAAGCTGATTGCACTTATCTCTGAACTCTTCTCCATGACAAAGACAAGAACTCACCGACCTCCGCCTCTGGTAGTAAATGTCTTTTATCACTCTATTTCATTCAGCTTTCTAGTCTAAACACAGTCCTTTCTCCCTGTTTCATTTCAGACCAGTAGGGAAGTGGAAGTTCTCAGAGCATAATCTCACTCCATTCAGTGCTCTGTGGCTCCCCCAAATCTTGGGGTGGCAGGGCCTTAGTTCCCATGCATGCAGATACAAGTGGACACTGTACACCAGGTGATCCTGGCTTTAGGAGTTGGCAAGGGATTTGCCCTATGCTGAGCAGGAGTTCAATGAGCCTCCTTCTCCTTATTGCTTCCTTGTTCTTCCTTGCTTTCTGCTGCCTGCAGATCAGCTACCATCTGCTCACTTTAATGAATTCCTTCCTTACCTACACTTGTCCAACCTGCTCAAGAATTCTATCTCATTCGGAGTCAAGAACCCTCACCCTCTCCAGGTTGAAGTTTCACCTAGTGCACAGGGAGAAACCTCCCCAGATGCAGCTGCCAGAGGACAACATGACAAACTTTGCTGCATTCTGCAAAACCACAAAATACTTTCAACTCACTCCACACACATAAAACACTGGACTCAGTTCACTTTTTGACAGCACAAAAGACTTGATAAATAACATTATTAATAATAATCTAGGGCTTCAGTATGTGTAACTTTTCTTTTTCTCCCAGGGGAAAAGGCAAATGAATAGTAGGGTTTTTACGTATATGTTTTAGATTGTCATATGGATATGTCTGAGAAGACATGGGGTGCTGCTATACATGGCCTTGAAAAAGCAAATGTATCCCTTCCAGGTATTGTGTGGTAGTATGTATTTGTGAAGTTTTTAGTTTGTGTGTTTTCTGGCTAGCACATAACATATTATTTGCCTAAAAGGCACTACTGATGGATCTCTGCAATTCTTATTATGTGTCCTTCTCTCTTGAGCATTTACTGAATTAACCGATTAGGGAAAGCAGTCCAGAAGCAGCCATGCTGAGTTTGGAGTCAGGCTCACCAGATCAGCATTACTGTATGTTTCCTCTTTTTCCATAAAATGGGTGGATGAGGAGGACCTATTTGACCTGTTCTTATAAGACTTAAATGAGCTGAAATGCAAACATAATACTTAGGGCAGACAGTAAGTACTTATCAGCATCTAGGTGCTGAGTGGTGGGATAGATGCCTGTGAATGACCAGTATCAATCCTATTGTTTTAAGGGGCAGGAAACAGTTTTAATCTGGAAGACAGTAAAATCTGACGCTTCACACACCTGGGATCAAGTGCCATTTCCTCAACTTTCCAGATGACCCTCCAAAAAATTTCAGTGTTACAGACCCCAGGACCTGTGAAAGTGACTTTAGGAAAGATATCTTTGCAGATGTAATTCAATAAAGACCTCCAGATCAGATAATTCTGGATTATCCCAATGGGCCCTAAATCCAATGACAAGTGTCACCACCACGTTTGTGATGTGTCTTCAGCAGTAAAAATGGGGATAATATCTTAACTACAGTCTCATTTTCTGAAGTGAAAAATGGGATAACCGCAGTCTGGAGGAACGGGCAGACGTTAAAAATGACAAACATTTACTGAGCGCTTTATCACGACTATTCACTGTGCTCCGCGCCTTCTATATATGACTTAGCTATCTCTACTTTATTGATCAGGTTGCCAGGGCTCACAGTTTTAGTAATTTGCAAAGCCACGCAGCTATCAAGCGAAAACATTGCAATTACAGTTACACCGACTCCCGCGATCTCCTTTGTCCTCCACGCTAGCCCGCCAGAGAGCATGCAATGAACGCACTCTAAATACGGCTGCTAGTTCAGCCCTGGTTCAGGTTAGAAGATCGACTGCGCCAAGCCAGTCTCGGCTTCAACAACTGGTCAGCCCTCGCCAGAGGCCGGAGCTCTTCCCAAGCCGGGAAGCTACAGGGTTAATGACATCACTTTCAGGAGCCGCGAATACGTCCTCATCCGACGGATCCTTTAAAGGGCCAAAACTCTCGTGGGGCGCAGCCCTAGCGCCCTGAGATGAGGTAACAGAGGCGGACCAATAGGAATGCTGAATTTCCGTTCTTTCAGCTAATCCCCACCCCTCAGCTCCAGCTTGGTCGCGGAAGAAGGAAAAGCGTTCTCGGGGGCGGGGCAAGGCGAGGAAGCGGAAGCGGCGGCGGCGAAGTGCCGGCCTGAGGTGGTCTGGACCTCACGTGCGCGGTGAGTTCCGCGGACTTGGCTACAGCCCTTGGGAGGAGTTCGCCCCCCGCCCGGCGCTGGAGCTGCAGAGAGCGTAGAGGTGTTCACTCACGGCTGTCACCCGTTGGCTAATCTGTGGCCTCTTCTGTTCCGGTGGTTTGGGGACCGAGGGGATCCTGGTGCCCAGGGCGGGTTTAGAACTCTTCTTCCTACTGTTTTGCTTCCAGAGTGCTGGGCTAACCTGATCTAGCTTCACTCTCTTAAATCCTGGCCCATTCTAGGTGAGTTCAGCCTTTCTGGCGTATGTTTGACACACATCCACTCTGCCTGGTCATTGCCAGTTGCCGAGTTCACCACCTGAGCGCACACTTGTAGGTTATCAGAGCTGGGGAGGAAGCCAACTGGTCCTGAGATGGGCAGTAGGGGCGTTTGGGGAAAAGTTCTTAAAGACGAGACCCAAAGCATGATGAGAGGTGACTCTGAAATCCGGAAGTCCAGGGAAAACTAAGTAAAGGCAGTAATTTGGGCCAATTCCCTGCGGTGGGAGCTATAGAAAAGGGACCAATGTAGTGAGGTAAGAGTACAGCAATACAAGAAGAAAATTAGAGGGTAGGGTGTGTCGAGGTTTCTGTATGGCTTTAAAGGCCATAGTGAATAGTTTAGATTTGATAGCTATACCGTGGGAAGACGTTCCATTTGTAGAAAACATGAGGCTTACGAGGAAGGAAGAAACACAGTAGGCCCTGGTTCTCGAGAAAATGTATTTGGGGTTATTATTGCATATATAATGGGAGAGTATTGATGGTTTGGATTAGGGTGATGGTGGAGATCGAAGTTGGAGGGTTAGAGGTATTTTTAAAAGGGATTCCGGAGGACTTACTGTAGGGTTGAATGTAGCACACAAGAGAGAGAAAAATGTTAAGGGTGAATCTTAGGTTTCTTCCTTGAGCAGTGGAGTGGATGAAGTGCCATTGGCTGAGATGGGAGAAGATAGATGAGGATGTTATCATTTGAGGGTGTTTTGCAGTAGGCATAGAGTTAAAGAATTCTGTGTTGTACCTTCTAAGTGTAACATACCTGTAAGACATAAATGGAGGTGTCAGGCAGTTAGATACAGAGGTCCAGAGCCCAGGAAGTCCTAATGAAGAAACAATTTGGGGGTACTCAGCATAGAAAGCCATGGGATTAGATGAGATCACCTAGGGAGAAGTGTGGAGAGAGGAAGATCTGAGGAATACCAACATGTAGAGGATGGGTATTGAATGTTTACTGCTTTCATAGTGCAAAGCTAAGCCTGCTGAGATGAGTACAGAAGGATCAGTCACATGACCCTGTCCTTGGGAAATCTCTGCTATTTCCCTTCACAAGGCCTGCTTGGGCCCTCTTCAGTTCTGTGGCTCCCTGAATACTTTATATATACTTAAATTATAACAATTATGTTGTGTTTTAATTTTCTGCTTGCTTTATTCTCTTATGTCACACTTGATTTTTTTTTTCAATCTGGCATATAGTGTGTTGATACTCAGTACATTTCACGTCCGTGCTAAGTTACAAGAAGGCCATCAAAATGTGCCATAGGAATAAGAAGGAGAATCATTTGGGAAAGGGGAGGAGAATAGAGAAGAATTGAGAAGAAACTGGCATTTTAGCTGGATTTGAATAATATATGATTTATATTGATAGAATGGCTTTAAAGTTTGGATCCTGAAAAAAAGAAATAGTGAGGAAGTTTGGCTTTATTATGGTACTTTTGAGGGGAGGTATGTTAGTACCAAATTCTGAATGGCTGTGAATGCCAGTGTAGATTTGAAATTTTTCCTGTTGACAAAGGGAAACATTTAAAGGTGTTAGTGCAGGGAAATGGCCTGAAATTGGTGAGATAGTGGAAGATGAATCAGGCAGCCAATTCAAAAATTCTATTATTTTATGATTTTTTAATATAAATGATCTAAGAATATTTGGGTTTGGCACCCAAAGGTATAAATGTAGGACAGATCTGAAAGTCTTGCTACACAAGTAAACATATCTATACACACATTGGCAATTATCAGCTAATCCCTTCATTTCTCACACTTTCATTATACTCCTGAACATATATCCAGTAATATTCCTAGAAAAGTTGTATTTCAAATCTGATTCTCCAACCCATCCCTGCTCACCCGCTCACATCTACTTGCTTATGATAAGTAGAGTGTGATTAGGGAAGAGTAACTTGACAGTGGAAAAACCTGGCAAACACTACCTTAACCAAGTGATAAAGGTTAATATTACCTGTCATGTTGATTTCATGTTCCTCCTACTATGATGTGATGATAAGGGCACCTCACCTCCATGGTTTTCTTCAAAAAAATCCCTAATACCAGTCTAATCAAGAGAACTGTCAGACAAAGTCCAGGTGAGGGATATTCTACAAAGTGTAACCAATACTCTGCGAGAGTGTAGACATTTGTCATGAGGAACAAGCACAGGCAGAAATTGTCACAGATGGTGGGAACGAGAGACTTGGTGACTGAATGCAATGTGTCCTGGAACAGAAAATGGACATGGGGAGAAAAACTGGTGAAATCCAAAGTTAACAGTGTTGTACTAATGTTATTTGTTAGTTTTGATAAAAGTTAAAATGAATATACAGAGAAAATATGTAGATGAATGGAATTCAAACAGCTACAAGCACAGAAGAGCTAAGAGATACAAATGTGGTTATGATGGCTATAGCCAAGTTAAAAAAATGACCTTTAAGTCATAAATGACTTAGGAAGTTGGAGTAATTCAGGGGCCATCCACGTTTCAGAATCACAATAGAGAGGCCTAGACTAGAGCTGCATTTTCCAGAGAGTTCTTTGGAACCCTGCTCATCCCTTTTGATGTTCCAAGAACTGGTTCAACTCAGGGTAAAAAATCCTGCGCACTTCAGCCTATGCTTGGTGACTGGTGGTTCAAATTAGCAAATTAAAAGAATCTGAAAAGCCTATCCTTAAAGAAACTGGGTTAGTTATGTTGATTTAACCATTTCCCAAATATGTACATTTCATCGCAGAAGGCTTTTTTCCTCTTATATCTGCTGGTATCTTGAGAAATGAGTTATTCTTCAATGGGAAATTCTTGTTTAGAAATATCTGGTATTATCTAAGGATCCCTAACCTCTACTTTAGAGGGTCAGCTTTAGACATTTAGAGATGAGTTAATTATACAATTTTGGAAGGTAAGGAAATAGCCAAGTGACTTTTGCTCCTGATGTATACTGCTGCTTTCAGTACCCTTGGGTAGGTGAGGCCTTGTCTGTAGTGTGCCCCGTGCACTCTGGGGATCTCTGTACCCAGAAATGGCCTATTAAGCAGATTTCCCTTAAATGAAATAATATGTCAACATAATCTTATTTTGGAGGTCACTGAGAACTACTGGTTGCCTCTAAGATAATAACAAACATTTTAAGTTAGTGTCTGTTTTAGCTACATTGGGTTTACAATGGGAACTTTTATATAATTATTTATCTTCTTTTTATTAGATTTGAATATATGGTTAAGTGCAACCAAGTATTTTTTCCTGGCTCTTTAGGATAGAAACCAAGAAATCAGATGGTAATATTGTCAGTTTCTCATAACAAGGGCTTCCCAGGGTACGAGAAACACACACACTAACCCCTGTGTCCTGTGTGATGTGATCTCCCAGCTGGTGCCTGCTGCTGGAGGGCTGCTTTTCAGATACATTATACACTTCAAGGTGTATGTGTTTTCTCAGTGTTTGTGCTTATACCTTGTTTATGTCCAATTTTGAAGTCTTAGAAGCAGTGATTGTACAGCTCCTGGACTTGAGTGGAGTGCGCCTAATGTGCCCAGGTGATTTGTCCTGCCTCTGTGCAGCTCAAGGACTAAGTATGTCACTGACTGCCTAATGACTCTTAACTGCCGAGAGCAATGCAGTGATCCTTCTTGGGGTTTGTTTTTGTCTTCCAGAGTTTCTATGATGGAAGTTAAAGGGAAAAAGAAATTCTCAGGAAAGGGTACCAAGACACCACAAGAGAAAAACAGATTTCATAAAAACAATGGTAAGATAGTTATACCAAAACATGCTTCCCATGCAGTTGTTTTAGCTCTTATAATTGGAGGGAGAGGTTGGTGGGATGAAGGGTCATGTAGCAGATTCCAGTCTGTATTCGTATGTTAGGATTAGGATTAAAATAGGAAAATGTAGGAGTTATTGGGTAAGAGTTTGCATGTTCCCTGTGACACTAAGACATATAAGAAATGGCCAGGATGGTTGATGGAAGCTGTATTGATGAAAGGCCCCTTATCTCAGCTCGTGGTGGTGTTGCCTCATTTTAGTCACAGTAGTTCACCACAACATTGTATTTTAAGGTTTGATAAATTGTGGTTCATTAATATGTACTACTGGTAAACCAAATGACTAGTGTCATCAGGATTTCTAATTGTGATGTCATTATTCCATCAGGTGTCAGTATTGCAAAATAGAAAAGTCAGGGACTGTGTAAATGACTGTTTTGCTAAGCAGCAGTTTTTTTCTGGTAGCAGGCTTAGGGCATAGCTATTGCAGTTTTCATCTCATTTGTTAGGTACTTAATTTGCAAGCTTTTTAACCAAAGATTTTTATTGAATGATTTTATTATAGCCTTTGAATACACTTTATCAACACCAGAAATTTATTAACATCCTTAATTTTTCTATATGATATACTTTCTAAATGTTAAGCATTCATTTTATTCTTAGACTTCTATGTTATTGAACTTTTTAAAATTATATGTAAAGATTTCAGTGACAAGGAATCATTAATGTAGACTATGAAGATGCATATAAATAATATCTCATCTCTACTATATACTTAAAACAGAAATACAGCTAACTGACAATAATGGTTATCCCTAGATTTATGGGTAGATTTATTATGTGTTTTTCTACTTTTTAGGTTTTCTGTAATGAACCTGTATTATAATTTTATAATCAGAGAAAGTTCTAAAGTTTTATTTTGATTTTTTTTTAAATCCTACTCTGATCCATATTTTAGAGTAAGACAAAGCTTGTTTCACTAAAGAATGTGATTTTCTACAACAAATATAACCCAGTGAATAAAAGAGATATAGGCCCAGGATCATTGAACTAATATTTATTATTGTTACTAGATTCTCATTCTTCAAAGACATTCCCAAGAAAAGTTGTTAAGGAAAGTGGACCTAAAATCACCTCTAAGAACTTTGAGAAAAGTGTCACAAAACCTGGGAAAAAAGGTATAAAGCAGTTCAAGAATAAGCAGCAAGGGGATAAAATACCAAAGAACAAACCCCAGCAGGCCAACAAATTCAAGAGGAAGAGAAAATTCCAGCTAGGCAGTAAAAGTGATGGTAAGTACTCATTCCTTCAGGCTAGTTTTTGTGGAAGCCCTTCCCTGTCTGAACTCTTAGTGCCTGAGCTGTCGTGCACAGGGACCCTAGAAGTCTTTTGGAGACCTCCCAATCTGTTCCTTGGCAGCAGCATTTACTGGTAGAGGGTGGGGAGGCAGGGGGTATAGGTGGCATTAAGAAAACATCAGAAAGCATCTTCCTTCCCTGGTCAAAATGTCCTCAGATACTTAGAGTTCCTTATTTTCTAGGCCCTTGCTGAATTACCCTAGCTGTGCTAAGCTGTAATGGTGTCATATAATGGAACCTTAATACAACATCCCTTTCTGTAGACTAAAATTTTTTTTTTGGTATTATTAATGTACAATTACATGAGCAACATTATGATTACTAGACTCCCCCTATTATCAAGTCCCCACCACATACCCCATCCATCAGTGTAGTAAGATGCTTTAGAATCACTACTTGTCTTCTCTGTGTTATACTGCCTTCCCCGTATCCCCCTCTGCACCCCCCCCTGCTACATTATGTGTGCTAATTGTAATACCCCTTTTTCTGCCTTATCCCTCCCTTCCCACCCATCTTCCCTAGTCCCTTTCCCTTTGGTAACTGTTAGTCCATTCTTGGGTTCTGTGAGTATGCTGCTGTTTTGTTCCTTCAGTTTTTTCTTTGTTCTTATACTCCACAGATGAGTGAAATCTTTTGATACTTGTCTTTCTCCTCCTGCCTTATTTCACTGAGCATAATACCCTCTAGCTCCATCCATGTTGTTGCAAATGGTAGGATTTGTTTTCTTCTTATGGCTGAATAATATTCCATTGTGTATATGTACCACATCTTCTTTATCCATTCATCTACTGATGCACCCTTAGATTGCTTCCATTTCTTAGCTATTGTAAATAGTTCTGTGTTAAACATATGGGTACATATGTCTTTTTCAAACTGGGCTGCTGCATTCTTAGGGTAAATTCCTAGGAGTGAATTTCCTGGGTCAAATGGTTTTTCTATTTTTTGTTTTTTCAGGAACCTCCATACTGCTTTCCATACTGGTTGAACTAATTTGCATTCCCACCAGCAGTGTAGGAGGGTTCCCCTTTCTCCACATCCTCGCCAACATTTGTTGTTGTTTGTCTTTTGGATGGTGGCTCTCCTAACTGGTGTGAGGTGTTATCTCATTGTGGTTTTAATTTGCATTTCTCTGATGATTAGCGATGTGGAGCATCTTTTCATGTGCCTGTTGGCCATCTGAATTTCTTCTATGGAGAAGTGTCTGTTCAGCTCCTCTCTCCATATTTTAATTGGCCTATTTGCTTTTTGTTTGTTGAGGTGTGTGAGCTCTTTATATAATTTGGATGTCAACCTCTTATTGGATATGTCATTTATGAATATGTTCTCCCATACTGTAGGATGTCTTTTTGTTCTACTTATAGTGTCCTTTGCTGTACAGAAGCTTTTTAGTTTGATATATTCCCACTTGTTCATTTTTGCTTTTGTTTCCCTTGCCCAGGGAGATATGTTCATGAAGAAGTTGCTCGTGTTTATGTCCAAGAGATTTTTGCCTATGTTTTTTTCTAAGAGTTTTATGGTTTCATGACTTACATTCAGGTCTTTGATCCACCTTGAGTTTACTTTTGTATATGGGGTTAGACAATAATCCAGTTTCATTCTCTTACATATAGCTGTCCAGTTTTACCAACACCAGCGGTTGAAGAGGCTGTCATTTCCCCATTGTATATCCATGGCTCCTTTATCATATACTAATTGACCATATATAGTTGGGTTTAAATCTGGGCTCTCTATTCTGTTCCATTGGTCTATGGGTCTGTTCTTGTGCCAGTACCAAATTGTCTTGATTATTGTGGCTTCGTAGTAGAGCTTCAAGTCAGGGGGCATAGTTCCCCCTGCTTTATTCTTCCTTCTCAGGATTGCTTTGGCTATTCGGGGTCTTCTGTGGTTCCATATGAATTTTAGAACTATTTTCTCTTAGTTCATTGAAGAATGCTGTTGGTATTTTGATAGGGATTGCATTGAATCTGTAGATTGCTTCAGGCAATATGGCCATTTTGACAATATTAATTCTTCCTATCAATGAGCATGGGATGTGTTTCCACTTATTGGTATCTTCTTTAATTTCTCTCATGAGTGTCTTGTAGTTTTCAGAGTATATTTCCTTGGTTAGGTTTATTCCTAGGTATTTTATTCTTTTTGATGCAACTGTGAATGGAATTGTTTTCCTGATTTCTCTTTCTGGTAGTTCATCATTAGTGTATAGGAATGCCACAGATTTCTGCGTTTTAATTTTGTTTTCCGCAGCTTTACTGAATTCAGATATTAGATCTAGGAGTTTTGGAGTGGATTCTTCAGGGTTTCTTATGCACAATTTCATGTCATCTGCAAACAGGGACAGTTTGACTTCTTCCTTACCAATCTGGATGCCTTTTATTTCTTTACGTTTTCTGGTGCCATGGCTAGGACCTCTGGAACTATGTTGAATAAAAGTGGGGAGAGTGGGCATCCTTAACTTGTTCCCGATCTTAAAGGAAAAGCTTTCAGCTTCTTGCTGTTAAGTATGATGTTGGCTGTGGGTTTGTCATATATGGCCTTTATTATGTTGAGGTACTTGCCCTCTATACCCATTTTGTTGAGAGTTTTTATTATGAATGGATGTTGAATTTTGTCGAATGCTTTTTTTCAGCATCTATGGAGATGATCATGTGGTTTTTTTTGTTTTTGTTTTTTTGTTTGTTTGTTTGTTTATGTCAAGAAATCTATGTCAGCGATTTGCCTGAAGTGAAAGAGCTCTGAGGGGACTTTGTCAGGATCTGGATGTTTTTTTTTTAATATAGTTTATTTTATTATCATTAATTTACAATTACATGTGCAATATTACGATTGTTAAACTACCCCTTCATCAGGTCCCCCCCACCAACCCCATTACAGTCACTGTCCATCAGCGTAGTGAGATGCTATAGAATCACTACTTGTCTTCTCTGAGTTGTACTGCCCTCCCTGTGCCCCCCCAACATTACATCTGCTAATCGTAATGCCCCTTTTGATCATGTGGTTTTTGTCCTTCTTTTTGTTGATGTGGTGGATGATGTTGATGGATTTTTGAATGTTTTACCATCCTTGCATTCCTGGGATGAATCCTACTTGATCATGATGGACGATCTTTTTGAGTTATTTTTGAATTCAGTTTGCAAATATTTTGTAGAGTATTTTTGCATCTATGTTCATCAGGGATATTGGTCTCTTCTTTTTGTGGTGTCTTTGCCTGGTTTTGGTATTAGAGTGATGTTGGCCTCATAGAATGAGTTTGGGAGTATTCCCTCCTCTCTACTTTTTGAACAACTTTAAGCAGGATGGGTTTTAGGTCTTCACTAAATGTTTGATAAAATTCAGCAGTGAAACCATCTGTTCCAGGGGTTTTGTTCTTAGGTAGTTTTTTGATTACCAGTTCAATTTCTTTGCTGGTAATTGGTCTGTTCAGATTTTCTGTTTCTTCCTGGGTCAGCCTTGGAAGGTGGTATTTTTCTAGAAAGTTCTCCATTTCTTCTAGGTTATCCAGTTTGTTACCATGTAATTTTTCATAGTATTCTCTCATAATTCTTTGTGTTTCTCTGGTGTCCATAGTCATGTTTCCTTTCTCATTTCTGATTCTGTTTATGTGTGTAGACTCTCTTTTTTTCTTGATAAGTCTGTCTAGGGATTTATCTGTTTTATTTATTTTCTTGAAGAACCAGCTCCTGCTTTCATTGATTCTTTCTATTGTTTTATTCTTCTCAATTTTATTTATTTCTGCTATAATCTTTATTATGTCCCTCCTTCTACTGACTTTGGGACTCATTTTTTCTTCCTTTTCTAGTTTCATTAATTGTGAGTTTAGACTGTTCACTTGGCATTGTTCTTCTTTCCTGAGGTAGGCCTGTATTGCAATATATTTCTCTCTTAGCATGGCCTTCACTGCATCCCAGAGATATTGCGGTGTTGAATCATTGTCATTTGTCTCCACATATTGCTTGATCTCTGTTTTTATTTGGTCATTGATCCATTGATTATTTAGGAGCATGTTATTAAGCCTCCATGTGTTTGTGGGCTTTTTTATTTTCTTTGAGTAATTTCTAGTTTCATACCTTTGTGATCTGAGAAGCTGATTGGTACAATTTTAGTCTTTTTGAATTTACTAAGGTTCTTTTTGTGGCCTAGTATATGATCTATTCTTGAAAGTGTTCCATGTGTACTTGAGAAGAATGTGTATCCTGTTGCTTTTTGATGGAGTGTTCTGTAGATGTCCGTTAGGTCCATCTGTTCTAATACATTGTTGAGTGCCTCTGTCTCTTTATTTCTGTCTGGTTGATCTGTCCTTTGCAGTGAGTGGTGTGTTGAAGTGTCCCAAAATAAATGCATTCTGTTTCCCTCTTTAATTCTGTTAGTATTTGTTTCACATATGTACATGATCCTGCTTTGGGTGCATAGATATTTATAATAGTTATATCCGCTTGTTGAACTGAATCCTTTATCATTATGTAATGTCCTTCTTTGTCTCTTGTGACTTTCTTTGTTTTGAAGCCATTTTGTCTGATACAGGTACTGCAACTCCTGCTTTTTTCTCCCTTTAGTTGCATGAAATATCTTTTTCCATCCCTTCAGTTTTAATCTGTGTATGTCTTTGGGTTTGAAGTGAGTCTCTTGTAGGCAGCATGTAGATGGTTCTTGTTTTTTATCCTTTCAGTGATTCTACATCTTTTGATTGGTGCATTCAAACCATTTACATTTAGGGTGATTATCTATAGGTATGTACTTATTGCCACTGCAGGCTTTAGAATCGTGGTTGCCAAAGGTTCAAGAATAATTCCCTTACTATCTAACAAGTTAATTTAACTCACTTCGTATGCTATTACAAACACAACCTAAAGATTCTTTTTTTTTCCTCTTTTTTTCTTCTTCCTCCATTCTTTGTATGTTAAGAATCATATTCTGTACTCTTTGTCTAGCCCTTGGGTGACATCTATTTAGCCTTAGGAATACTTCCATCTATAGGAGTCCCTCCAAAATACACTGTAGAGGTGGTTTTTGGGAGGTAAATTCTCTCAGCTTTTCGTTATCTGAAAAGTGTTTAATCCATCCTTCAAATTTAAATGATAACCTTGCTGGGTAGAGTATTCTTGGTTCAAGGCCCTTCTGCTTCATTGCATTAAATTTATCATGCCACTCCCTTCTGGCCTGTAAGGTTTCTTGAGAAGTCTGATGATAGCCAGATGAGTTTTCCTTTGTGTGTGATCTTTTTTCTCTCTCTAGCTGCTTTTAAAAGTCTGTGTTTGTGATCTTTGCCATTTTAATTATTGTATGTCTTGATGTTGTCTTCTTTGGGTCCTTTGTGTTGGGAGATCTGTGCATCTGCATGGCTTGAGAAACTATCTCCTTCCCCATATTGGGGAAGTTTTCAACAATTACCTCCTCAATGACACTTTCTATCCCTTTTTCTCTCTCTTCTTCTGGTACCCCTATAATGTGAATATTGTTCCGTTTGGATTGGTCACACAGTTCTCTGAATATTCTTTCATTCTTAGAGATTCTTTTTTCTCTCTGTGAGTCATCTTCTTTGTATTCCTCTTATCTAATTTCTATTCCACTTACTGTCTCTTCTACTACATCTAATCTGCTTTTAAATCCCTCCATTGTGTGTTTCATTTCAGATATTGAATTTCTTAATGATTGAATATCCGTCTTAAATTCGTTCCTGAGTTCTTGAATATTTTTTTGTATCTCCATAAGCATGTGTATGATTTTTATTTTGAACTCTCTTTCAGGAAGATTGGTGAGTTCAGTTTCATTTGTCCCTTTTTCTGGGCTTTGTGAGATTTTGGTCTGAACCATGTTCTTTTGATGTTTCCTATTTCTGTGTGGTGCCCTCCATTGCACAGAAGCTCCAGTCTCTGGAGCTGCTCAGCCCCTAGAGTTAGGTTGGGGGTCATAGGGGAGCAGAGCTGGTTCCCTGTTTCGTGAGGTCTGCTCTGTTCATGAGGTCTGTATGCAGTCTCGTGCAACCTTATTTCCTGTTGCTAGTTTAGGGTTAGTTGTATTAACTATATTTTTGCACTATCGGTGGTTTTAAGAGGAGTTCTCTGTCTCACCTCTCACACTGCCATCTTGAATCTCCCTGTAGGCTAAAATTTTTAAATCTGTTTATGCATTCATTGATTCAACAAATAAATGTATGTTTTTCATGCACTTTGCTATGAGATTGGGAAGATAATTAACAATCAGTAAGGCTATAGGCCCCAACTAGTCAACATAGAAGCTGGCCTTTTGGAATCAGTGTGTTTAGCTAAATATATGCCATGAGCTAAGGATGCCTTGGTGAAAATAAGACATGAAGACCCTGCCTTCCCAGAGCTTAGGCCTGCCTAGTATAGTTTAACCTGTCAGGTGACACAGATCTAGTTAGCAGTTCCCGAGAAGCGGTGGTGTACACATGGCAGGTTTGTCGTGAGTCGGCTCAGGACAAGTTGCCAACTGGTTGGAAGTGAAGGCAGGGATCCTATTTGTCAATTGAAACAAACTGCCCATCTCTTATCACGATATTGGAGAGGTTCTTTGGAACCAGAGCTTTGCTGTCATTGTACAGTGTGCCCTCTTGTGCACTGTCCTGCCGTCTCAGACAGGCATGTGCCAGGTTACAAGTGCTGACCCACATGCACCTTCTCAGCAGCATGAGTGCACGTCAGCCTCCAGTGTCTGTCATTCCCTTTTTCTCCAACATGGCGAATGCTAATGCTGTTCCTTGCTGCCAGCTGAGTCCACTGCCATGGGGCCCTCTCATTTCAGTCATCCAGCCTAGGGCCTCTCACTAGAGGGACAGCAGCCTTTAAGACAAGGAGAGGAGAGAGGAAGGAAAGGAAATGTCATCATTTCTCATTAGGGCTGCAGGATCCTCTGATGCCCCAGTGCCAGTGTTTTATCCCTTTCTCTTCCCATTCTTCTCTCTATCCTCCTTACCCTCTGTGTTTTCTCTTCCAACTTCTCTTTTCTAACCTTTCTAATAGGTCTTAAACCTTCTTTTTCCTACTGCAGTTCTCAGCACATGCATTTAAGACACACACATTTTCACATTAAGATCCTGTCATGCTGTAGCCCTGGGTCCCTTTGCTATAGGAGATACATTCCCGACATCTCATAATGGAGCTCTAGTTTTATTCTCTCATATTTTTATACTAGCAACTGACGGGGATTAGATACTAGCCATGCCCAAAGTATATCTACTGCAGCCTAGAATGGCATATGTCAAGGATGCCCAAATATTTGTAGAATTAAATGAGCTGTGGGTCAGCTATTGTCCTCTGCTGTATAGTGCCTGATGCCCTAATGTTAATTGTAAATGTGACCTCTGTTTACTGTAATACTCAATTAGCAGGCAGGAAATAAATAAGTAAACAGTAAAGGGAATAGTTAAATACACTAGTAAATTACATAGCCATTAAAAATTATGTTCTTGAGAAATATTTAGTTTCATGGAAGAATGCTTAAAATACAATGTTTAAGTGAGGCAGTAAAATTCTGAATTTTTAAGATTAATATAAAACACTTCCGGGAAGATGGCGGTGTGAGCAGGGCGGCAGAAATCTCCTCCCAACACTATATTTATCTACGAAAACACAGAAAATACATCTATTCCTAAAAGAGAGACGAGAATACACAGGAAAGCGCACAGCGTGCAGCTACACCCGAGAGCACTCGGCACCCCAAGAGGCGGGTAAGATGCGGAGCCACGACCCGGCGGGACCCGAGCACTCCCCCACCCCAGCGCACCAGCGGGAGGAGAGGATTCAGAGCCGGGAGGGAGTGGAAGTACACCCTGCGAAGTAGCCAGATCCGGTGATCTGCGCGGGGAGCGCTGACCCACATTGCGCAGTGCAGCGGAGATTGGAGAGACAGAGCGGCAGGATCTGAGCAGGGAACGCGCCAGGGTGCTTGCAGCCGGCTCCCGGGAAGGAAAAAAAAAAAGCACGCTTTCTTCAGCGGTCTTAAAGAGACAGGAGCCCAGCGGAGGAGCCGGATCACCCCAGCACACTCAGCCCAGCAGGCTGGGAGTCCTGGGGAGTTTCAGACGCCTTAGCTGGCGACTGAGGAAGCGTAGCCATACTTAACACTTCTCACTGAGATCAACAGCCTCCTATTCGTTCCCACCCCTGCCAGAGCGATAAGCGGCACAGTCACAGCTGTGGAATAGGGGGGCAACAGCGCCACCTAGAGCATTCCCACAGAATCTACGTCCAGTGGGCATTTTTTTTGTTTTTTTTTGTTTTGTTTTGTTTTGTTTTTTCTTTCTTTCTTTTTTGTTCTATTTTTTTCTCTTTTTTTTTCTTCTCTTTGTAAAGTCTTAAAGAGCCCAGCAGACATACGTGGCAACTATCAGTGACCAAATTATACAGCCATGAAAAGACAGAGGAATATGGTTCAGACCAAAATCAACCAGACAACCCCAGAGAGGGAGTCTGAAGGGATGGAAATGCACAGCCTCCCTGAAAAAGAATTCAGAATAAAAGTCATAACCATGCTGGTGGACCTACAGAGAAATGTGCAAGAGCTGAGGGAGGAAGTGAGGGAACTGAGGAAAGACAATACAGAAATCAGACAAGTGATCGACGGGCTTAACTGCAGAATGGATGAGATGCAAGAGACTGTTAATGGAATAGAAAACAGAGAACAGGAGTACAGAGCACCTGAGGCAGAGAGAGATAAAAGGATTTCTAGGAATGAAAGAATATTAAGAGAACTGTGTGACGAATTCAAACGGAACAATATTCGCATTATAGGAGTACCACAGGAAGAAGAGAGAGAAAAAGGGATAGAAAGTGTCTTTGAAGAAATAATTGCTGAAAACTTTCCCTCGCTTCAGAAGGAAATAGTCTCACAGTCCACCGAAGCGCATAGATCTCCCAACACAAGGGACCCAAGGAAGACAACACCAAGACACATAATAATTAAGATGGCAAAGATCAAAGATAAAGACAGGGTATTAAAGGCAGCTAGAGAGAAAAAAAAGATCACCTGCAAAGGAAAACCCATCAGACTATCATCAGACTTCTCAACAGAAACCTTACAGGCCAGAAGAGAATGGCATGATATATTGAACGTTATGAAACAGAAGGGCCTTGAACCAAGAATATTGTATCCAGCACAATTATCATTTAAATATGTTGGAGGGATTAAACAATTTCCAGATAAACGAAAGTTGAGAGAGTTTGCTTCTCATAAACCACGACTACAGGATATCTTAAATGGACTACTCTAGAGGGAAGCACACCTAAGGCTAAAAACTTGTCACCAGAGAAAATAAAATCATAGCAAAGAAAGCAGACCATCCAAATACTAACTAAAGGCAAAGAATAAAACACCTATTATAGAAAGAATGGAGGACGAGGAATAAGAAGGGAGAGAAATAAAGAAACATCAGACTGTGTTTACAATAACTTAACAAGAAAGTTAAGTTAGATTGTTAGATAGTAAAGAAGCAACCCTTGAACCCTTGGTAACCACGAATCTAAAGCCAGCAATGGCAATAAGTACATATCTATCAATAATCACCCTAAATGTAAATGGACTGAATGCACCAATCAAAAGACACAGAGTAACAGAATGGATAAAAAAGCAAGACCCATCTATATGCTGCCTACAAGAAACTCACCTCAAATCCAAAGATATACACAGACTAAAAGTGAAGGGATGGAAAAAGATATTTCATGCAAACAACAAAGAGAAAAAAGCAGGTGTTGCAGTACTTGTATCAGACAAAATGGACTTCAAAACGAAGAAAGTAGCAAAAGATAAAGAAGGACATTACATAATGATAAAGGGGTCAGTCCAACAAGAAGATATAACCATTATAAATATATATGCAACCAACACAGAAGCGCCAGCATATGTGAGACAAAAACTAACAGAATTAAAGGAGGAAATAGACAGCAATGCATTCATCTTAGGAGACTTCAACACACCACTCACTCCAGAGGACAGATCAACCAGACAGAAAATAAGTAAAGACACAGAGGCACTGAACAACACAATAGAACAGATGGACCTAACAGACATCTACAGAACTCTACACCCAAAAGCAACAGGATACACATTCTTCTCAAGTGCACATGGAACATTTTCCAGAATAGACCACATACTAGGCCACAAAAAGAACCTCAGTAATTTCAAAAATACTGAAATCCTACCAACCAACTTCTCAGATCACCAAGGTATAAAACTAGAAATAAATTTTAGAAAGAAATCAAAAAGGCTCACAAATATATGGAGACTTAACAACACTCTCCTAATTAATCAGTGGGTTAACGACCAAATCAAAACAGAAATCAAAGAATATATGGAGACTAATGACAACAACAACACAAAGCCACAACTTCTGTGGGACGCAGCAAAGGCAGTTCTAAGAGGAAAGTATATTGCAATCCAGGCCTATTTAAAGAAGGAAGAACATTCCCAAATGAATAGTCTAAAGACACAATTACTGAAATTGGAAAAAGAAGAACAAATGAGGCCCAAAGTCACCAGAAGGAGGGACATAATAAAGATTAGAGAAGAAATAAATAAAATTGAGAAGAATAAAACAATAGAAAAAATCAATAAAACCAAGAGCTGGTTCTTTGAAAAAATAAACAAAATAGATAAACCCCTAGCCAGACTCATTAAGAGAAAAAGAGAATCTACACACATAAACACAATCAGAAATGAGAAAGGAAAAATCACGACGGACCCCACAGAAATACAAAGAATCATAAGAGAATATTATGAGAATCTATATGCTAACAAGCTGGAAAACATAGAAGAAATGGACAACTTCTTAGAAAAATACAACCTTCCAAGACTGACCAAGCAAGAAACAGAAAAACTAAACAGACCAATCACCAGCGACGAAATCGAATTGGTAATCAAAAAACTACCCAAGAACAAAACCCCCGGGCCTGATGGATTCACCTCTGAATTCTACCAGACATATAGAGAAGAAATAACACCGATTCTCCTTAAAGTTTTCCAAAAAATAGAAGAGGAGGGAATACTTCCAAACTCATTCTATGAAGCCAGCATCACTCTAATACCAAAACCGGGCAAAGACCTCACCAAAAAAGAAAATTACAGACCAATATCCATGATGAACGTAGATGCAAAAATACTCAACAAAATATTAGCAAACCGAATTCAAAAATACATCAAGAGGATCATACACCATGATCAAGTGGGATTCATCCCAGGGATGCAAGGATGGTACAACATTCGAAAATCCATCAACATCATCCACCACATCAACAAAAAGAAGAACAAAAACCACATGATCATCTCCATAGATGCTGAAAAAGCATTTGACAAAATTCAGCATCCATTCCTGATTAAAACTCTCAACAAAATGGGTATAGACGGCAAGTACCTCAACATCATAAAGGCTATATGTGACAAACCCACAGCTAACATCATACTTAACGGCGAGACGCTGAAAGCTTTTCATCTAAGATCGGGAACAAGACAGGGATGCCCACTCTCTCCACTGTTATTCAACATAGTACTCGAGGTCCTAGCCACAGCAATCAGACAAAACAAAGACATACAAGGCATCCAGATTGGTAAAGAAGAAGTCAAAATGTCACTATTTGCAGATGACATGATACTGTACATAAAAAACCCTAAAGATCCCATTCCAAAACTACTAGAACTAATATCTGAATTCAGCAAAGTTGCAGGATACAAAATTAACACACAGAAATCTGTTGCTTTCCTATACACTAATGATGAACTAACAGAAAGAGAAATCAGAAAAACAATTCCATTCACAATTGCATCAAAAAGAATAAAATACCTAGGAATAAACCTAACGAAGGAAGTGAAAGACCTGTACTCTGAAAACTACAAGACACTCCTAAGAGAAATTAAAGAGGACACTAACAAATGGAAATGCATCCCATGCTCTTGGCTAGGAAGAATAAATATTGTCAAAATGGCTATACTACCTAAAGCAATCTACAGATTGAATGCAATCCCTATCAAACTACCAACAGCTTTCTTCAATGAACTGGAACAAATAATTCTAAAATTCATATGGAACCACAAAAGACCCCGAATAGCCAAAGCAATCCTGAGAAGGAGGACTAAAACAGGGGGAATTATGCTCCCTGACTTCAAGCTCTACTACAAAGCCACAGTAATTAAGACAATTTGGTATTGGCACAAAAACAGACCCACAGACCAGTGGAACAGAATAGAAAATCCAAACATTAACCCAAACATATACAGTCAATTAATATTTGATAAAAGTGCCTTGGATATACAATGGGGAGATGACAGCCTCTTCAGCAGCTGGTGTTGGAAAAACTGGACAGCTACATGTAAGAGAATGAAACTGGACTACTGTCTAGCCCCATACACAAAGGTAAACTCAAGGTGGATCAAAGACTTGAATGTAAGTCATGAAACCATAAAACTCTTAGAAAAAAACATAGGCAAAAATCTCTTGGACATAAACATGAGCAACTTCTTCATGAACATATCTCCCCGGGCAAGGGAAACAAAAGCAAAAATGAACAAGTGGGACTATATGAAGCTGAAAACCTTCTGTACAGCAAAGGACACCATCAGTAGAACAAAAAGACATCCTACAGTATGGGAGAATATATTCATAAATTACGTATCAGATAAGGGGTTGACATACAAAATATATAAAGAACTCACGCACCTCAACAAACAAAAAGCAAATAATCCAATTAAGAAATGGGCAGAGGACATGAATAGACACTTCTCCAAAGAAGAAATTCAGATGGCCAACAGGCACATGAAAAGATGCTCCACATCGCTAATCATCAGAGAAATGCAGATTAAAACCACAATGAGATATCACCTCACACCAGTGAGGATGGCCAACATCCAAAACACAAACAACAACAAATGTTGGCGAGGATGTGGAGAAAAGGGAACCCTCCTACACTGCTGGTGGGACTGCAAATTAGTTCAACCATTGTGGAAAGCAGTATGGAGGTTCCTCAAAAAACTCAAAATAGAAATACCATTTGACCCAGGAATTCCACTCCTAGGAATTTACCCTAAGAATGCAGCAGCCCAGTTTGAAAAAGACAGATGCACCCCTATGTTTATCGCAGCACTATTTACAATAGCCAAGAAAAGGAAGCAACCTAAGTGTCCATCAGTAGATGAATGGATAAAGAAGAGGTGGTACATATACACAATGGAATATTATTCAGCCATAAGAAGAAAACAAATCCTACCATTTGCAACAACATGGATGGAGCTAGAGGGTATTATGCTCAGTGAAATAAGCCAAGCCGAAAAAGACAAGTATCAAATGATTTCACTCATATGTGGAGTATAAGAACAAAGAAAAATACTGAAGGAACAAAACAGCAGCAGACTCACAGAACCCAAGAACGGACTAATAGTTACCAAAGGGAAAGGGACTGGGGAAAATGGGCGGGAAGGGAGGGATAAGAGGGAAAAAGGGGCATTACGATTAGCAGATGTAATGTTGGGGGGGCACGGGGAGGGCAGTACAACTTAGAGAAGACAAGTAGTGATTCTATAGCATCTCACTACGCTGATGGACAGTGACTGTAATGGGGTTGGTTGGGGGGACCTGATGAAGGGGTAGTTTAATAATCGTAATATTGCACATGTAATTGTAAGTTAATGGTAATAAAATAAATTACATTAAAAAATATTAATATAAAACATTTATAGGAAAATGGCAAGAAGGAAATAAAATGTTAACGGTTATATCTAGGTTTGGAGAATTTTGGATTTTTGCATTTTCTAAGTTCTTTATACTGAGTATATTTCTAATTGGAGAAAGGGAGGTAGTTAGTAAAAAGTAATTCTCCAAAAGAGCTCTTTGCAGGGCACTCATGTAAATAATACCCATTTTGTTAAGTTGTTCTTTGGCCTCATTGTTCTTTTTTGATTCAATTTGGTAAGTTATTTAGATTTTGAGAACAAAAGAACACTAATAGAAAGACCCTTGACTTTTAGAGCATTATTCTGTAATGCATTTAGAAATTTTGATGTCCGCTGTCATGACTATGCATTGTCATGAGGCTGCAGAGGATTGTTTCAGAGGCTTCCCTCTGTTTGAATCCTGGCTCTACCACTTAGCGGTTGTGTGACTTCACACAGTGAACTTAACTCCTTGGTGCCATTGTGTATCCAGCATGAAAGGAGAGAGAATAATAGTACCCACCTGGTAGGGTTGTTTGGAGAATTAAATGACTTATATTAACATAACTCAGAATAGTGAATTTTTTAATACTTGTATTTTTCCTAGTTTTGGGGGGACTAATTTTTGTTTTCATTAAGAACTAATTATACCCAAAGTCCAGTGATTAGTGATTGTAATGTTCTAAATTAGAGTTTTTATTTTACAACTGAAAAAAAAGCTTAACATTTTCAGTTGCTTTTGTAATCCTTTTAATTTTCTTTTTTCTTCTTAATAGGTATCATGTTAAGAATCAATATACAGCTGTTCATTCAGTGAATGAAAATGGTTGGTTTCAATGAAATTTAAAATGTATAAACTGCTCAGAAAGTGCAATAAAATATAAGTTTCTAGGGAATGATGAGTTCCCCCTTCTAGTTTCCACAATGAATATTGATCCTGATCAGTGATTGCCCTATGTTCCTAATTTGTACTTGTATATGGCACTCAGAATGATAGTGTAATTGAAAATAATCTCTCTAATGACTAGACTCAGCAGCCAAGAAACCCAAATGGGATGACTTCAAAAAGAGGAAGAAAGAACTGAAGCAGAGCCGACAACTCAGTGATAAAACCAACTATGACATTGTTGTTCGGGCAAAGCAGATTTGGGAGATCTTAAGAAGGTAATGCTACCTAGCAGCATCTTTATTAGTCTCTTTGAGTTGGTGGAAGAGTAGCAGTGTGCCGTGTAAATAGTGAGATGTCCTAAAATAAATGACCTGACACTTGGATGATTTAGGGGGTGCTCAGAACATTCCAGCTGAGGCATTAGTATTTGGATATCTTCCCACTGTAGAAACATGTGGAATTAGGATGGTGTCGGGTATATTTATGAAAGTATGTGACAGTTAAAATGGATTTGACATTCTGTAAGAGATTTCTGAGAAAATGGAAGGACAGATTTTTTTTTATTGGTTAGGTTTTGAGATACTTAAGTATTTAGTGTCTTGGACTTCTATTATTTTCTTTACTTTTGAAGTTCTGGCTGTTAAGATTTAGATTGATGCATACAATTATACCTTGTGAGATGAGTTTCTGCCTTTGAGAAAATTACTTTTCTCTGGCTGCCCTGGAATAGTAATTTTAATGTCAGAGGTTTGCTGCTTTTGAAGAGAAAATCGTGCTAAACTGGGTGAGCATACACTGGTATGGTTTCTCGTTTCTTGTGTTTAAAGCAGTATCTTTACTTCAGCTATGTTTGCTCCCTATTTTCTTTTCATGTATAGGAAAGACTGTGACAAAGAAAAAAGAGTGAAGTTGATGAGTGATTTACAGAAGTTGATCCAAGGGAAAATTAAAACCGTAAGTAAAGCACACTTACAGTACAGTTTTAACAATTGAAATTGACTCACTCTTAGTACAGGGTAGTTGAGCATCATAACAGGTGAAATTGCTGTTTTAAATGGATTTGGCCAAGAATTTCAAAAACCTTTTAGACTACTGACTGAATAAAAAATTTAATAGTGAGGGATTTACTGCTGGGAAATTATAAAAAGACTATCAAATTTGGCTGTGTCCTTTTAAAGTCATTTACTTAAAAGTTATCTTAAGGAATTTATTCGTTTAGTAGGATTTGTTAGCATGTCTTGCTCTGAACTCCATATACATATGTATGTTCTAAATTGCTGGCTTTTTTGTTGTATAGGTGATATAAACAGAGGATTACTTCTTTTCTTTACAAATATCATGCAGAGATCTTTAAATATCACAGATTTGGGAGTTCTAGACTCATTTTCATTATTACTGTTGAATCCTGTTTTATAATAAATTTCTGTTGTCTCTTGTAAATTTGGATAAATAGTGATTGTTCACTTGTAATACAGCAGACCCAGTAGCCTTGGGGGTCACAGAGGGGGAGCCTTGCCCAAACCTTGCACATGGGTCTAACCAGATACTGTGTTGCCGTTTGAGGGAATGTCTTGAAATAGCAAGTTTACAGCTGCTGCTTTCTTACAAATCGAGCAAGATCTTCTTAGGACAGAACCACTCCTCAGCTTTAGCAGTAGTCTGTTATCCTCAATCTGTAAATATTTTACATTCAAGATCCTTTCCCATCTACCCTTAGGTTATTATTGCATGCTCTAAGCTTAGGAATTAGTCTGGTGTTCAAATCTTTGTTGCTCAAAATATGTGTGTCTTTGGACAAGAACAACCTATTTATTGATTATATACTGTGTGCTACGAATTGTGCTAGATGCTTATGTCTTTTAAGTTAATGTCATCTTTCCTGTTGGCCATCTGATGCATCTGGGTCTCTGAGAAGTTAAGTTTCATCGCCAGAGTCACAGGAACAGCAAGTTCCTTAGTTTCTCATAAACTTACTTTTCTCATTTGTAAAGTGGAAATAACAGCCCCACTCTTCAGGTTTCTTTGAGATCTAAATGAGAAAAAATTTAAAGCATAGATACTGGTTTTATAGTAGGTAGTCAGTGCATGCATGAAAACAGTCTCATTAAATTTTTTTTAAGTTTGTCAAAAATGTCTATACAGATCTCCCTTAAGGGAATTCATACAAAATCCATGACTTTGATGGAGGTGTACCTTCATCTTCTGATTTGTTAGAATTAAAAAACGTCAAAGACAGATGGAACAACAAATAGAAAGCTGTGAAAGTAGACTGGTACAGTAGCATAGTAAAAAAATAATACAGCATGACTGATTATTTGTGGTTATTGCTACAGAAAATCGATCAGTGTGTCGTACAGTGAGGCTCTAATAATCCATCCAGTACTTGTGAGTGGGGATGGGTTGGAGAATCAGATTTGAAACACAACTTTTCTAGGAATATAACTGGATATATGTTCAGGTGTATAATGAAAGTGTGAGAAATGAAGGGAGTAGCTGATAATTGCCAGTGTGTGTATAGATACATTTACTTCTGTTTCAAGACTTACAGATCTGTCCTACATTTATACCTTTGGGTGCCAAAGCCAAACATTCTTAGATCATTTATATTAAGAAGTCATAAAATAATAGAATTTTTGAATTGGAAAATTGTTCTTTAGGGAAAGTAACTCTCAGAGACAAATATAGTAGATGTAATCATTGGACAGACTTGGTTTGGTCTTAATTATAATGATAGGAATCACTCAAGATGGTTAAATCCATCCCTGTTTCAGAATGTCGTTTGGTATAATTAAAACAAGTACTTCTACTCCCAAGTATCCTAGGCTTGATTTTATTTGTGAAGAACCCTACCTTTTCTTAAATAAGGAATTCTAAAAGAGGTAGCAGTAAAACATAGATAATATAATAGAAATCTTCAGAGAGAATTAGTTTAAAGGCTCAAACTATCTTTCCTACAGATTGCATTTGCACATGATTCAACTCGTGTGATCCAGTGTTACATTCAGTATGGTAATGAAGAACAGAGAAAACAGGCTTTTGAAGAACTTCAAGGTATTTCTTATATATTGAAGACTAATTGTAGTCATGTTTTCTCTTGAAGTACTGTTCTGGAAAATAATTCTGTTAAGAGAAAGCAGTATGTCCTACAGGACCTTTTTTGTTTTTATGTATTATTTGCCTGAGATAGAGACTTATTTGTGTTCCCAGGGTTGTGTGTTTATGTAGTTGTTTCCTTTGTTTCTGGAGGACTGTGGTGAGGTTATTACATCATTGTAACGTATTTTGTTTTTCAGATGACTTGGTTGAACTAAGTAAAGCTAAATATTCCCGAAATATTGTTAAGAAATTTCTCATGTACGGGTAAGTTGTTTTATTTATAAAATACATTTTCATTAGTTTTTCAAAGGTGTGGATACTGGTTGAGTACAACTGTCAGTTTTAAGTCTGGAATCTTAATAACAGCCCTAAGCAGATGCCTGTAATGTTTCCACGCGTGTGTTCTTAAAACAGTTATTGAAATTAATGTAAAACAGTGGTACTGCCTTCACCATTCTTAGGCAGAGATGTTGAAGCCCTGGAAGTAGAAAAATGGAATGATTAACTTGTAATTAGTTATCAGTATTTAGAAGGTAAAGTATTGGGAGGGGCAGGTGAGTGGACTAGGCATGGTCAGGAGGTTAGGAAGTGTCAGGATGGGAGGGCTTCTAAACTGGTGGATTGATGCGTGTCCTGATTTCTCTTTTTAGTATGATCATGTGCCAAAATATGCTAACCAACAACAAAAAGGTTCTATTGATAAAACTTTCCAAAAAATGTATTCCTGGCTTTTTTCCTGTAATTTTCAGTTGCTCAGTTATTTTAGGATGTAACATAAATACTGGTGATTGTTCTATTTCAAAAGAGAATCTTAGAATATGTTTCATTCATTTTTCCCTGCATCTTTGACTTTTGCCTTCTCCTTGTCTCCTCCCTTACTTTTTCCAAGCTGAGCCGTTGAGTAAGGGCACCTGGCATTTATTGGGCACTATGTGCCAGTCACAGCTCTCTGTGCATCCTTACTCGTCTAATACTCTCATCCTCATAATCAGCCTTACTCTGTGTTATGACTGAAGAAGCTGAGGCATGGAAAGGTTCAGTGACTAGCTCAGGGTCTTTCAGCTGGTAAGCAAAGCCAGGCTCCAAACTTAGTAATGTAGAGTGCTTGAGGTAAGAATACAAGGCAGCTTGATTCCCCTTCTCCAAGCATTTCCCTGTGGTGGACCTCCCCACACTTTGATGAGTTGGTTTCAGGAGAATTAAGTTAAGTTTGGTTGCCACCGGCTTTCTCCCTCTATCACTTATCTTTCCCCATGATCTCACTGGCTTCAGGAGTAAACCACAGATCGCAGAGATAATGAGAAGTTTTAAAGGCCATGTGCGGAAGATGCTTCGGCACTCAGAAGCCTCAGCCATCGTGGAGTACGCATACAATGACAAAGCCGTTTTGGAGCAGAGGAACATGCTGACAGAGGAGCTCTATGGGAACACATTTCAGCTTTACAAGGTGACATTCCACGACGTTTTTTCCAGCATTTGCTTTTCCCATGTGCTGTTCCTTTCCTTCCAGTGCTCTGTTTTCAGAATGTTATTTTTACTTTGGCTGGTCCTTTAAGGCACCATTTCCTACCCTTTATTCCTTTGGATAATTTCATCTCTGGTGTAGTGAGCAAGTGATCATACTTAGATTTCTCTTCCTTCCAGAGCGCTATCTTTAAATCCCCAGTAAATTAAATGACAGTTGTTACTCCCTCCCAAATGCTCTGTGTACTGTTCAGTACTTCCATTTCTGCAGTCAGATGGGCAAGGTAGAAGCCTCTTTAATAGTTAGCGAAGCTTTGTGACCATCCCCCAGCCAGCTCTGGATGTCCATCAGGCCCCCTGGTGCTGCCTTCCCCTGTGTTTCTTCATGTGTATGGATTACCTTCTCCAGGTTGTATCCAGAGAGGAAGAGGAGAGGCCCAACCTTGTATTTAGTACAGGGATAGGAGCTGAAAAACGCTGATAATAGGACTAGAATAGTTAAGGGATCTATTTCAGACCGGTGGATATAAAAAAAATTCACACATTTATCTTCAGGGATGTGAATTAATTCCTGGGTTGCCTTGCCTCCACTAGTCAGGTCTAGTTTGGGGTTGAACTCAGTGCTCTATTTCTTTTGTGTAATAGTCACTTGAGGAATATCCAGCTAATTACAGAATACATAGTGGCAGGAATTCATGAACTGATTGCTTGATCTTATGATTAGGTGTGTGCTGGGTGCTAGTGGCTGGGTGAGGTGGTTGTTGTTTAGCCTGGCTTTTTAAGTACATTGGTGGGTGTACAGACTGAGAATCAGATAATCAGGAATTTCCTTATCACTGTATGTACAACAGGGCTTTCATTATGTAGATGTGGGAAATTCAAAATTTATGCTTTTTATTGAAAATGTCATTGATTTTCTTAATTTTGAAGTTGAAGAAACTTGATTAGATTTAGAGGGGTTTGATTTTTTTTGTTGCAGTCAGCAGCTCACCCGACTCTGGACAACGTTTTAGAAGTACAGCCAGAAAAACTAGAGCTTATCATGGATGAAATGAAACAGATTCTAACTCCAATGGCCCAAAAGTAAGAAAGCTATTTTTGTTTTTTCTTAACAAATGGCATTTGAAGGAACAAGGTTTTGTATCTTCTTGCATAGAAAAGGTGGATAGTTTTCCAAATATAGTCTGTTTTTTAAATTAGAGTGTTACTAAAATAGGAGTGTAAGAGTATAGAAGCTTGGGCATGTGGCCGTCTTCGCATTTGTACCGTGGTGGAGGGGGTAAGGCACAGACTCTAGGGCCAGACTGAAATCTGAATCCCCCACCTCAGCAACTGTGTGACTTTGGGCAACTTACCCTCTCTATGCCTCAGTTTCCATATCTATAAAATTAGGATAATAAAAATACATACCTGGTGGAGCTCTGTGAAGATTAAATGGGTTACTGTTTCTAAAGCACTCTGGACAGTGCTCTGCCCATAAAGACAGAATGTTTTTGCCATCTACTTAGGTACTCCAGGTGAGCTTGCAGTTTTTGATTCTGGTTGTCAGCCACCACTGTACACCTGAATTCATCAAGTGTCACACTTGGAGGCTTATATCAACTAGGTATTGTTGGAGTTGCTGATACTGTTTTGATCTGTTCAGGTTTAATTTTGCTAACTTATTTTATGAAACAGATGCATTGTGAAGGGTGCTTAATAGAAAGAAAACAAGCTATAAAAAAAAATAGGTCCACTTATGGATTTCTAATCATATATCCCTTGCTGAGTGAAGAGTATAGATGCCCTTACCTTGTTTAAGAGAGTTGAATGTATTTTGACTGATGATTTCATCTTTGCTGGCTAGATACTAGAAATTTGTACTCTGGTTTTGGTTATAGATGGCACTAGAATATTTTTATAATCAAACTCTTTTTTTCATTTTAGTATTGTCTTACGAAAAATTACGTTTGCTGAAACGATTTCACTTGCTTTGACTATTTCAGGACAGCTGAGGTTAGATATATCTGTGTTACTGTAGTGCAAGATCTGATGTATTGTTTTCTGTTTTCAGGGAAGCTGTGATTAAGCACTCATTGGTACATAAAGTATTCTTGGACTATTTCACATATGCACCCCCAAAACTAAGATCCGTAAGTTCTTGGTTTTAGTTTTTAAACGAAAATGTAGAGAAAGACCCATGTTAAAATGTGAAACACTGCTTTGATGTACATTGTCTTTTGGAAATTTGAAAGTTATTTCCTTTTTTAGAGAAGATAATGCACTAAACTTCCTTTGAACAGGGCTGCTAATTCTCTTTAGAGCTTTGTCAGAAGACAATAGAATTGACCATGGTTTTATCAATTCCATTGAATTTTTATATTTTAATGATAACCTAGAGATTATCCTTTAGATAACCATATTGAAAATTAACTAACAAATGGAGAGATATTCAGTTTCAGGTAGTTTGAAATTCACCTGTGCCAATACAGAAAAAGAATTATGTTGACATTAAAAGATTAGGGGAGGACACTTATGTAAAACGAAATGGACCATGAGAAACTGAACCTTAATCATAGAAGGATAAGAAACAGAGAGTGAAGGTAAATAGCACTGCCCTTCAACTCAATGATGGGAATACTAATGAGAATCCTCATTTAGTCCCCGGAACTTTGCTTGCCTCATCATACAGTGAACTCACTGTCCATTTGTCCTCATTCTAAATATTAAAAATTACTACAATAATGACACTTCCTCTTAACAAATATGCCACATTAAATATACATAGAAATTTTGACTCTCTCAAAATTGACATATAATTTTTCATGAAGCCACTCACCTAAGCTTGTAGTTCAGTCCCTGTAGCAGCTGCTGCTTCTCTTTTGGGTATTTCTCTCCTGCAGAGCGCAGTATCTTACAATTCTAGATGTACTGAGACAGGATTGTATTTCAGAACTGAGAAAATGATCAACTGAATATATTCAGTGGTGGAAAATCTTTTTATCGTTTTAGTGTTGAATGTGTTTTAGTAATAGCAAAAGAAAACATTGGGAACTTAGAGTGCAAATATAAAGTAATGAGACAAATCTTTTCTGGCCCTGGGGGCATTTTCAAGAGAGACTTAAAAAAAAAACTTTGAGGATAACGGAAATATAATTGGAATGTATGTTTAACTCTCTACCTGGATAGCTTTGAAGAGATTCGTAAGTATAGGTATATAAGTGGAAAGCTGTGTTAATGAGCTTGGGAAAAGGATAGTAAGATAAAGTTGAAATTGCTTATTCCTTAATGATGAAAATAGGTACCTGCCTTTCTCCTGGCAGGAGACTTTGTACTTATTTATTTAATGTGAATTTTTCAATTTGGAGTGGACTAAAACGGGGCCCTGTAGCTGTTTGCTACCATGACTCATTTGCATTTATATGCTAGACTTCCAAAATATAATTAAGAAATTATATAAATTGACAATGAAGAAAAAAGATTAAAAATAAGCTAAACTGTTAGAAATTAATGATTGGGTTTTTACTAGAGAGTCATTAATAAGTGAGGGCCTCATCTAATATAGAGATTGATTTTTCTTAGAGAAGTACTGTTTATGTTTTTATGATGAATTACGTGATTTCTGGAAGTGGCCCAGTGATAAACTAAAAAAGAGAAACTTTCAGCCAAAATTCGTGTTTCGGTTCTTGGCTCATTATATACATGTCTCTTTTATGGAAGAGCATTTTATTTATTTTATCTGGCTTTTCTCTTAAAAACAGACACCTCCTAGACTTCTTTCTCTTTAAAAATCCTGAATATACTAGACATCACATGCTTTTTTGAATAGGTGTTAGTAAAACTAAGGTTAATAGAAATTGCCTGCCAGCAGTATTTGCTGCTCTTGGTGGAAAAGAATGTTTCTAGAAAAAGGTTGTGTTTCTGTGTGCCCCTCTAAAAAATTAAAAAGTAAGTTGTTTGCTATCTATACGTTCTTTTGCTCTCTGTGCACTACTGCTTCCCAGTAGACAGTTTTAAAAGGCAGAAAGAATAAAACCCTGATGGCATTTGTCCCCCAGGAAATGATCGAAGCTATCCGGGAAGCGGTGGTCTACCTGGCACACACACATGATGGCGCTAGAGTGGCCATGCACTGCCTGTGGCATGGCACACCCAAGGTAAGTCTGTCAGCCAGGCCCCACCTCCTTCCTTTAGACTTTCCCTCACCTTTGATCTTTGCTGGTTGTGCATAAACATTTTCTTTGCAGAGTTGTGCCACAGGACTCAGGAATTGTGAGAGTTGCATTTAAAAGACAGTTGTACTTGGCACTTTTAAAATTAATACAAATTTAATTTCTATTCAGTAAATGTGTATTGAATGCCATCTGTATGCTAGACTGTTAAGCATTTGAAGTCAGGTCACATAATGGAAGAGGGATCTCTTAGTTACCAATGTAAAAGGAGGTAGTTTCACTAAGATTGCCTTGCAGCTAGTAATTTTATGGTTCCATATTTATGTTTCAATGGATTGTCATATACAAGCCTAAATTATAATAGCTCCAGAAGGACTTCTCCATATAGTATATTGCAATTTTCTTCGTTCTGGCTGCATACCTCTTTCCACTAATGAAAATCATGCCACTCCACTGAAAATTTAATATGATGTAAAATTTTTGACTATGAAAGACCTTTATAACTAAAAGTTAATTGAGACAAATTTCATTTTTAAGGACAGGAAAGTGATTGTGAAAACAATGAAGAGTTATGTTGAAAAGGTGGCTAATGTAAGTATAACAAAATTACCTATTTTAATTATTTTTAATACTAATTGTAATCATGGCTATGATAGAAAATTTTTTAAATGCAGAGAATTACCAAGAAAATTATCCAGTCTTTATGCAAATGCTTGCATTTTTTTATATTTCTTGATTTACATAAAGTGAAATTTCTCCTATTTTCATCTAACATTGTATTGTGACAATTTTCCATTTCCATTAGATATTTTTGAAGACCTGTTATTTAACTAGCTTCTTTAATGAATTTGTCCAATCATTTACTAAACACGGAAATTACTGCCTGTAATGTGGTCGAAGAAAATTCTAGTTGCTAAGCTGTATAGTTCTCTGTAACGCTTTGGAGATGGTGTAATAGCTGAAATTAGAGGATACAAAAAGATTTTTCTTAGGGATTAATTTCCTCAAAAAATAATATTTCTATGTATTTAAGTATTAAATAGTTTTCCATAGTATTTTTAGAATATAAGTAGTAATAAACATTTTTTAATTTTGTAGTTATTTTACATATTGTTTTTAGTTTATTTACTGGTGAACTAAAATGAGTGGTATCAACAGCTTTTTTCTGTGAAAAAATCCAATGAGAACTACTAGCATCTGGTGAATACTTAATATCGTAAATGCTAATTAAACACAGAAAAATTAGTGCTCTGTGATTGTATACGTACTTGTTGTCTTCTTTAGGGTTGTAGACTAGGAAATGAGTATAAAACCACTTGGAAGGCAGCTAACTTTTTTGTAACAAAATGAAAGAAGATTCTCTAGTGAATTGTTTCCAGAGTGTGAGAATATTTTATGATTCATTATTCATCATTAAGTAAATCTTTCTATATAACATTTTAATTTGAATATTTTAAATTAAAAATGAAATAGAACATTAGTAAAAAGTTATGAAAGGTATTAATAGTAAAAGACATTCTTAAGTAATAAAACTAGATTAATTTTATAGTTTAGTTATTTCAACTGTAATTTTTTTTTTGAAAATCTAATTCCAGTAAGGCATTGTCATGGTAACAAGAAATTAACAATTCAATGTTATCTTATTAGTTAATTTAATTTACTTTTCTTTAGTATTTCCATTCTAATTATATAGGATTACTTTCAAGAAATTGGACAATATACAAAGAAAAATGGAAAATCATTTGTGATACTTAAATGCAGAGATGACTGTTACATTACAGTGTTCTTCCTTCCAGTATTTTCTTTGAGCATGTATTATGTATATTTTTGTGTGTGTGTGTGTGCATATAATTATGCCTGAGTTTATATATTTTCTTCTTCATGATTGAACTCTAAAGTCTTATATGTTTTATATCCTTTTTCTTTTTTGAGTGACTTTCCAGTAGCTATTCATTAACAGGATACCTGTTTTTAAGAAGTGTTATATCCTGGTTAGCTAAACAAAATGAGTCTTGACTATTGGATATTGAAGAATGTGCTTTTCTGTTCCCTTTTTTTTAAATCAATTTAGAATAATTAACTAGGTCCTGATAAGAGAGGAAGTTCTTCTGAATAGCTTTTATCCATCCTGTTTATATTATGTTGGACAGTTCTCAGATTGGTAACCTTTATAAAGTGACTCACGGGTGGAATAAAAGGGGGGAAGCTATTTATTTTTTTAACCTTTCCTGGCTTCCAATTCTTACAGGGCCAATACTCCCATTTGGTTTTACTGGCAGCATTTGATTGTATTGATGATACTAAGCTTGTGAAGCAGATAATCATATCAGTAAGTAATTCTGATGGCCTTGAATTTAAGTTAAATTGATGTATCATTTGTGGGTGTGTAAATCTGATTTTTCACATACATCCATAAAGATGTCGAAGTGTGCTTTCTACCAGTATTTTGTTATTTATTGCCTCAGTGAAGTCTATTTTGGGGGTATGCATTAACCTGTATGAACCATAATTTTGTAACTTGATGTTAATAATTACTATTTTTTAAATATGCAAGAGACTGGTTAAATTAGGGTAATGTGGCTTTTTAGACCGTATGACATACTAAATGAAAAATCAGCACTGCAGTGTTTAGACCTGATCAGAAATTTATTTACCTAATTAATTCTTTAGTGATTCAGGAATTCACATAGAGGAGAAGGTATCTGTGACCTTTCTCTTCTTCCCTTTGGAGCAACTACCTCTGTACAATTACCCTACTTATCAATACATCTGATGTGGATTGAGCTGGAGAAGAAAAACCGATAAAACTCACTCAACTGCGATACTTCTTAGAGCTTTCTTGAAAGCTTTTGTACAGTGAGATTAAAAAGAGTTATTAAAATTAAAATACTAGCTTTTAACATTTTAGCATTTCCTTTTAGCCTGGTGTGACTATAAAGTGGTAGTAACTGAATGCAGTTCATTTACCTCCAGATTTGCCTTCAGGAAAACTGTGCTGTCTTCTTGGAAAAACTGCTTCAAAGTAAAAAGTGCATTCTGAAATAATTTCCTTCATTCTGCAGTGAGTGCCCCTTTTTCTGACTTCAGAATCTGTGATGCTCTTGGCTCTTCCCCTTGAGTGTGCAAGTTCTGTTGGGTACGATAGAGACTGCAGGGGTTAGGGATGAGAAATCACAATGCTGGTAGCAGTGATCAAACTTGGAAATATTTTAAAAACCACATAATCTGTATAGACATTGGTTATTCATCTGAAAAGTACACAAACCTTCCTGTTTGGTGCGCATGGATGGGTCCCTTGGAGGACTCTTGGTGACAAAAGCTACTTTCACGTCAACTGCAAGGAGGATATGAATGTCTGCAGAGAGACTCCCTGCTGGCATGTGGTGGTGCTCTGGCCTCTCTGTAACCTGGAGAGACTGGTGGAGCCGTGTGTAGTAGAAAAAATTTGTTAGCTATTGGAAGGGAAGGAGATTTGTTTTCTTAGTTGCCAGCTCTAAGGGTGGGAATTTCTCATGCCCTTGCTGTCATTTTCCAATTTTCCCCTGACTGTTTTAAGATTGTGATGACTTTCTTTGGGATAGGATTGTGGGAAGAAACAAATTGCCAGGACTTTCATGTCACAAACTGAATATTTTGACATGTCCCTTGTGACTTTATTACCCTTTTGACTCCAATCAGTGATCATTTTTCATTCTGGTGACAGATGTGAGGCCATAGATTGACTAATGAATAAAGTTGTTTCATGAGAATGGAAACAGGCTGGGCTATTGAAAGTTTGCTTTTGTTTAATATTTCCATGACAACTAAAATTTGCATAACTGTTCCAAGCAAATTTCAAGAGAAACCAAACTTCCTCCAGGATTTGTCACAATGTTTGCTAGATTAATTTTTTCCAAACATTTATCCCACTTAAAGTTGCTATTGAAACAACTTTAATTCTTTGTGCTTATCACTTTGATTCCCGCAATTAACCTACATTCCTAATGACTTTCTCATACTTAGGGCAACTTTCCCTGAGAATGACCTGATTTGCTGATCTCTTGCCTCTAACTGACAAATGCTCAGCAGGTTCTGTGTATCATTAAACTATATTGCTAGTGATAAAATTCTGGAATGCTAATTGTTCTTGAATTTTTCCCACCTGTCCACTGCAAAACCTGTTGCGATATGCACTGCTTTTTACAAATACCCAAGAAAGCTTAGTGTTGCTAAGCATTCTGCTCAGGATAATCAGACTTCGTGAAATGTCAGGTTGAAATTGCAGCCAGGTCAGCTGAGCCATCACCTTTCGAAATGGGTACAGACTGTTTTCCATCTACTTTACTTTTCAAAATAAACATGCTTATAAAATTTGGTCCATTTGACCCTGGATTGTGTGTGGTGCAGCAGTGTTTAACTGAAAAGGAAGTAAGTACACTGACCAGTTACTGTTTGAGAGTGAATAAATGCTGATGCTTCCTTTCATATATATGTTATCATTAAAATATACAGAAAGGTATAAAGAGTCATACAATGAACACCAGCCTCCCAACGTCTGACGAAGTAAAACATGACACATACGGTTCAAGGCCTTTGTGCACCTGTCCCTGACTGCCTACCCCCACACCTAGTGTTAAGAATTTTATACTTGTCATTCTCATGCATTTCCTTATCCTTTCACTATGTGTAGATGTATACAGGACTATTTTACATGTTTCCAAGTTCTGTGTAAATGATGTTTTTTGGAGGTTATCCCGGCAACTTGCTTTTTTTTCTTTTGGCATTATGTTTATGAGATTCATGAATCAGGGTCACAAGCCTTTCTTATAAAAGGGTCAGATTGTAATTATTTTAGGTTTTGTGGGCCATATATAATCTCTGTCACCTATTCTTCTTTGGTTTTGGTTTTGGTTTTTAACAGCCCTTTAAAAATGTAAACACCAGTCTTACAAGATACACAGAAACAGGCCTTAGGATGGATTTGACCCCAGGTCTATGGCTTGCCCACCCCTCTCTAACTCATTTTTTTTTCAGTGCCTAATAATATTCTACTATGAGTATACTGCAATTTATTTTTCCATTTTTCAGTTGCTGGACATTTAGATCATTTACAGTTTTAAAAACTTAAAATTATCACTATTTTTTTTTGCTATTCCCAGTAATACTATGAATGTTCTTACTGTATTCTTGTTTCTCTAAGGCATTTGCTTAGCAGGATTGCTGGGTTGCCAGGTACGCTGCACATATGGTAATACGCGTCGTATTTCCTACCCAGCCACTACAAAACCTGTGGCATTATGCAGTGCTTTTAAAAATAGCCAAGAAAGCTTAGTGTTGCTAAGCATTCTGTTCAGAGTCACTGGATTTCCTGCAGTGTTTGGTTGCAGTCATAGCCTAATAAACACTCCTGCTTTTCTCTTTTAAGACCAAGCTCAGGTTCATTCTCCAGATAGTGTTCTTTTATTTCCTCCCAGTCAGACCTGGTCTCCCCATCCTCCCAACTCCTGTAGTTTGTCTTTACCATCATTCATTTAGCAGTTAATCATGATTTGACTCAGAGCTCAGAAACCCAGAAACCTCCATTGACCAGGCAGGTAAATGAATGGGAGGTGGGCTGTGGGGAAAGGAGAGAGCAAGGCCCTGGCTACGGTGGTAGCTTCCTGCTTCTAGGAATGTGAGCTCCATGGTGATAGATTTTCCTTTTTAAATGTGGCAGTGTATGTATAAAATTTACCATCTTAACCATTTTTAAGTGTGTAGTTCAGTAGTGTTAAGTACGTTCCCATCATTGTGCAGCCTGTCTTCAAGTCTGTATCTTACAAAACCAAAATTGTATTGTATTTATTTTTATATAACGTAAATGCATTGTATTTTCTTTTTAAACTACATCTCCCCATATTTTGAATGCAGCAAAAAGAAGGACTTTTGGATAAAATCACTCAGGAAGGTAGAGTCAACCATCTAGTAATCTTCCTTTTGCACTTATGTCATTATCCATTATTTACATCTTTTTTTTTCTCTGCAACTCCACCTCCCCACTGGCAGGGAGGGCAGAGTGCCAACACATCTTTTATTTTTAACTTTGTATTAAGTTTCTCTTGCCCCTTGCTCTGGATTTTAGCCCTTTAAGGTTAAGGCCAGTCTGCATTTCTTTTTGTTCCCACACACAACCTACAACAGAGGTGTGTGTGCCATAGGCTCGGTTCTCAGTAATGCATGACGCTTTTTGCATTTCTTTCTTCCATGGAAAATGCAGATGTGCGCTAACCCTACCTTCAGTATGTGCCCTTTATTTTGACCTTTACCTCTCCTTTTTAAAAGGTGTTTGGCAAAACATGATGCCAAAGAATCTGACAAGGGTCCAACACAGTGAGGTTGTCAGAACTGGACGTACGTGTCCTCAGAAGGGGGAGGTCTTTTGTTCTTCTGTTCTTCTGGCACTTTACTTCTGTTAAGAATAAACCATGAAAAGAAGAAATTACAGCAAATGGGCCTTGTGATTTTCTCCATTTAATTCTTGTGAGAGGGAAAGTTAGGTCAGAAACATTTAAAAATGAACCTTTGTCATTGGGGTTCTCTCTCTTTTAAGGATGCCGAACCCAGGATTCCACTACCTTTATTTCATCTCCCCAGTTAAGATGCTGTATGTTGAGAGATGTGTTGTGAATATGAGAATAATTGCTGTCTAGCAGTTCTCAGCTTGCAATGTGAATGTTCTGATTTGCTCCTGCAAGCGGCTTACAAGTAGGCAGGTGTGTCATTTCCTCTCACAGAGAAGGGAGCTGATGTATAGAGAAGTCCGAGGACTTGCTGCAGGCTGTACAGCTTGAATCCAAAGCCCGAATTCAGCACAAAATCACCTGTAGCAGAACTGCCTCATAACTATTTCTGCATGTTATTGTACTCATTAGTGTTCTCCAAGTGATCCTCTAGAAATTTCTCTCCTCTTTCCCTGTAGCCCAGGTTTAAGAGAAAGGAATTAGTGCTCTGTAGTACAGCAGCACTCCTGCTGGTGCCTTGTATTTTTTCTAAGGTGAATGGTTTTGGTGGTAGGAACGCTGGAACGAGAGGTGGTGAGAATCAGTGCTATCACATTTTTAAGTGAATACTTTTAGTTTCATTTGGTTAATTGTTAGTTAATAAACATCACACTTTTTAAAACTTTGAAGAAACATAAGATTCTAATTCCTTAAAATCTAAAAAACTAAAAGTTCAATGAATTAGGACTCGTCCTTGAGTACTATTTGTGCATGGATTTTATGGGTATCTGGGAAGTCCTAGCTTCTCATGTTAAGATAAAGCAGTTTCTGTCCAGGCTATATATGTCATGCTAGTCCCAAAGTGGACAGTCCACAGAGAAAGTTAAGTATTGTGGCCTCATGCTTTTCCTCCTTACGTCCTTCACCCTTTTACTACTTACACCAGAAATAAAAACTAAAAATGAATAGCAGCCATTTACAGTTCTTCATTACATATGCCCCAATTTTTTGTTTTTTCCAAAAATGCAGGTGTTTTAAAGGTATTATAACCCAGAAAACAGACAGCAGAGTTCTGGGGTTTTTTTAATGATTGCAGAAATTGGCCTGCGGTATGTAACATTCTTGCTCCCTTTCAACAAGTTAAAGCATCTGCTCCTTTTATGAGTTAGTTAAACCTTAAATAGGAAAAGCCACACCAAATGTAGCCCCTATTTGTGTCACTAAATGCTTCATTACCAAAAATACATATGTTGAGTCCACTTTGGGGCATGTTTATCTTGAAATCACAAAAGACCTATTTCCCCCAAGATAAGGTATGTATATTTTTCTTTGTCTTACCCTTTGTTACTGAAATTTTAAGTTCATTTTCCCTGGATGGTTGAAATTTATAATTTATTTTGAGGTGGTTAGATACATTTATTGCACCTATTCTCTGAAAACCTTTATGTTATATGGGAAAAACTATACATGACGTTAACTTCCTCAAAAATAGGAGAGCACAGTGGGGGTTTAGAATCATGGAAACCTTGATCATGTCTTGGCTCTGCCATCTCCTGGCTGAGTGACCTTTACTTATCTACTGTGAGTCACTTTATTTGTCTAAACCTTGGGCTCCTTTTCATCTACCTGTAAAATGAAAGTAACTATAGGTACTACATCTGGTTGTGTGAAGAGTTTTTAAGATGATGGACCTACTGCCGTCAGCATAGGGTCTGGTTCCTAGTAAGCACTTAACAAGTGTTAGCTGCTATAATTAATTATGGGAAGTACACAGTATACTTTTGTGTAGAAAATGAGGGAAGCTCGGGATTTTAGAAAGAGAAATGTGCTCGGGATCTGGAGTTGCAGCCCCACCCCTGAGGTCATGAATTTCACTGTAGCATGATCTCCTGGTTGATGACTGATTGAATTCCTAGTTTGGTCCCTTGCATGAAAAGTACTAATCTCATTGTAGTAAATAGTGACTTAAGAGACTAGTAGATCTGAGAATAACATCTCATGGAGAATTCCTTCACTTAAGAGAGGGTGTTATGTTTTCTTTCAAGGAGACGTGGGGTGGAGTCAGGGGACCAACAGTAGTCAGAGCCTTGTAACCGCTGCTCTGTGTCCTCTGGCAAGTCACCTCTCCCCTTGAGGGGTACCTCATCTGTAAACCTGAGGAGACGGGCTGAATTTTCTATGGGCCCAGCCAGTTCTGCAGAATCTCTGCTGCTTAAACATGTATGTCTTCGAATATCTCCTTTATCTCCTTGGCTTATTACAAGAAATAGGAATTTTAGAGGGGTAAAAAAACAGATGATTTTCTGTTGCATATTCCCTATTAAGAATAAAGGAATTTTTAAACAGGGACTTTTCTGTCTAAAAAGATCACATTTACACAGGAGCTTAGTTGGGGTGAGGATGACATTGCCTTTGTTACTTAAATTCAGACAACTAGAAAAGGAGTTCACTGTTCTCGGTAAGTTGGTGGGAGATGTCAGAGAGTGATTATTTGTAACTGCTTCATAGGGTCTTTCTGCATTTCTTTCCCTTCCCCCTTTTTGTTGTCAATGTGATACTTAAACAGCCTTCATTTGCCATGAATCAGCAACCTAACTTTAAAAGCCTTTATTCACTTGTTCTACTGAACAGAGTTTCTTTATCTCCCTTCACATACATCTCAGAGGGGCAATTCTAATAAGAATGTTCTTCATTGGTGCTGATAATACTAAGTGCAGCTGCAAATTAACTGTATCAGCTCATGACCCCAGCAAGTGATGTTCCTACGAATAGTAGACTAAGAAATATTGGTTATAATAAAAGCAGGTCATTCCTTTAAATTATTTTTCAAGTCCTTGAGCTTGACCAGTTCATTTTCCCTGGATGGTTGAAATTTATAATTTATTTTGGGGTGGTTAGATACATTTATTGCACCTATTCTCTGAATAAATGGATTGTTCAGTAATGCCAGTGCCAGAGAATCAGTTCTGTTCTACATGTAAATCTCTTTGTTCTCTAAGAAGATGATTTCAGCATTAGCTCCACATTTTCCATTAGGTATGTTAGGGAAAATAGTTAGATACGTATCCTTCTTTACTATTCAGATTCCAAGCACACTTTAAGCATATAGATTCATTTTTTGTTTCTGTAATTTTACAGGAAATTATTAGTTCCCTGCCTAACATAGTAAATGACAAATATGGGAGGAAGGTCCTGTTGTACTTACTAAGCCCCAGAGATCCTGCACATACAGTCCGAGAAATAATTGAAGTTCTGCAAAAAGGAGATGGAAACGCACACAGGTGAGAACAAGTAGAATGGTTTGAGCCCTTTATTCCCTCCGCTCTGTTTATTAAATTTGAATAGCCCGTGCTTTTCAGAAACTGCTCACATATGCACACCCTTTCTCATGCTTCCTCTCTATCTCAAACTCAAAAGGTGAGTCCCGTTTTTAAACCTGTAGTTTGGCAGACTCTTAAAGTTTTATCTTGAAAAGGAAATAGAAGCTCAGAACAATGCCTCTGAGCACCTGGCATATGGTAGACACTCAGGTGGTGGTTTGTTTGGGTCTTGTTCTGTTTGTAAAGCTCCTGGTATTGCATAGTTAAGTACTCTACAGAGAGTAGAGTCCATAAAGGAATCTAAACGTATGTTGTCTTATAAGGTATTTTCTTGTTTGTGTTTTAGATTGGTTCAGGGTTTTTTTGCATTACATAGGCCAGCTTCATTTATTAAGTGCTTGTTCTGTGCCAGGCACTATTCAGAAGCTGGGGCACAAAAGTAAAAGACAGATACCCCACCTTCTCAATGATGATTGCCTATATACACAATCAAAAGACAGATAGTTACAATACACTATAACACCGACTGCTACAAGCCCTTAGAGGTTTTTGTCATAATAAGCTCACCATATTTCCTTTGCCATTTATCTTACCTTAATACCCCATTTAACATGTTCAACAGTAAGAAAGATACAGAGATTCGCCGAAGAGAACTCTTAGAGTCCATCTCTCCAGCTTTGTTAAGCTACCTGCAAGGACATGCCCAAGAAGTAGTGCTGGATAAGTCCACCTGTGTGTTAGTGAGTGACATTTTGGGAGCTGCCACTGGAGACGTTCAGCCTGCCATGAATGCCATCGCCAGCTTGGCAGCAGCAGAGCTGCATCCTGGTGGCAAGGATGGAGAGGTAATGTGCTCTTAACAAGACGGGTGGGAAAGTTGCAGTGCATGCAAAAACTCCAGTTGCTGAGAACATTGCCTTAAAGAGAAGCTTAATGGTAATTACTTCAACTCCCCTTACACCAGCAGTGCATTTGAAACTGAATTCAAAATACAATGTCATTAAAGCACTGTCTCAAAAACTTACTATGACTGCATGTTACCTAAAGTAAAAACACAGTCCTCTTAATGTGCCTCTCTGTTGTCCATGAATGGCCCTAGGCTGCCTTTCCAGCATATTCTATGCCTAGTTCTATTTTGAATTTGCTGTGGATTTTTGAACCTCTCTACACTTGTACATGCTTCTTCCCTCAGTCTACAGTAGAAAGCCCTACTCACCCTTCAAGTTCCCCAGAATCCTTCTCAGTGAAGTCTTCCCTAATTCCCTCTTCTTTAAAAAGTCGTTGCTCTTTCTGATAGCTCCTGGCTACATTAGTTGGGCCTCATGATACTCTGCCTTGCATCTTCTTCAGTTCATTGATTCATGTACCTAATACTATGCAGTGGTCAACACTGTCGTCCCCCACCCCACCCCACCTCCAAAAAAGCTTTATCATTTTGGTAGAGACAATATTTAAATATATACACATATACAGACAATTATTTATTATTGAGATAAACTCTATGAAGGAAAACTATGGGTTCTATGAGAGGCTATAAGAATGGGAGCCAGCCTTTCCCAGGAAGGTGCCTGGAGGCAGTGAGAGCTATGATGAGACCCATACGATGAGTAGCTGGGGGAAGAACAGTAGAAAGAAGATTCTAGGCAGAGGGAATAGCATATGCAGCAGTCTGAAGGAAGGAAGGAGCTCCGCTTATGTGAAAACAGGCTTAAGGGGTTGGAAATCAGTGACAGGGAAGAGGAAAGCAGAAGCCAGAGCATGCAGGGCCTTTGTCCCACACTTGATTGTAAGCTCCTGAGGAATAGGTGTGTATGAGGAGCCTTCTGTTTAATGATGTATGAGGTAAGAAAAGAGAAATGGGCTGTGGATCTGAGAGCAGCCCTGGCTCTGCTCTCATAGAGCAGATCATATTAACAAATTGGGAAGATGATGTATAAGGAATGTTTTCTCTGTAAGAAGATTGAGCCCATTGTCTCCCATGCTTGATAAGGAGAGATCTCAGGTACTATTGTAACAACAGATAAGGCCCTTGAAACAAGAGTAAGATGGAGTGGAAAGATTTCTTGGCCTGCGTGTCAGATAGTACCCCTAATGTAGCCACACATATTTAAACATCATTCAGCATTAGGTATTGTTTTTGCTGTAGTGTCTGTCCCCTGGATTTATTTGTACCTCAGAACTGCATATTGGAATCTGAAAAGTAGTTCGCATGCTCCTCAGACAAGCATTGTGGTGGTGCTGTTCAAATTAGAACTCATGAAGCTGAGCCTGAACTGCTGTCTTGAATAACCATTTTTATTTCAGTATGGGGTTTGGCAGAGAAATCTGGTCCCTCCAGGTGAAATGATCAGCCTAGCTAAAGATCTCTTAAGCCTTGTGGACCTTTCAACTTGGCTGAGTTCTTATCTGTATGTGGTGCTATAGAATGGATTATAGGCCAGGCATAAGTGAAAACAACTTTTTTAACGTCTCTTCGACCCCTTGTAGCTTCACGTTGCCGAACATCCAGCAGGGCATCTGGTTCTGAAGTGGCTGATAGAGCAAGATAAAATGGTGGAAGGAAACGGGCAAGGTAGGCCGTGAGACTGGACCTTTTTTTTGTACTTATGTGGAATTTCAGTAATTCCTGGCCTCCCTGAGCTTTATGCTGTCCATTTATGTTCAAATGAAACTGTTGAGTGTTGAAAAATGATATCTGTGAATAAGAAATGATTTAGTGGTTACAAATAATGCTTCAGTATAAATGCTGGAAATTTGTATCTTGGAATCCTTTAACTTTTCTCTTTCCTACCCTCCCTCTGTCCACCCCCTCCTCTACTACTTCAGACTTCTAACCGGGCTTGGCCAATGCCCTAAAATGCCATTCCATTCCATGAGGATGGAGAGGGGGATTTTTGAGTATCATTACCCCATTTGAAAAGCATGATATTTATCTCTAGTTTTGAAGAAAGGCTAAGCAAAAGAAAATTATCCTCATTAGAGGATTTTGAACTGGTGCCTATTTGACATTGAAATGTATGTGACCAACGAGTGAGCCTTGGCACTTTCTGGTTTTCCTAAGCCTTAACAGCTGCTCTGTAGAAATTCGGCTTTCAAGAGGAGGACCGCATCTTTTATCTAATTGAAGAGTTCATGCCATTCCCCTCTTTAGTCCTGTCTCTGCCCAGACCGTCTCTTACTAAATTCAAACTCCATCCAGTATTTTAGCCAATAGAGATTTTTTTCCCCCACTGAGTTAAACTGGTTTGGGTTTTCTATTACTGTGTCTGAAAAAAGTGTGTGAATTTCGCCTTGAAGCAAGTTTCGGTTCTAATGGCTAGTGAGGCAATCAGTATAGCAGTAGCGCTGTCACTTCTCACTCGAAGAATAGAGACTTGGAGCTATTTTTCACTAGACATCTTTAAAATAGTTGAGCTTTTTTAGTTGAGCTTTTGTGTCAGAAAAGATGTCTGGCTTTTAAAGTCTGAAGAATTTTCAAGTGACTTTTCTCTTAATTAAATTGCACACACATCCCTAAAACATGCTTGTTTGGGCCTGATATGTTTATGATACTCATGTAGCACCAAGTGAATGTGGCTAATATCTTTGTTATCTGTTGCTATGTAATAAGGTATCTCAAAAATTAGTTTTGAAACAATAATTGTTCGATCAGGGTTGGTGGAGTTTGTTTCTACTCAGTCATCTGGGGCACTCAGCTTGGAGTTGGAGTATCCACTTCCACAATGGCTGGCAGCAGCTGAGGCCAACAGTCCCAGCAGCTCCTGAGGCTGCTTGGTCTTCCTCACAGCATGTGGTTGGATTTTAAGAGAACAAAGCAGGTGCTTGGTACTTTCATGATTTAGCCTCAGAAGTTAACATCACTTTTACCATACTCCCTTGGTTAAGCTAATCACAAAGACCTACCCAAATTCAAAAGAAGACATTGTTCCACCTCAGGGATAGGGAACGTATTCTAGAAGAGTGCACAGGACAGGAAATGTTGTGGTCACCTTTGGAAAACACCATCTGCCTGATGAGCTGATCTCTGTCCCTTCTTAGCATGTGCCATGAAAAGCTAAATAGCCATAGGCCTGTTAGCTTTTAAAGGCTCCTTACATTTGGGCATCTTTGAATGAATTGTACATGCTTCCTACCCAGGATGTTTGCCTTCAAGATAGGCTGTACCTACCTTCATCTGCACTAGATTCTGGCCTTCAGAATTTCTCCTTTGTCCAAGAATCAGTACATTTAGATGGCACAGGGAATAATAATATGCTAAAACCTTGAGACTCAAATATAATGTAATCAGAAAAAAATGAATGGTGCTTTTGATACGTGAATGTCTAGCTTTGTAGAGAGAAATTGCTAGGCGTCAGCCAGACCTGTCATTTGACCACTAGTTGTATTCATGGCGCCTTCTGAGTGAGCATTTTCCATGAGGGAACACTTGATTTCAACCAAACATGAAGTGCTACTGTCAAACATTTACTTCCTGAATACCTTTCAGGTCAAAGTTAAATCATTAAATAGTATGAAGAAATACAGACATGACCAAGTGAGTATTTTATAAGAATTCATTTTTCTCATGAGTAATTACTGCTAAACATAGCTTAGGATTTGGAGTTGAAAGAAATGGCTGCATTTGTAAAAGCATAAACCTGAGCTGGAGTTTCTAGTGTTGAGATGGGGTGAGAAATCTTAGGTTTTTTTTGGCAGATATAAGGGCACTAAAAGAAATTGGGAGTTTAAATATTGGTGTACTATGTTCACTAAATTTCAGTATATTTTACAGGTTGTTTTGCAAAAACACTTGTAGAGCATGTTGGTATGAAGAACCTGAAGTCCTGGGCTAGTGTAAACCGAGGTGCCATTATTCTTTCAAGGTATGTATAATGTATGCCTTTTTCTGTCCATGGTCCTCCTGAATGCCTACATTCAAAAGACACTCCTTCACCCTTATTTCTCAGTTGTAATATTTGTTTCTGATAGTCTAGGGGTCTTCTGGTTACTGGTAAACCACAGAAAGCAAATGTCACTCTTTCAGTCCTTCAAATTTTTTTTCATCTGCCCTCTTTTGGATGTCAAGGACCATAAAATTAGGATTTTCACAAGGTGTCATGTGATTGTTTCACATTTATGGTTTTGACCAAAAAACATTTTTTCTTTCAAGAAAGCCATCTGTGTCTGACTAATTTATAGAGATCCCTTTCACTGCCTCTTCTTTTTTCCCCCCAGATTATAAAGCCCCTCACATCCAGTCATTGTAAATTATGTAATTGGTAGGACGTATATCGTGTTTTCTGTAGCATTATTTTCACCATTACTAATTACAAAGGTCAAAAAAAGTTGATAGCAACTGGTTCACCTATTGGCATATAGCATTTGTTTGACTAAAAATTTATATTATTAAATAAGTCAGTAGTTCAGCTAATATAACAGCTAACCTGGTTTTCATTCCCGTAAGTCTGTTAGAACACATTTATGCCACCCAGACAGATAGGTGTCTGAAGGAGAGCATATTTTTTGTTTGATTTTTTTCCTTTTTAAAATTTCATTAATTTTTACCTTTTGAATGCCTTTCACCCATTTCTCAACACACACACATACCCCCCAGCCTACCCCACCTTTGGCAATCACCAATCTGTTCTTTGAGCTTGGTTTTTTTGTTTTTTGAGTGTTTTTTAGATTCCACATATGAGAGAGATTGTATGGTGTTTGTACATTTGATTGTTTCACCAATTTATGGTTTTGACCAAATGTAATTATATTCTTTTTTAATGAATTATTCTTGTCCCTATGAAACTGTGACAGTTGTTTTTTGAATCATGACTAACTTTTCATATAATATTCTTTCATCAGTTTCAACTATTCTAAAAGGATTCTAGAACCATTTTCTACTGAAGTCTGCATGCTAATCATTTATTTCTAATTAAAATGATAGAAAACTGACTTGTATATTGTTCCCTGGACATAGTTATGTTTAGTTTATAATTTATAGGTCATAGAAATTTCCATGCATTCTTTTCCCAGATGAAACCCTTCTCTTAACAGCATTCATTTTAAAATAGATTTGTATGTTTTGAAGCAATTACTGTTGCTTTTTTTTCCCCTGCTGTTACTAATTTGAAAAACAGATACCAATCTTTGTTTGAATTTCCCACAGTATTTTGCATACAATATGCAGTGCAATTTAATCTGTACTGTTTGTAAATGTTGTATTTATTCAATAAGTTTTTTGTATACATTTGCTCACAAATACATCCCATCTGAGCATTCATTTTATCAGGTGATTCAGCATCTCTAAACACATGGATGATAAAGATCATTTTGTTCATTTCTTATTAAAATTAATTTTCCAGTTGATGTTAAACAGCCAGAATCCATTAGCTGAAACATGAACTTTTTTAATACGAATTTTTTTTACCAGGCATTTGCAGTGTTAACACCTACTGATGCATTCTTTCATTACACTCAATTAACTAAAAATGTCAGTGATGCCATGAAATTAATTTGTAAAGATTGCTTATCAATCAATCCAACTCTTGGGTGGATTCCAAACTTAAGAAGGATATTATAGGTTTATTATGGGATGCTACTTAGAATTGGAACAGAAGTACAGAAAATATTTGATATTCTAAAGGGAGGATGAACTATATAGATAATCTAGTAATTGATTAATACAATAATTGTTTTTGTTTGGTTTTAGAATACTGTCATGTGCTTGACTTGTTTGGTAAAATTTTCTGTTTATATTTTACTTAAAATGTGTGCAATTTCTTTTTTAATCTCTTTTTTCAGTAAGTGAAAAAACATTGGGGTGAAAAAAAATCAGACTTGTATGATACCTGAAAAATAATTCAAGGTAGCAGAATTCTCTAGCATTTAAAAGCATGGGCTCTAGACAAACTGCCAGGTTACAGTCCCAGCTCACTCTGTAGTCTTGGGCAAATTGTTTAGCTTTCCCAAGACTTAATTTTCTTGGCTGTAAAGTTATATTACTAATAATCCTGGGTTGTTAGGAAAACTAAAGAGATGATGCATATAAAATGCTTATAATTTATGTCCAATAAATGTATTCAATAAATACTTTTATTACTATTATGTGTTATGTGACTATGTGCTTAGCCAAGGTGTATAAAATTGAAAAACCTTGGGAGTCACAAATCTGTTGAAAGTTACTCTGCAACTTCTTCAGCTTTGCAGGTGGCTTTTTGCCCACAAATGGCGGAATGCTGCTTGGTGCTCCTAACTTACCTGCCTTTATTGACATGATAGAAGTTATTGGGACCAGGGACTCTAGAAAATGCTGAGTAATCTCTTTCTAGGATGTGTTTCAGAGGTTAGCCTCTAAATGTGGTCATGAAAAAGTTGGGGGAGACCAGGACATTCAGCCCTGGTATTCTGTGGTTAAGTGCCTGTGTCTCAGCCCCTGTAAAGAGAAAGGGGCCTTGTTACTAGCCTCCAGGGGTCCCATTCACTTGTGAGGATAGAGCATGCTAGCAAGATGTCAGAAAGCAGAGCTGACCATATATTATTTAATGGCTCACATTTATTAATTGCTTATTAAGTATCAGACACTGACTGGGTGCTTTAGGTACAAGACCATTTGCACCTCAAAAAGCAACCCTGTGAGGTAGAAGGTGGTTTCTGTTGTTGACCCCATTCTACAGATCAGAAAACTGAATCTGAGAAAATTTAAATAGCACAAGCCCTAGGTTGTACAGTGACTGAGTGGTGGAGGCAGGTTTCAAATCCAGGCAGTTTAGCTCCAAGTTAAAGTTATTCACACCTGCACTAAATGTTTTTAGCTCCAGAGTTCAGTGAGATGGCCATTAACTGCACGCCTTTCACCACCCCACCCCCCGCCCTGCAACTTCCGTGTGTTTACCCATTCAGTCAGGTTCATTCCATCACGCAGTGAGCACTTCTTGGCCATCTGCTCTGTACGTGTGGTGCCATGGAATAAAGTAATAAAGCATGAGGTCCCTGCTCTTGAGATTATCTAAGTGAAGAAAAGGTAGAATAGGTGTGGTAAATAATTTTAAGGTAGGGTGTTAGTCCTAAGATAAAGTAAAGGAAGGACTGATTTTGTATGGAACAATTGCTTTTCTGTTTGCTTGAGTGACTCTATCAGCAAAATTACAAAACAGTTTTTATTTATGTGATTTTAGAATATAGAGTATCACAATCCAATGAATGTTTTTATGGTTACATATATATGTAGTTATATTTTATAGATACAAGACTTGTCTCAGAAGTCAGTGAAGTTTTTATACTATGGGTGCAGATAGTATTTGCAGGTGATTTTTATGAAATTTACTATTTTATCTGTTAATTTTTGTCTTTTCTCTTCAGCCTTCTCCAGAGTTCCAATCGCGAAGTTGCAAACAAAGTCAAATCTGGGCTGAAAAGCCTGATTCCCACATTGGAAAAAAACAAAAACACCAGCAAAGGAATAGAAGCGCTACTTGAAAAACTGACTGCATAGGTGGAAACAGTTAAGAACAAGATGAAATCATTTTTCCTATTCTGTTTCTCCAGTGCAGAAGAGAAGGGCTGGGGTCCACCTTGCTGGTAATTTGGGTGCTCTGTATTTGTTTCTTCTTATATTGAATCTATTTATAAAGTAGTTTCTAAAAATAGTCTTTTTTTTAATCTAGCCATCTCCTCTTATCATACTGAGTAGTAAGAAAAATCACAGTGTGAGGTAGTAATGTAAGAGGTTTAACAGTCATACACAGTGGGAACAACCTAATATGTAGGAAGTAGTTTGATGAGTTGTTTCAGGGGAGAACACATCTTTGTGAGCAATAGTTGAAGAAGGCTTCACGAAATAGGTGGCACATGAGAGGACCTTGAAGACAGCAGGTTGTGGAAAAGAAAGGCCACAGAGAGTCTTGGGTGGGAGCAGTCAGGTGGAAGTTAATAGGTTTAAACTCACCTTCAGGGAGTCTTAGGGCCTTGATGGGTACAGGGAGGAAGGATGATACTCTGTACCAAGGGTGGCCACATTCCCAGCTACCTTTGAGATTGGGTTAGATTTTGTTCAAAAGCCACTCGAGCAAGTTAAGGCTCTAGGGGCAGATGTGCTAGGTGAATTGGGATCACATTATAGTCAAGGTTGCTAGGGAAATCTCCCTAACTTTGGTTCTGGGCCTTCCAAGTAAATGATGAGCTCTGTGCTGAGACTTCCTCCCTTGTGACTGTCCCTAAAGTTAAAGTTGAAGCCTACAGACTTTGAGTTAGAAGGAAGGAGATGCAAATTTGTAAGCCATGCAAAATTTTCAATTGAAGTGCAGATAGGATGTTTGAATTTTAAAACTGCTTGGCCTTTAGCAACAGAAAAGCTGGGCAGACTGGTAGAGCCGTTAGGCTCAGCAGCCCTGTCTGTGAGTGCCTTTGAGAGCAGGCCTTGGTGCTTTCTGCAAGTGGCCTGCTGTAACAGGACACTCACTGTGGTCTGTCACAGCAGGTGCACCTGCTGGAGAATTGCTTTGCCTTTCCTGACCTGACTGCAGGGTCCCAGGACTATTCCCAGTGTACAAGCTACCAGGATTCCACCTGCCACCCTCTCCTGCAGAGAGCATTGACCCTTGCCCAAACGGCAAAAAAGTCATACCTGCCACTCATGAATAGTCAGGTCTAAGGGAGGAAGTGGGATAGTTGGGGGAGGAGGTGAATGGGGAAAAGGCAACATCAGAACTTGATTTTGTTTGCCAAATACATTGTGAGTTTGTGCTTTCCATTCAGAAAAGCAGGGTGGGGGGGAACCCTGCTATCTGTTCCCTCTATGAGACTAAAAAAATAAAATAATGGACATAATTTTAAAAGAGTATAACAAAAACAACACTCCTTCCTCTGCCCTCCTCCTCCTTACCCCTGCATTGCCCTCCCCAGAAGTAACTAATTCCAGTTCTCTTCAGCTCTGCTAGGTTTTGAAATATATAGTTTGGGGGAAGGGGGTATTTTTGATCTGTCAGTTGTAGGCATTTTATTTTGACATCCTATTCTGGGAAAATACAGATTAAGACTTTTCAGCCACCACTGTTCCCCGTTCCCCCACTTCTGTTGTCTCTCTTGCCAATAGAATTGCATCATTTTTCATAAATCAGTGCTCAGGGTTTACGTGATTACACTGACCTAAGCTGTTAAATACTGAATTAGGTAGTGAACAGTCATTACATTTCCTATTCCATTTTATTTTTCCTGGAATTGATAATTACCTCATTTATTTTTATTTGTTTATTTCTCTACATTCCTATTACTGATTTTTCCAAACTTTTCATCAGAATTGCTTTAGCTCGTCTCTTAACAGTTACCATCTTCCTGCCTGGTAAGGCTCCCATGTTATTCTGGTGTCTGTCCCTTTCCCCCTGGCCCTAGTATCCTGATGGTCTGATTGAGAATTTCCTATCCAGTGTGCCTTGAGTGGGCCATAGAAGTCCGGAGATTTTAACAACTTTTGTTGTTACTCCACTGGGCCATGCAAACATTTCTTGTGTGTTTTGTGCAAAAGAGCAGTGGTATGAACTAATCCTGGGGGCCCATTCCTTAAGTCAGTGAAGAATTTAAGAAGGAGCCTGGTTGATGAACCTTAGAAGAAAAGTGGTGTTCCTTGGAAAGGTTTCTTAGATCATTCACCCACAAAGAGGGTCCCTCTCCTGCCCACTGACTTTGATATATGCAGATCAGATACTTAATTAAGATCTGTTGCAATATCTTGAAGCCGTGAGAGGAGACCGAAAGCATGCCAAGGATGACTGAGAAAAGGTGGAAAGTTGAGCTGCTGCATAAATCAACTCCTGGAGCTGCCCTACTCTTGGACTTCTGGTTGTGTGAGAGAACGAACTCCCATTTATCATTTAAGCCATTTTGAATTGGATCTTTAGAAACTTGCAGCCAAAAAAAGTGTGCTCACCTATCTCTGAAAACTAATTTCCACACTACCAACACATCCGAGTCAGCTAGCATGTCCACTTCCTCTTGGAGATGTCCCTTTGGAGCCAGCTGGCTTTGTGGACATCCTGAGGAACCACTGTATAATCACCATCATCGTCCTCAGCCTTCCCCTCACTCTCCTATGGAGAGCTGTTTCTAGGATTCCTGTACTTTTTCTTGCTTAACAACCTTTTTGGAATGGGGCACAATCTCTAGTAACTTCCTGAGAAGAAATGCTGATGAGGTAAAATTTTTGTCAGAATGTCTTTCTTAATACCCTTTCATACCCGGGTAACTAGTTTAGCTGAATATAGATTTCTAATTTGAAATTAAATTTGCATTATAATCTTGAAGGCATTGGTCAGGATTTTTCAGGCTTACGTAATTGTTATGGAAGTTCAATGCCATCCTTATTCTCAAGCTTTAGTATGTGGTCTTTTTCGTGGGAGGACAGAGTTTCTCTGAAAGGTTACACAACTTTTTAATTCCGTTACCTTTCACAGTCGCGTGCATTAGTATCTGACTTGTATGCCGGGAACTTGTTGAGCTGTTTTAGTCAGAAAAGTGAAAACCTTCTGTTCTGGGAGTTGTGTTTATATTGTTTCTCTGATTTTTTTCCCACTTCTGTTTTATCTACTCGTTTTTTTTTTTGGAATGACCCAAGATTTTGGATGCTGTTTTGGTCCTCTAATTTTCTTTTTAAGTTCTTCAGCTTTTTGTCTGCGTTTTCTGCCAGCCCTTCCACTGAAGTGTTGTTTTGTTTCTTAGGTAAAAATCTCTCTTAAATCTGGGGATGTCGTCTTTTATGTTTGTTTTGTTTTATTATGCTTTGTCTCTCTTCTGTTGTGCTCTTTTTATTTATTTGGTCTCTTCTATTTGAGGCTTTCCTGGAGAGATCTTTGGCTCTCCCTGTGTGTGTAAGACACTCAGATCTAACCATGACGGGCAGGCCCATCCTGCTCTGCTGTTGACTGTTCATTACACAGGTGCACATGCTGCCATTCGGTACTGGAATCTGCAGGTGTCAGGATCTGTAGGCCTTTGGTCTGGGGCCATTCGGTGCCTCTGGGGAGAAATCCACCTGCTAGCCAGTATTCTGGCTGCTCAGCACTCGGTGTGTAGATTTTAATGAGCCCACCTGCTTTCAGTACAGTGTCTCTTCCTCATGCTTTCTTGTACTTGAACCAACATGAGTCTACAAAATAAACTGTCAGCCTTCTGCCAAGGTGTTGAGTGGTAGCAAACCAGTTTTGGCCAGTGCCCCTATTTCTCCATCACAGGCTTGGCCTACTTTCCCCCTTACCTAACATCTCTAATTGCTGTATTTTCAGTACATCACGGTGAGAATGAACCTGTCCCTCTGCACACACTTGGTGCTCAGGTTCCTCAGCCCTGCCACCTTTCCTGCTGCTCTCTGTTCTCCCAGGTGTTTGTTGCTGTCACTCATGCACCAATGGCTTCTCGCTCATTTAGTTTGTTCTTACAAGTTTATGTCGTTTTTATTCTTAGCAGAAATCTACCCATGGTTTTAACCAAACTGAACCAACCCACCTGAATGAAGAATTTGTTTTCCGTGGAAGTTTCGTGATTTGAGAATGTCTTTAATTTTAAAATTCGGCTTTTACAATTTTCAGATTTCACCAATCTGTTGTTTTAGCAGGGATCAGATGATGCGTTGAAGGAGAACCCCATTTCTCTTTAAGCCTGGAGTAATGTGCATTCACTTAATAGAAAGAGCCCTTGGAGGAAATGGCTTTCTGCATGCACAGATTCAATGGCTTGACTCTTTAAAATCAGAGATGGCACTTCTGTTACTCTTTTCCATTAAATTTTGAAAAGGTTACCTCTTAATTATAGCAGATTAATCACCTTTAAGAGTAAGTCTTGGAGTGGGGATTAAAGATGGCGCCGTAAGAGGTGAGACGGAGGCTTCCTCCTAAAACCTCATATAATATGAAAATAAAGCTACATCAACTACTCTTGAAAGAGCAACAGGAAAGAGGATGGCAACAAACTGCTTACACCTGGAGACAAGAGCACCCCTCATAGAAAAGGGTAACGTACTAAAGCTGTGGTCCTGCGGGATCCAAGCCCTTCCCCTACCCCAGCTCACCAGTGGGAGGAACAGGAATGGAGCAGGGAGGGAGTGGAGATGTGGGACTACTGAATACCTAACTCTGGAGATCTGCTCTGGGAGCGCAAACCTACATTACATGGTGCTTGCATGATACTCTTGTAATTAGGGGGTTGGAAAGCTAAGACAGGCAGAATTCCTGGAGAGACTAAGAATCCAGCTGCTTGTGAAAGCACGGATCCATACCCAGCTGCTCGGGGACAAAAGAAGGGCGGGCAGTCTGAGAGACTTCCTAACAAAGAAGTCCTTAGCAAGAGAGCCGCTAAAGGGGCAAGGTTTGCACGGAGTTTACTGCTCAAGAGAAAGGACAGGCAGACAAAATTGTCCGGGTGCATTCTGCCCAGAAGGTTGGGAGCTTTCAAGATCTTCAGGTGCTCCAGCTCCCTGGCTGCCTGCACAGCTCCAAGAACCCCTTCTGTGACAGGCAGACTAGTGCGCCTTTCTTCTGGCCAGCCCCACTGGGCTTGCAAACTGGGAAATCCTTCCCTGGTGTTAGGCCACCCGGAGGGAAGATCTGTCTATAGCAACTAAAAACGCAAAGCACAGAGGCTTATACCTCTGTGCTCAGCCCACTGGTTCAGGCAGTGGAGACAGGCATAGCAGCCAGGAACCAGCAAACAGCCCTTTCCTCCCCAGAGGCACCAATACCACTCCCCTACAATCCCCACATTGCTTCAGGGGCTGAGCAGCTCCAGAGAGTAGAGCTTCTGGGCACTAGAGGGCGCCATACACAAATATGAAACGCCAAAGGAACCTGGTCCAGAGTAAAATTATGAACACAAAGCCTGAGAAAGATTTAAATGATATGGACCTTATGACTCTCCCTGAAAGGGAGTTCAAAATAAAAATCATTAACATGCTCATGGAGGTACGGAAAGATATTCAAGAACTCAGGAATGAATTCTGGTCAGAGATCCAATCATTGAAGAACACAATGGACGGTATTAAAAGCAGATTGGATACGATGGAGGAGACAATAAATGAAATAGGAACTAGAGAAGAGGAATATAAAGAAGCTGAGGCACAGAGAGAAAAAAGGATCTCTAAGAATGAAAGAATATTTAGAGAACTGTGTGACCAATCCAAACGGAACAATATTCGCATTATAGGGGTACCAGAGGAAGAAGAGAGAGAAAAATGGATAGAAAGTGTCTTTGAGGAGGTGATTTCTGAAAACTTCCCCAATCTGGGGAAGGAGATAGTCTCTCAGGCCATGGAGGTGCGCAGATCTCCCAACACAAGGGACCCAAGGAAGACAACAGCAAGACATAGTAATTAAAATGGCAAAGATCAAGGATAAGGACAGACTATTAAAAGCAGCCAGAGAGAGAAATAGGATCACATACAAAGGAAAACCCATCAGGCTATCATCAGACTTCTCAGCAGAAACCTTACAGACCAGAAGGGAATGGCATGATGTATTTAATGCAATGAAGCAGAAGGGCCTTGAACCAAGATTACTTTATCCGGCAAGATTATCATTTAAATCTGAAGGAGGGATTAAACAATTCCCAGATAAGCAAAAGCTGAGAGAATTTGCCTCCCACAAACCATCTCTACAGTGTATTTTGGAGGGACTCCTGTAGATGGAAGTGTTCCTACAGATTAATAACTGTCACCAGAGGTAATAAAACCACAGTAAAGAAAACAGAACAGCTAATTACTAATAAAATGCAAAATTAAATTAACTATCCCCAAAGTCAATCAAGGGATAGACAAACAGTATAGAATATGATACCTAATATATAAAGAATGGAATAGAAAGAAAAAGGAGGAAACAAACAAACAAACAAAAAAAGAAGCTTTAGATTGTTTTTGTAATAGCATATTATGTTAGTTGTTAGACTTTTAGATAGTAGGGAAGTTAACCTTGAACCTTTGGTAACCATGAATCTGAAGCCTGCAATGCCAATAAGTACATACCTATCCATAAACACCCTAAATGTAAATGGACTGAATGCACCAGTCAAAAGACATAGAGTCACTGAATGGATAAAAAAACCAGATCCATCTATATGCTGCCTTCAAGAGACTCACTTTAAACCCAAAGACATACATAGACTAAAAGTGAAGGGATGGAAAAAGATATTTCATGCAAACAAGGAGAAAAAAGCAGGTGTTGCAGTACTTGTATCAGACAAAATAGACTTCAAAACGAAGAAAGCAGCAAGAGATAAAGAAGGACATTACATAATGATAAAGGGGTCAGTCCAACAAGAAGATATAACCATTATAAATATATATGCACCCAACCCAGGAGCGCCAGCATATACTAACAGAATTAAAGGAGGAAATAGACAACAATGCATTCATTTTAGGAGACGTCAACACACCACTCACTCCAAAGGACAGATCAACCAGACAGAATAAGTAAAGACACAGAGGCACTGAACAACACACTACAACAGATGGACCTAACAGATATCTACAGAACTCTGCACCCAAAAGCAGCAGGATACACATTTTTCTCAGGTGCACACGGAACATTTTCCAGAATAGACCACATACTAGGCCAAAAAAAGAACCCAGTAAATTCAAAAATATTGAAATTCTACCAACCAACTTCTCAGATCACAAAGGCATAAAACTAGAAATAAATTTTAGAAAGAAATCAATAAAGGCTCACAAATACATGGAGACTTAACAACATTCTCCTAACTAATCAATGGGTTAACGACCAAATCAAAACAGAAATGAAAGAATATATGGAGACTAATGACAACAACAACACAAAGCCACAACTTCTGTGGAACGCAGCAAAGGCAGTTCTAAGAGGAAAGTATATTGCAATCCAGGCCTATTTAAAGAAGGAAGAACATTTCCAAATGAATAGTCTAAAGACACAATTACTGAAATTGGAAAAAGAAGAACAAATGAGGCCCAAAGTCACCAGAAGGAGGGACATAATAAAGATTAGAGAAGAAATAAATAAAATTGAGAAGAATAAAACAATAGAAAAAATCAATGAAACCAAGAGCTGGTTCTTTGAAAAAATAAACAAAATAGATAAACCCCTAGCCAGACTCATTAAGAGAAAAAGAGAATCTACACACATAAACACAATCAGAAATGAGAAAGGAAAAATCACGACGGACCCCACAGAAATACAAAGAATCATAAGAGAATATTATGAGAATCTATATGCTAACAAGCTGGAAAACATAGAAGAAATGGACGACTTCTTAGAAAAATACAACCTTCCAAGACTGACCAAACAAGAAACAGAAAAACTAAACAGACCAATCACCAGCAATGAAATTGAATCAGTAATCAAAAAACTACCCAAGAACAAAACCCCTGGACCAGATGGATTCACCTCTGAATTCTACCAGACATATAGAGAAGAAATAACACCCATTCTCCTTAAAGTTTTCCAAAAAATAGAAGAGGAGGGAATACTTCCAAACTCATTCTATGAAGCCAGCATCACTCTAATACCAAAACCGGGCAAAGACCTCACCAAAAAAGAAAATTACAGACCAATATCCCTGATGAATGTGGATGCAAAAATACTCAACAAAATATTAGCAAACCGAATTCAAAAATACATCAAGAGGATCATACACCATGATCAAGTGGGATTCATCCCAGGGATGCAAAGATGGTACAACATTCGAAAATCCATCAACATCATCCACCACATCAACAAAAAGAAGAACAAAAACCACATGATCATCTCCATAGATGCTGAAAAAGCATTTGACAAAATTCAGCATCCATTCATGATTAAAACTCTCAACAAAATGGGTATAGACGGCAAGTACCTCAACATCATAAAGGCCATATATGACAAACCCACAGCTAACATCATACTTAACAGCGAGAAGCTGAAAGCTTTTCATCTAACATCGGGAACAAGACAGGGATGCCCACTCTCTCCACTGTTATTCAACATAGTACTGGAGGTCCTAGCCACAGCAATCAGACAAAACAAAGACATACAAGGCATCCAGATTGGTAAAGAAGAAGTCAAATTGTCACTATTTGCAGAGGACATGATATTGTACATAAAAAACCGTAAAGACTCCACTCCCAAACTACTAGAACTAATATCTGAATTCAGCAAAGTTGCAGGATACAAAATTAACACAAAGAAATCTGTTGCTTTCCTATACACTAATGATGAACTAACAGAAAGAGAAATCAGAAAAACAATTCCATTCACAATTGCATCAAAAAGAATAAAATACCTAGGAATAAACCTAACGAAGGAAGTGAAAGACCTGTACTCTGAAAACTACAAGACAGTCCTAAGAGAAATTAAAGAGGACACTAACAAATGGAAATGCATCCCATGCTCTTGGCTAGGAAGAATAAATATTATCAAAATGGCTATACTACCTAAAGCAATCTACAGATTCAGTGCAATCCCTATCAAACTACCAACAGCTTTCTTCAATGAACTCAAACAAATAATTCTAAAATTCATATGGAACCACAAAAGACCCGAATAGCCAAAGCAATCCTGAGAAGGAGGAATAAAACGGGGAATTACGCTCCCTGACTTCAAGCTCTACTGCAAAGCCACAGTAATCAAGACAATTTGGTATTGGCACAAAAACAGACCCCCAGACCAGTGGAACAGAATAGAAAATCCAAACATTACCCCAAACATATACAGTCAATTAATATTTGATAAAGGAGCCTTGGATATACAATGGGGAGATGACAGCCTCTTCAGCAGCTGGTGTTGGAAAAACTGGACAGCTACATGTAAGAGAATGAAACGACTACAGTCTAACCCCATGCACAAAGGTAAACTCAAGGTGGATCAAAGACCTGAATGTAAGTCATGAAACCATAAATCTCTTAGAAAAAAACACAGGCAAAAATCTCTTGTACATAAACATGAGCGACTTTTTCATGAACATATCTCCCCGGGCAAGGGAAACAAAAGCAAAAATGAACAAGTGGGACTATATCAAGCTGAACAGCTTCTGTACAGCAAAGGACACCATCAGTAGAACAAAAAGACATCCTACAGTATGGGAGAATATATTCATAAATGACGTATCCGATAAGGGGTTGACATCCAAAATATATAAAGAACTCATGCACCTTAACAAACAAAAAGCAAATAATCCAATTAAGAAATGGGCAGAGGACATGAATAGACACTTCTCTAAAGAAGAAATTCAGATGGCCAACAGGCACATGAAAAGATGCTCCACATAGCTAATCATCAGAGAAATGCAGATTAAAACCACAATGAGATATCAGCTTACACCAGTGAGGATGGCCAACATCCAAAACACAAACAACAACAAATGTTGGTGAGGATGTGGAAAAAAGGTAACCCTCCTACACTGCTGGTGGGACTGCGAATTAGTTCAACCACTGTGGAAAGCAGTATGGAGGTTCCTCAAAAAACTCAAAATAGAAATACCATTTGACCCAGGAATTCCACTCCTAGAAATTTACCCTAAGAATACAGCAGCCCAGTTTAAAAAGGTAGATGCACCCCTCTGTCTATCGCAGCACTATTTACAATAGCCAAGAAATGGAAGCAACCTAAGTGTCCAGTAGATGAATGGATAAAGAAGATGTGGTATATATACACAATCGAATATTATTCAGCCATAAGAAGAAAACAAATCCTACCATTTGCAACAACATGGATGGAGCTAGAGGGTATTATGCTTAGTGAAATAAGCCAAGCCGAGAAAGACAAGTATCAAATGATTTCACTCATATGTGGAGTATAAGAACAAAGAAAAAAACTGAAGGAACAAAACAGCAGCAGACTCAGGGAACCCAAGAACGGACTAATAGTTACCAAACGGAAAGGGACTAGGGAAGATGGGTGGGAAGGGAGGGATAAGAGGGAAAAATGGGCATTATGATTGCCGGTGTAATGTTTGGGGAAATGGGGAGGGCTGTACAACTATGGGATGTGAACAATTTCCAGGGATGTGTTGTTTTAATTTGTCTAATTTTTCGCATACTATTCAAGATCAAATAGACAACATTCATCATGGTATTGATAAGTTTTCACAAATGCCTGGATTGTTAAGTTCGTTTTCTTTGTTTCATTGGATATGGCCTATAATTGTAGGTCTAATGCTGTTATGCATTTGTATTCCTGTTCTCCTAGTGTGTGTGCGGAAGGCAGTTTTTGGTCTTTTAAAGCCAATACAAGCATATGCTACTTTTCAAGAATTAACTTCAAGAAATAAGTGATTCCTTTTAAACAACTTTGTGAAATCATATACGGATTCCCCACCTGCATTTGCTGCAAGAAAATAATCATGTATATTGATTTTACCCAGAATTATAGCTGCTGGCTGTCCTCTCTTTCGTATTTTATCTCCCTGTTTGGTCCCCGGAGATGGCTGGTTAGCCAGAGACGGGTAAGATTCCTCACGGGAGGAACAACCTAAGACAGGCACAGTCGCAAGGGACCTCAGGTGAGCAACGTGGGGGCCAACTGAGGTGAGGCATAGAACCTCACCCCTCCAGACGAGAGAGACATTGCCTGTGACAAGCTATGTCACAGGCCAAGCCCAGCTAATCGTTATTCTGGTACCTTCCACAAATATATGCATATGCATTTGTGTCAATTAAAACAAAAAAGGGGGAAATGTGGGATTCACTTATAATTTAAGTATAGAAATCATATGAATAATCATAGTTGACTTGATTGATTATAGTAACTGAATCAGTTTCTCTGATATGACTGCCTTTGCATTGTTCATCTTGTGAGAACTTGTTCACTATGTTCCTTGCATTGTTCACCTTGTGGGAGCTTGTTCACTGTATTGGAACTTGTTCGTTGCATGGTGAGCAATAATGTCTTGTGTATTGAAAAGTTGTTAAGAGAAAAAACCTCAAAAGTTCACATCACAAGAAAAAATAATTTGTAACTATGTATGTTGAAGGATGTTAACTAAACTTACTGTGATAATCATTTCACAAAAAAAAGGGGAAAAAAAGTAAGTCTTACAAAGATGGTGTGTGTATTTTTCGAGTAATGGTTATGAGAGCACAAGTTCTCAAAAAACACAGCAGCAGTGAGTTCTTAGCCCCTAACTATAAAATACTTGTATACCCAAACTAATCAGCTAAAACAAAAATCTGCCATTTAAGCTTTTTTCTCACTTCTGATATTGCTGAACCTAAAGAACCTGAGTTTATAATCATCGCCATCTGTTACGGGCTGAATTATGACCCCTCACGTCTGTGTGTTGCAATCCTAACCTAGTGCCTCCGAATGTGCTGTATTTGGAGACAGCCTTATAAGAGGTAGCTAAGGTAAAACTAAGTCATATGGGTGAGCCCTATACAATATGACTTTTGTCCTTAGAAGAGATTAGGACCCATACCCATAAATAGAAGACTATGTGAGGACAGAGAAAACAGCCATCTACAAGCCCAGGAGAGAGACCTCCGAATGAAACCAAGCCTGCTCACTTTCATTTTGAACTTCTAGCCTCTGAACTGTGAAGAGATAAATTTCCATTGTTTGAGCCACCCAGTCTGTGGTATTTGTTATGGCTGGCCTAGCAAGCTGATAAACCATATTTCCATATCTAAATTTAAAGTCACTGCCACCAAAGTGTTTCAAATTCCCTAACCTTTTTCCTCAATGAATTTTTTAAGGTTTTTAAATGAACAGTTCAACCAGGAGAAACAGTGTGCTCTTTGGATTGCATGTCTTTTATGAATAATAGCTAAATGGCTGCTCTGCATTCCAACGTATGCAGATAGAAACTGATGGCAGTATACATGTTTGTACCCAAAACAGTGCCTTCGAAGATAGCACCATCCTTATAAAGGAATAGTGTCTGGGATCTTTCATCAAAATGTTTTATCCAGTTTTTAAACATGGACTATGCCCATTGCTGAATTTAAGTGGACAGAGAGAGCCACAGAAACATGGTAATGAGAGATTTTGGTCTATTACTCTCTTGTTCTTAGGGGAATTAATTATATCATAGGGGGAAATGATAAACTCTTAGTTGTGCCTAATATGTGAGGACTACTTGAGTGGAAGGTGATAGGAATCCGGTAAGGTTATGAGAATCATCCAGCCTTTTGTGCTCTTGATGACTATAATTAAGCATTATGAATAATTTAGATATTTTAAATGACCTCCAGATACATGAAAACAGACCTTTTAGATAGAAATCCTCTTGCATTTAAAACTCAAATTCTTACTGATACACTTCCAGTAAAGGCTGACTTGCTGCTATTACATTGAATAAATAGGCAGTGAAAGAATAAACATAGTTCTTAAAGACCTGTGTAACAGCAAGAACGTTCTTTTTGGGGAAAAGGACAAGTCTTGGATTTTATTTTTCTTGCCAAATCATCTATCTGTCCCATCTATATTGCTTAGTACCGTAGTTCTAAACACAGATCTGTTGGAATCCACTGTGTCTGCTTGGAATGATAACCTGGGGACATGCGTTTCTGTTTGGCTGGCACCTCTTTGAGGGTCGCCCTCCTCCTACATTTCCAAGTTGTATTTTGGTGGGATGAACCCATCATGGTCTGCCTCCACCAGGTGCATGTGACCAATCACAACACTATTCACTTGGCCACAATGATTAGTTAATGGGTATTCATCTGTAGCATCAAGTCAGAATCTGGCATGGGGTCAAAACCAGTGCATTTAGAGTCTGGGGCTTCTGTAAGAGAAATCATGAAAGACATTCTCCCCTCCCCTAGGATCTCAGCTCCTTTGTCACCTGGTTGCCTCCCTGGATATTACTGTATTTCAGCAATTCTGAAAATACTCCCTCCCCATCCCCACCCCCAGTTTTAACAAACCTGGAAGAATGTATCTTTGAGTCGGGATCATAGCATGGTCATTTTTAACAGGGAGCTTTTTTTCTTAGTGATCACTGAAACAACTTTGGGTCTTAGAGTCAAGGCATGTTGCAGTAGATAAAATTAAGGATTCTGTCTTTTCCTCTTTCTGCATAAGCCTGCTTTGCTTTTCTGTAGTTGGCCTTTTACCTCTTTCAAAATGTTTCTGTCTGGACTCCTAGAGGTGAGCAGGGTTTGGATAAGGTGTCTTCTATTGTATGTTTGCACACAAATCACAGCCCTTTGGAAAATGAAAATCAGGTAAAATTCGAGCCATTATAGGATGGTGGCTAGGGTCACTGGCCCAGAACCACATGGTGGTTTGAAGCCTGGATTTGTTAGCTCGTTATCCTTAGGCAAGTTATATAAGCTCTCTGTTTTCTGTTTTGTAAAAAGAAGATAATGCACACCTTGGGTCATGGTGAGGCTTAAATAAGTTTATGTATGTGAAATCCTAGAACTGGACTCAATACACAGATGGGTCTCACACTTAGGGCCAGGCTTCCACAAAAGCACATAGAACCGTGGGATTTGGGGGTCACTGGAATGGCCGCTGTTACAACTGTGAAGGTCATATCTTGGAAATCAAAGCTCCATCTTTTGAGGTTTTTATCAGACATTTAGGCAATCCTTTCCCCAAAATGCAAAATTACACTTGTACTTCGTGAGTATATATTGGCTAAAAAAATCACATAGAAACTGTCTTGCCAGTTGTTTTCAGCCCTGCGAAAGTTCGCTATGAATTCAGTGTGACCAAAGCAATGACAGTAGAACGTTCTTGGGGTGAAAGGGTTATACCCAACTTTATTTCCACATTGTCAGGTCAATCACTAAAATCCCATCCACTCAGAGCAAGTCTGCATGCAGCAAGCCAGTCTCTGCCTCTGGGCCTCTGTCCTCGGTGCTGCCACTACTCCAGCTTCTGCTCTGCTCTCCTGCAGCCTTGCAGCCGTGCCACCTTGTTGCCCAGAGCACTGGGCAGAGCTCCTTATATAGAGTCAGTAGCAACGTATTGCCCACACGTGTGTAGTGAGCTAGCCAACCAGGGCCAGGTGAGAATCCTGGCCACAGGAACTTTCATCAGTTATTACCCTTTCAGATAAATATTTTACAATTTAAACATCAGCTATGTACATTTGAAAAGTAGTCCAGGGTGTGAGCCATCATTCCATCTGTAGTTTGCGCTGTGGTAACAGAGGTTTGCCTGCCCTTCTTAATCCCTGCTGAGCACAGGTTAGGAAGCAGAGGTGAAAGCACTCGAGCCTAAATAGGCTCTTTTTAAAATGCTAGTAACCCTGGTAGGAACCACACCTTAGCTGCTGCCAGTAATTAACACCTGCCTTCCAAGTGTCCCAGCTCACTCAGGTAGGCTGACAGCTTAGACAGGTTGAAAAAGGAGTTTGTTGCCTTGAGGAAGGAGCAAGGGATAATTTGAGGTCACTTACCTGGGCCGGTTGGCCTAGGTAGAATAGAAAAGCTGGAGGAGGAGGGTTCAATCTGCGTACTAGTCCTGGCATCCAGAGATGAGAGTATGGGTCAGCACCAGGAGACAACATGGGCTAACTCAGGTGATTGTTCTGCAGAGGAAATGGCCTTGGGTGTGATTGGGCAACTTGGACGCTGTGTGGGTTTTGCCATTTGCTGGACAGGTGATCTTGTTCTGCAGTTTACTCCTGTAGAAAACGAGTTACCTGCCTTGTGTTTCCTTAATTTACAAAGCCTTTTTAAAACAAAATTCCCTACAAATGTGAGGGGTTGTGAGCGCATTACCACCATGAAAAGCACGTGGGGGTTATTTTCAGGTCTGGCTTTGAGGCTTGGCCCCAGTTTCGACCAGGAATGCGGGTAAGTCTCAATTTTTATGAACCTCTGTTTTCTTAACTGTAAAAATAGAGATAATACCTGAAAAATCTCAGAGGGTTAGGGTTAGAATCAGGTGAGGTTGTGTTTGTGAAAGGTGCCTTGCAAAACTTGCAGGTGTCTGTGATTCCTCAGGTAGATATTCTCTGCCTTGTTTGGTTTCATGTCACAGGGTTGCAGTATACAGATAAAAACAAAACACCCAAAACTCTATTAAGTAAAAGTATTCAAAGCCTATAAATAAGGCAAAAAGGTTTGCTACAAAGACATAGTAGAGCACTGTCTACAAAACCAAAAGACTATTTGACTTTTCTAGGGGGATGTAAACTTTATTTGACATGTGATCTATCAGGGCCTGGACTTGGGAAAGGTGGATCATAATGTGTAGTATATAAATAAGGTGCAAACAATTTCTGTCCCAAGTAGAGACAGCTTCACAGATTAGTTTTATTTCAGTGCAGAACATTAACCAGTGTTGATCTAATTTCATAATCTTATTCTAGCAGTCTTTCATTGAATATACATACAACTGAATGTATACGTATTAGAGGAAGAAAAAAGTTTTCCTCTACCCTTCTAAATTCTTGTAAGCTACATTTCTAAGGTGGAGTCTCTGTAACAAAAGGGACTTTTCAGATTAACAACAGAAAAGCATACAAATTATTTAATGTAAGATCTACATGACATGGGAGCCTTCAAGAGGAAATGAAGACCCAAAGAAGCAGTTAAAAATAACCTCTCTTAAGCTTTTCTGATACCTTAGGACACATCTTGCCAAAGGGTACTCAGAATAAATCTGCATAAAGCACAGACACAGTGCAAAGCTATGGCGATTTGATGCTGAATGTAGTTCCCAAGGAAGGAGCTCAGTGGGGTGACTCTGCTCAGGGTTCAGCCTGTCTTTATCAGAGTTTGCAGCAAAATAAACGCAGAATGCTGTTTTTGCTTTTCACCTTCATAAAAGTAAAAATCCTCTTCAATTTCTTTCAGTTAGTGAAACAGGTACTAACATAAGTCTTTTGTAAAAGTGAAGGGACTTAAAACACACTTTGAAATGTGGGGGATACCAGTATTTCCACTTAATGTTTTGTTAACTGCGGTCATGATATGACTATTCTATGGAAAGCTGTTAGGTTAGATGCATTTTGTTTAATTTCTTTAAAAACAATATTAAGTAAAATATAAATCCTGTAAGATTTCTCACCAGTTTGAAATTTTTAAAGGAGATTTTTGGTAATTGAGGGAAGGAAGGGCCTAATGGAAGAATTCCCCTTAGGTCTTCTGAGTAGATCTGAGTTAAGTAATATTACCATATGTAACTTACTTGAGAATTGTTTGAACCAAGAAAAGCTGTGAAAGAAAAAGCAGGCAACACAATGGGAAGTTTATGGCAAGACTTAGATGGGCATAAGGTCCAGTAATACTTCAATGAAAATGAGCTACTTCACGTTAAAGTATGAAGTTTCTTAAGGCAGCTTGGCCAGAGGTGCGGGGTGGGCCAAGCAGGGAAAGAGTCCCAGCAGTTTAGGGGAATAACCACCAGTAAGTTAAGCAGAAGTACCCTGCCCTCCTCCACCAGGGCTGCGGTGGGAGAGGGATGTTCTGACTCACCACAGAAGTAGGTGATAAAGAGGTGTGCTTTGATTCTGTAGTTCAACAAATACTGCATTTGGGGTGAGGTGAGAGGCAGCTTGGCAAAAGGGTTCTAAGGGCTGGCCTAGGATTCAAAAGATTATTACGGTAGAGTGAAATGGTCTGTGGACAGATGGAGTTCTAGTACCCAGCCTACCCGAGGCTGAGCTATTGACCTTTCTAGGCCTGAGTTCTGTACTCTGGAAGAAGTGGTGCTTGGAATAGATGAGTTGGTTTTTAGATGGGATCCTTGAAGACCCAAGATGCCTTGGGAACTAGAATGTGGTGGGAAGTAGGGTCAGAGCAGGTGGGCCCTTTGTCCAACCACCTGGGCTCCAACCAGAGCAGCCCTACCTACATATGTTATATGTGGTCAGATTTAGAGTAAGTTTCCTTTTGTTAAGAGGGCTCTGCTTAAAAACAAGAAAATAACTGGGCAGTGTCATCTCCAGTGTCCCGCCTAGATGAAACAGTCAGTGATGGCCTGAGTGCAGTCACCTGCCCTTGCCTTCAGTGCGCCAAGCAGTCAGCAAGCAGCACCAGAGGGGAGCATGGGGAGCATTAGGCTGGAAGCAGATTTCCTATAAAGCCTGTGAGGCTAAGTATCAGGGCCCCTGGCTTGCTGGGCATTCCAAAGCCTGCAGCCTAGTTTTGTATTCATAATAAAAAAATTTCTTTCTTAAAGGGAGATCCTAAATTGTGTGAACTTCCAGCCCCACAAACCCTGGATCCTCCCTTGAATAAGGTCTGGCTTCTTAATGTGCAAACTCCACTATAGACCTGTCCTAGCCAGCTGAAAAAGCAGTCTTAGAAAGAATGAACCAGACATTTTGGAGAGGGCTGGGATTGCTTTACAACCTCAACTTGTTTAATGTTAACCAGTTTAGATTCTAATATAAAACCAGTTTATTAAACCAATGTTTTATTCTGCTAATGAGGAGTAGATACAAAACACTAGTTATTACTCCTCTTTCACCTCCTCCACCACTTTTATCATCAAAGTAGCATAGCTTTGAAGCTAAGAATGCATACTGCAGATAAACTGCCTTGGTTGAAATTCTTCCTAGTTATGTGACATTAACCATTAACCAACCTGCAAGCCCATGTTTTCGCATCTACAAAAAGATTAACAATTCCCCATAGAATTGTGGTTAAGATAACCATCAATATGTATTTTAACTTAGTGCCTGAATACACAGAAAGCACCCATAAGTTAGTTTTCCTTATTACTATTTATTACTATTACTGAGCGATAAGTTAAGGCAGAAACAACTAATTTCCTATCTCAAAACCTCAGAAACAGAACCTCAATTTTTTGCTGGTGGCCTGTACATGACTAAAAGACATTTCCAGCCTTCTTCATAGAAAATCTTTTTGCCATTGAGTTGTGAGAGGAAGTGTATTCAGAAGTCACGTTAAAGGAAAGTGAGTGCCATTCTCTGGTCTTTTCTCATACTCCTTTGAACTTAGGTGTGATGGCTGGAACTCCAGCAGCCATGCTGGATCATGTGGATAAGACTTTTCCTAGTCACCAAGTCAGCAGAAGGGACTGACGACTCCATGGAATTACTATATTAGCCTTGGTTGACCAGCTCTCAAATTCTTTTATAAAGGCAGAGTTCTCAAGTCACCTGGTGAGCTTGTTACAACATTTATGCCCTCTTCCCTCAACAAAGTTTCTGATTCAGGCATGGTTTGGGGTGCCAAAGTCTTTATTTTTAACAAGTTCCCAGGCAGTGATGCTGCTGCTATGTTTTGAAAGCTAAGGTTTTATGTGTTAGAGAAAGAAACTCTTGTTTAAGCCACTTGTTTGGGGCTGTTCTGTTATTAAAGACAAGTCTAGTACATTTTTTAACTTCAGTAATTAACTCTTCTTGCTCTAAGTGATAAAGAGCAGCAAAATGATGAAAATGCTTTTCAAAGTTAAGCAAAAAGGGTGAATTGCAAATTGAGATTTTGGCCTCTGCACTTTTCATTCATCCCATGAGTGCTGACCCCCTAGTGTGTGCTTGGCCTGCGGGAAAAGAAGACAGGGAGTCTGATTTCACAGTGGTCACCTCCTCCCGCCCAATTCGTGGGATTCAGCTGAGTCAGACTCAGAACCAGTGTCCGCAAGAGGGTGATGAGCTAAGCCCATGATTTCCCACTACTCAGCTGGTCTAGAAATGGGGAGGGCCATGGGGACAGGGCTGGAGGGAGCATTAGAAACTACCAGTGAAGTGGTAATCAAGCTCATCTAGACCCTGGAATCACCGAAGAGCTTTAAAATTCTGATGCCTGGGTCCATCTTCATGGATTCTTATTTAATTGGTCTGGGGTGGGACCTGGGTATCTGGACTGTCAGAAGTTCCCTTGGTGATTCTAATGTGCATCCTAGGTTGAAAACTACTAATCTAAACCAACTCAGAGAGGTGAAGCAGCTGCCCCAAGATGACAAACAGGGTCAGAGGCAGGTCTTCTGCTCTCCAGCTGAATGCTCTTCAGATTCCTGGCTGGCCCTCAGTCTGCCTGAAGGCCGGGTACACTGCCAGGTTAATTCTCCTCGCCCTGAGTTGTCAGTGATGCAGGACACATGGTACCGTAAGCAAGCATCTGCTCCAGCTCAGTGTCAGAGCTTCCTGCAGTTCATCAGGATCCCTAACAAGATTTTCCTTGGTGACAGCAAACAGATTATTTTAATTAGCCTTAGGTAATGAATTTAGATGGCATTGAAGTAATTCCAAAAATCTCCCCTAACTGCCCTAAATAACATGCAAGCAGTACTCTACTGGTATTTGTTGTTGAGAAATATCTGTTACACAGACGAAAAGTTTCCTTACATGGGACTATTTTCCGTGGTTTTACTTTGAACCTGTAGCTGGGCTAGAAGCTTAGAACCAGAGGCTGGAGGGACTTAGATGTCATCTGGCGTCCTTGCTCCTTACTGGGTGTGCGTATCTCCTTGTCCACTTGTGCCTGAGAGTGGCTGTGACCCTCAAGCTTAAGCCGTGCTGGTAACGGAGTCATTCTCACTCCTGAGAAGCTCCCTGCACTCAGAAAGCCCTTCCTTACACTCAGTGAGAATGTCCCCCTGTTCTGTTCTCTGGGAATTGATTCTCTGCCCTTCACTGCCAAGGGAGCAGGGCAACATCTCTGAGGGCACCTTAGGATTTGAATAGATGTTGTGTTGGGGATGAATACTGCTGTTGTTAGCCTCTGGCTGGAGGGACTGGGAAAATAACACATTGTCCTTGTGGCTCTGAAAGAGCTCGCAAGTGGATTTCCCCTCCCCCTAAATGTCCATGAAGCTGGCAGTAGGTATTTTTGATTCATATTTCCCTGAAAGAAAAAACCAAGAAGTCTTGCCAATTGGTAATCAGAATGTCTTTGTTATTCATGAGGTTGGTAAGCCATGGGCTGTGTGCATGCTCACCTTTCTATCATGGTGTCAGTGTCTCTGGGTCAAACCCTGATTTAGAAAGAGGGGTGGCCTCTCCCTGACTGGCCTGACTTCACAGTGGATGAAGTGTTCCATCACTGGACCTTAGCTGCTTTACAATATGGGTCGGTAAAGTGAAATCACATGAGCTAAAGACTCTCAGGTTGCATCTTTTGGACTTAAATTTTATAAAGGGAGATAATAAAGACAGTTACCTAATGGCTTTTCTATGGACCACAGTAAAAGTGTTAATTCTGTTTGGTCTCTACTTTAAAAAATTTTCAAGTCCCATGACTCATTAGAGGCACTGTACAGTCACATCCCATGTCTTTAAGTTAGGATTGCTCTGATACGGCCTGGTGTGCTGCTGTATAATTATGACGCTAATCACTCAGGGTTAGTATTAGACCCCATAGGTTTAAGGGCATGGTGCCCAACAAGACTGCCCTTCCTTCAGATGCCAGCCAAACTTTCGGAGTCCCCAGGCCACCTGTATTTCTGACCACCACTGGCTACAAATTCAGAGGTTCTCACAACCCCCTCAATAATTCACTAGAATGACTAACAAAACTCAGGAAAGCACTGTGCTTCCAACTATGGTTTATTACAAAGGATACAAATTAGGACTAACCAAATGAAGGAATGCACAGGGCAAGGTGTATGTGGGGGGTGGGGGTGGGGAGGCACGGGAGGGAACACAAAGCTTGCTTGCTTTCTCCCAGTGCAGTCAGTGCACCCCACCCTCTCAGTACATCCCAGTGTTCACCAGTCAGGAAGTCTCACTGAATTGGATGTCTGGAGCTTTTACTGGGGTTTCATTATGTGGGCATGATAGAATCATGGGCCACATGATTTAGATTAATCTCCAGTCCCCTTTCCCTCCCTAAAGGGTTGACCCAAAGTCCAAACTGTCTAATCACATAGTTTTTCAGGCCCCATCCTCAGTCCTGTCATGTCTTAGCAGAAACCCAGGTGTGATCCGAGAACCTCATGAATAACAAAGACATTCTGATTAAGTGGGAAATTCCAAGGATTTAGAGTCTCCCAGGAACCAGGGGCAAAGGCCAGTCCAATTTTTCACACACAACAGGATGATTCAATTAAGTTTGCCTGTAGAGTAGTGGGCGAGACGAGTGAGGTGCTGTCAACAGTGCCCCCACTATTGCACTCCATCAGAGTGTGGCCCAAAGTGAATGTGAAATGGGAGACTTGAATCAATGGTTGCTTTATTTGGTCCCCATACACTCCTCACAGGGTTTTGTGATGCCAGTGTTTAAAAGATTGTATTCTTTATCATACTGTGCATTATTAAATACATATTTATACATTTATTTGACATGCACAAACCAATGATCTATATTACCATCCTTTATAGGTAATTTTCCAGATGATTTTGGCTATATGGGGCTTTTGCCTTACTGACTTTAGAGCCTAACTTTCATGTAAAGTACTCTTTCACTCTGCAACATCCTAAGCCAACTCTGGTTGAACATTTCTGGGTGTCAAAGAATTCCCTGATTTTAGAGTCAACCCATTCGATTGTTGGGCTGCTTTCATGGTTAGAGAGTAGTTTCTTAGGTTGAGCCCAATCTGACAGCTGATCCTATGACTGTACCCTCGAGTCACATGGAGAACACTGTTAGAAGAGGACTTTCAATATTTGAAGACAAAGATTCTGTGTGCTACACTTTGTTTGAAAGCAAACATTCTCTCTTCAATCATATTTCATACATTGTTCTGCATATGCGGTTTTAGGACAAATTCATCACCCTTTTTAATGGATAATTAATGTCCCTTGTAAAGCACAGTGCCAGGAACTGAGCACAATACTACAAGAATGGTTAAGCAATTAAATCATAGGTCTTGCATCTCCTGATACAACGTTCTATACCTGTTATTTCAATCATCCTGCAATTACCCATTTTTAGCCAAATTATAATTCCTCCACATTTTCACAGAGCAAGTAAATGCACTTGCTGGACACATGTTCCTTGGATGGATGTTCTGCGTCCATCTCCCTGTCTCCTGGTAACTGAATCATATTTATTTGCCAAGCCATTTCTGTATTCTCAGTCTCTTTACCGAGAGGTGGGAACATCACCCAGACTGAACAGAACAGTCTGTTCCCTTCATCAAAGTGTTTGGATCTTTTGTTTATTGGGAAAGAGGGTTCTCTTCCCACCAGGGTTGCAATGCTGATATTAAGAGCCTTGAATTACTATGAAATGAAGCCAAGATAGAGGGAAGCAGAATGGAGAAGAATAGAGTAGGAGAGACTGAGTCTTTGTGACATCATGGGAGTCCAGCTTCCAACTCTGCCTGAAGCCACCTCTAACCTGGGCTTTTCAGTTACTTGAAATTGCTGGGGGGTTTTGTTTGCTTACACCAACTTTATCTTTAGTCAAAAGAGTTCTGATATACCTGTTTTCTAACCAGTGGTATGGTAGTAAATGTTGAACAACTTGTGGAGAGGAAAAGAAAATGTCTGATTTGTAATGCTTACTAATTGCTTAGTCTAAATACTGTACCATGACCAGTTACAGGCTAATAACATGTCAACCTGCTCGCAAATTTTCTGAAAATTTAACCATCAGCTGTTATAAGCTAGCTTCACACTAATGCTTCTTTGCTCAAGTTATTAATAAAGATGTTCATCAAGATTCAGCCAAGGTTAATGCAATGGAACAGAAGGGCCTCGACCCAAGAATATTGTATCCAGCACGATTATCATTTAAATATGATGGAGGGATTAAACAATTTCCAGACAAGCAAAAGCTGAGAATTTGCCTCCCCAAAACCACCTCTACAGGACATCTTAAAGGAACTGCTCTAGAGGGAAGCACTCCTAAGGCTCAAAAGCTGTCACCAGAGAAAATAAAATCATAGCAAAGAAAGCAGACCATCCAAAACTAACTAAAGGCAAAGAATAAAACACCTAGTATAGAAAGAATGGAGGAGGAAGTATAAGAAGGGAGAGAAATAAAGAAACATCAGACTGTGTTTACAATAACTTAACAAGAAAGTGAAGTTACATTGTTAGATAGTAAAGAAGCAACCCTTGAACCTTTGGTAACCACGAATCTAAAGCCAGCAATGGCAATAAGTACATATCTTTCGATACTCACCCTAAACGTAAATGGACTGAATGCACCAATCAAAAGACACAGAATAACAGAATGGATAAAAAAGCAAGATCCATCTATATGCTGCCTACAAGAAACTCACCTCAAATGCAAAGATATCCCCAGATTAAAAGTGAAGGGATGGAAAAAGGTATTACATGCAAATAACAAGCAGAAAAAAAGCAAGTGTTGCAGTACTTGTATCAGACAAAATAGACTTCAAAACGAAGAAAGTAGCAAGAGATAAAGAAGGACATTACATAATGATAAAGGGGTCAATCCAATAAGAGGATATAACCATTTAAAATATATATGCACCCAACACAGGGGCGCTGGCATTTGTGAAACAAATACTAACAGAATTAAAGGAGGAAATAGACAGCAATGCATTCATCTTAGGAGACTTCAACACACCACTCACTCCAAAGGACAGATCAACCAGACAGAAAATAAGTAAAGACACAGAGGCACTGAACAACACACTAGAACAGATGGACCTAACAGACATCTACAGAACTCTACACCCAAAAGCAACAGGATACACATTCTTCTCAAGTGCACATGGAACAGTTTCCAGAATAGACCACATACTAGGCCACAAAAAGAACCTCAGTAAAATCGAAAATATTGAAATTCTACCAACCAACTTCTCAGATCATAAAGGTATTAAACTAGAATTAAACTTTAGAAAGAAAACAAAAAGGCTCACAAATACATGGAGACTTAACAACATTCTCCTAATTAATCAATCGGTCAATGACCAAATCAAAACAGAAATCAAAGAGTATATGGAGACAAATGACAACAACAACACAAAGCCACAGCTTCTATGGGACGCAGCAAAGGCAGTTCCAAGAGGAAAGTATATTGCAATCCAGGCCTATCTAAAGAAAGAAGAATATTCCCAAATGAATAGTCTAAAGACACAATTACTGAAATTGGAAAAGGAAGAACAAATGAGACCCAAAGTCACCAGAAGGAGGGACATAATAAAGATCAGAGAAGAAATAAATAAAATTGAGAAGAACAAAACAATAGAAAAAAATCAATAAAACCAAGAGCTGATTCTTTGAAAAAATAAACAAAATAGATAAACTCCTAGCCAGACTCATTAAGAGAAAAAGAGAATCTACACACATAAACACAATCAGAAATGAGAAAGGAAAAGTTACGACGGACCCCACAGAAATACAAAGAATTATAAGAGAATATTATGAGAATCTATATGCTAACAAGCTGGAAAACATAGAAGAAATGGACAACTTTTTAGAAGAATACAACCTTCCAAAACTGACCAAATAAGAAACAGAAAAACTAAATAGACTAATCACCAGCAACGAAAACCATCAGGAGAACAAAAAGACTTCCTACAGTATGGGAGAATATATTCATAAATGACATATCCGATAAGGGGTTGACATCCAAAATATATAAAGAACTCATGCACCTCAACAAACAAAAAGCAAATAATCCAATTAAGAAATGGGCAGAGGACATGAATAGACACTTCTCCAAAGAAGAAATTCAGATGGCCAACAGGCACATGAAAAGATGCTCCACATCGCTAATCATCAGAGAAATGCAGATTAAAACCACAATGAGATATCACCTCACACCAGTGAGGATGGCCAACATCCAAAACACAAACAACAACAAATGTTGGCGAGGATGTGGAGAAAAGGGAACCCTCCTACACTGCTGGTGGGACTGCAAATTAGTTCAACCATTGTGGAAAGCAGTATGGAGGTTCCTCAAAAAACTCAAAATAGAAATACCATTTGACCCAGGAATTCCACTCCTAGGAATTTACCCTAAGAATGCAGCAGCCCAATTTGAAAAAGACAGATGCACCCCTATGTTTATTGCAGCACTATTTACAATAGCCAAGAAATGGAAGCAACCTAAGTGTCCATCAGTAGATGAATGGATAAAGAAGAGGTGGTACACATACACAATAGAATATTATTCAGCCATAGGAAGAAAACAAATCCTACCATTTGCAACAACATGGATGGAGCTAGAGGGTATTATGCTCAGTGAAATAAGCCAAGCTGAAAAAGACAAGTACCAAATGATTTCACTCATATGTGGAGTATAAGAACTAAGGAAAAAAAAAACTGAAGGAACAAAACAGCAGGAGACTCACAGAACCCAAGAACGGACTAATAGTTACCAAAGGGAAAGGGACTGGGGAGGATGGGTGGGAAGGGAGGGGCAAGGGGGAAGAAGGGATATTACGATTAGCAGATGTAATGTTGGGGGGCACGGGGAGGGCTGTACAACCCAGAGAGGACAAGTAGTGACTCTATGGCATCTCACTACGCTGATGGACAGTGACTGTAATGGGGTTGGGGGGGGGGGACCTGATGAAGGGGGTAGTGTAATCACCATAATATTACTCATTTAACTGTAGATTAATGATATCAAAATTAACTTATAAAAAAAAGATTCAACCAAGCATCAAGCTCAGAAGCCAGCTAGAGAGCTTCCCTCTGTTGCCCAAGTGGACACGTGTACACTAGTCAATACTGGGCGAGTCCAACAAGCTACAAATAAAACTCTTTTTACTAAAATTCAGCCCATATTTCCACTTTGTCTGATATCATGAGAGAATGTCCGAAACTTTGCTGATGGCAAGTCTTCTACATGCTTGCATCTCTTTCCTTCATCAATCCAGTAGCCACGAGAAATGAAGTCACCTTGTCATGGCTTGCTTTTAAGGACCCATGCTGCCTCCTGAGTATCACTTCTTGCATTCTAAATAACAAACCATCTGCTAAATACTCGGCTAGGGTTTTTATTGCTTGCCAGTGGTCTGTTGTTTCTGGATCTGTCCCTCTTCCCAGTTGGAAAACTTGAAGGTTGCCTGTGTTCAGTCTTTCTTCACTTCCAGAGATTATTTTGGGTATGTGCCATGGGAGAAATCAGAAATGATTAGAGTTGGAATTTTGTCTAATCTTTGTCATTTTCATTTTGTAATTGTGCCAACATCTATTTTCCACCCAACAAATCTGCAGTTTCTTACAGGTGTAGAGACCTGCCTTATGTGAAGAAACTGGAGTTCTTTTCTAATCTGTTCTCCAGTCTTGAGATTTGTGCGCCTCTTAATACTGTTTGCTGTAGCCTTTTTCATGAGAAGCATACTCCCACTGGCAGAATTTTGGGTTTTCTCTACTTTTGCTTCACCCAAACACTCTTCACTGTCTATTTCAGGTCTCTGGATTTACACCTAACACTATCCCCTCCCAACATTTCATGTGACTTCCTTTTCCTTCTACTAGGTATTTCTTTGGGATGGTTCCACTTTCCGTTGGTCATACTTTAGGTGATATCCTCAACCCACAAAGTTTTCTTGAACCTCTAGGACTGTATGTCTCTTCTTGGCTAAAATTCCATGATCAGCCCTGCTTTTCTGTGCATCAGTATAAAGACCTCCTAGGTCATAAACATTATAGCTAAACCCTTCTCTGTGGTTTCCTGGTGAGAATTACTGCCCTTTTACCTAGTCATTTTTATTTATTGCTTTCATTTTTCAGTTTAAGGAACTTTCTCAGGTTAGAAATCATAAGTTGCAAATGCTTTCTTCCTGTCCCCTGGCGATGGTGATACACCCACAGCCCTGGTCTGGGACCCATTATTTGCATGACTTAGTCATATCCTTCAGAGCCCAAATCCTGTCCCTGGACATCATCTGTACAGCTACATCTTCACTTCCCTAATCCTTATTCCAGCTGTTCTTGGGGAAAAGGCCATGAAAGCGAGATCTGTGCAAACAAGTCTGTCAGTTGCCAGATCAAGAAGCAATAGGGCATAAGGACTAGAGCATTCAAAAGGGAGTCATTCTTGGCTTCTGGTTCACGTTGGCTACTTGCTGACTCAGTGACCTTGGACAAGCCACCTTAACCCTCTGTGCTTTGCTTTTCTTATCTGATAGGTGAAAATAGTAATGTTTGCCCTGCCCATTTCTCACAGTTATGTTCACAATGAAATGAAATGATGTACGTGGAAGTGTGAATTGAGTATCACACAGGTGACAAGTAACATTACCAAGGTTTCTTGTGAAATGGAATCAGATTTGTGGAATCAACATACCATTCACTCACTATCACCATCTTAGGCCACTGACTCAGCATCACCATGGAAGGAGAAACAAGACTTACCAGTTTGCCAACTCTAATGTCCATTTGCTCTTTAGTTGATGTGTCTACTAGTGAAGGCACTCAACTAAACAAAGCAAAGGAGCTTTAGGGCTTGTGGAATTGTTTTCACTTCAGACAAGCCTAAATGGAACAGTTTCCACTGATAAGCACTGCAATTAGCTGCTTGCTATCACTTTAAACAAACTTTTCTCTCTATTTCTAGCTTTGGGGGGACAGAAGGGGGGGGAGAGAAAAATGCTGGCTTGTTTACTTGTTGGTAATTCACAACTGATAAAAATTGCTGCCCCTTTTTAGTGCGCTGTCTAGAAGGTTTGTTTAGGTTTCACTGGTTACTCGTAAAGTCTCAAGGAAGACAGAGGCGCCAGATTGGGGCCTGCCCTATGTCATAATTCCTTACCAATTTGAAGTAAAGACTGGTGGAAATAGGGTTTTACAAGGGATTTACAAGTTAAAGTAATTTGAAAGTCATTTATTACATGTAAATGTTATTTTGTGAATAACTTCAGGAAAACAAGTGATTATCAAAAATAATATGGCATGGAATGAGTGTGTGCATACCCCCATACTCTCCCCTCTCCAACTGAAGGCACTTCAGTGCCTCTGAACTCACTGGCCGTGGATCTGTCATCAGATCTTCACCAGTATATATAATTTTGCTAGATAGACCACCACCATTTAAAAAGTACAAAAACATTAAAGCAAATCTGGAGAGAGGAAAACCATCTATAAGCATACCAAATTAACACACCCTTCTGGCTCTTGTTCACATGCATAGATACTTCCCACATAGTGGAAATAAATTTGAACAACACTGTAAGAAAACATTTTTCCTAGACAGATTAAGCCTGTCATCAGAGTAGATAAGTCTAATGTCAGTTATTACTAGTGCTGTGTGGCCTCCAGTGCACAAGGGCACGTGGGAACCCTTGACTGACCTGGTGCCGGGCTGCGGGAGGAGCAGGGTCCTCAGTGCGTGGTGGTTACCGTTGTTGCCAGTGGTGGTCCGCCCTCTGATGGGCACTTCTCTCCGCAGATGCTCGCTCTCAGCAGTCCTCCACTCTAGTCTGGAATGCTGCTTCTGAGCTGTCATGTATATAGCCCACATGCTGTAGTGTCCCCAGATGCCCGCACCAGGGACTCTTGAGCGCAGGTAGTGACTTCTGGAGACACAGGATTCCTACTCTCTTCCCAGGGAAGAGAGAGAATGTTGCCCACCAGACTGAGCCTTTTCCACCTCTTTAACTCAAAGCATGAGCCTCCTCTGGTTCTTGGCATAATCCCACCCCCTCAACTTCCAAGTAAAAAACTATATAGTGGAGTCTTCTGATAATTCTTGATTTTGATCCTGAAATACCAAAGTCATAACCCACTGAGTCAAGAGAATCAAAACTAACAAAAACAAACAGCAACAACCAAGAAGAAACAAATATTTGGTGTTCCTACTTTAGAGGAAGGAAAGAGTGGTACAAATCATCTTTTCATCCTAAGAGTCTCCTACATTAGAAAAAATAAGTTGTAGCAAAAAAGTTATCAAAATAAATTACTCAATCAGATAAAAAAAGTGCAAAAATGTAGACACAACATTTGGTGCCCTCACAGTTTGAGAAGAGAGGCAAGGCAGAAAAGCTGTAGAAGGAGGCCAGCTTATGGCCAAGTTTGGGCCTTAGGGAAGCATGATTTTGATGATGTCATGCAAGTTCATGGATTATCAGCTTTGTAAACTCTGAATCATAATTCTGTCATCACCAAAGGACAGTTGATCTCTCAAACTGACTTGTAACCAGGCTCACAGAGCCCAGTGCATAAACCAGAATGTCAGCTTCCTGTTTGTATCATGAATGTATAGCTGTCAAGCAGATCAAAGTTTCTCAGTCACTTAAGATTCATCAAGTGGCTGCAATGCACCAGGTGTTGTGAATACAGCAGTGAATCATACGGATGGTCTCTGCTCACGAGCATTAGCATCTACAGGTCTCTTTGTAGTCTTCCCAGTAAAACCACACAAGAAAGCCATTATGTGATCAGAAAGTTGTTTTGTGAGCCTGAAATCAAGGCAAAGGTGGTAAGGTGCATGACACTGGACAGCTAGTGGTGTCCTTACCTGAGAGGCCAAAAGGGTACCCCTGTCTGAATGTGAGTCCAAAGATCAAGACCTTTTCCTTTGGAAAATGCCAGAAACAATGTCTAAATTGGGGCCCCAAGTCTTTTCATTAACTTCATCCTGATATCTCATTTTTTAAAAATAAAAATATATGGTAAAACTTAAAGAATAATGCATCCACAGTGCTACCACCCAGATAAACCATTTCCAGGCTTCTCTGCTAAAACCATTTGGCTCTTTTATTTCCAGGCTTCTCTTATGATGTTTTAGTAAAAATGACATATGCTCAATAATTCAGAGAAGTACAGAGATAAATGAATAATCACACAGAAATACCCATCACCGATATTAGTTGAACACTTTCCTATCAACATACACCATTTGAAGACAAGGCAGATAAAGTGGTACCAACACTTATTATTAAGAAATGATGCCATGCTTATACCTGTTGTTTTTACGTGAAAACAATTAAGTTTACCTAAACTATCAGCAGAATAGGAACACCTAAAAAGGAATTATATTAACTACTAAACAGACTCCATATGTTTATAACTTTTTTTTTTCCAGCAGTAAAAACTCAGAATGGGAAAGAGGAGAGAGTGATTAAAGGCTTACTCTTTTTTTTTTCTAGCTCAACAGTATTATAGCCATGGTTAGTGGTGTTAAACTTTGGGAGTCTGAGTATAAATAAGGGGGAAATTAGAGACATGCTCAGCCTGGTAATGTGAAGAAAGGCTAGTAAAGTGAAATCCACCTACACGCTCTGAGATGAGAGCAGCAGTTCCCCTTACCCTATTCAGAGCTGCTTTGAAGTCAGTAGCTCCCTCTAGAAAACAACCACTACCTCCTACCTCTCTTTGACCCCCAAGTCCCAGGCATTCTGGCATATCAGACCAGTCAGGGTGCAAAGCTGGTCCTCTTAGTACCATGGAAACAAGCAGCTTCCCATCTCCCTGGATCACCTTGAGAAACTCAGGAGCAACCTACTTAATCTACTCTGAGAGCCTCAGGCAGCTGAAGAAATGGAGGGAGACTTGGAGAGGAAGGCCACGTCTGGAAGTGTGAGCCGCAAAGTCCCAGTAGGTAAACAAAAAAAAGCCAAGCCTTTCCATTTGACAGCTTGTCCTGGAATTCAGTCTTAGAGGCCTACTTCACATTCAGGCAGATAAAACATCAGAGGCCTAGAGAAAGGATCTAGCCCAAGGTATCCCAACAAATTCTGGTTCAATGTGAGGGTTATAACCATGTGACCTATCTCTAGAACCAGTTCTCATTCTCCTGAATTTTAGAGCAGAGTAAGGAAAATGAAAGAAACAAGAGTAGCTTCATTTTGGTGATTCAGGGAATGTAATTTGAAACGGACTAGAAAGTTGCAAGAATCATTTGTATACTCTTCACCCAGAGTTACCAGTTGTTCATATTTATCCCATGTTCTCATGTTTTCTCTAAATTTATGTACATGTTTATTTTGGAACTGTTTGGAAGTCAGTTGGACATAGGTCCCTTTATCCCTAAATGCTTCTGAGTGTCTTTCCTGAGACAAAGACATTTTCCCACATAGACAGTTGTCAAAATCTCAGAGAAATTTTAGTATGTATGGCTAGATATTAATGAATTGTTAGAATTGTGATATTATGAAATCATTGTCAAATTTCTTATTTGAGAATTTCTTTATTTTTAAGAGTGTGCATGCTGAACTATTTAAAGGTATTGTGTTGTGACTGGGGAGACAAGACAGTTCTTTATGGGTTTCTTGGACTTCTGCATATCTTGTAAACAAAGACACTAACAGCTTTTGTTCCAATCTTCAGTGCCTGACTAGCAGACAGACTTGGAAGATAGAGTGTCTCTAAGTCAAAGAAAAAATGTTTTTATAATATATAATATAAATAATGTCTCCCTCTGGGATAAAAGCAGATTTCCTTGCATCCTATTATAAAAGATTTGGGCTTACTAAACCCAGGTTCCTTAACGTGATACAAACCCCCTGTGTATGCAGCACATACTCAAGCTGCTCTGTGTTACCCCCTTGGGAACCAAGGGCAAGAAAAACCAGCGTGACCAAGGAGCTCATGCAGCTTGCTGTGCCGTGAGGGCTAACGTCCTGTCTCTGACCCAGAAGCCTTCTATCTTCTATCAGTGTGGTGTTGGTTTACAGACTGGGAGAAAATATTTGCAAAACTTGTATCTGATGAAGGACTTATATCTATAATATACAAAGAACTAACTCTTAAAGCTCAACAGTAAGAAAGCTACTCAATTAAAAAGTGAGCAAAAGATCTGAACACTTGCCAAATATGATATACAGATGGCAAGTAAGCACACAAAAGGATGCCCACATCATATGTCATTAGGGAAAAGCAAATTAAAACGAGATGCCACTACATACCTATTGAATACCTGAAATCCAAAACACTGACAACACCAAATGCTGGCAAGTCTGTGAAACAATAGGAACTCTCATTCAGTGCTGGTGGAAATGCAAAATGATACAACCACTTTGCAAAAGCTTAGCAGTTTCTTAAAAAGCTAAACAGTCTTAACATCCAGCAATCACACTCCTAAGTATTTACCTAAACTAGTTAAAAACTTATGGCCACATGAAAACCTATACACAAATGTTTATAGCAACTTTAGTCATAATTGTCAAATGATGGAAGCAACCAAAATGTCCTTCAGTAGGTGAATGAATGAGGCCCATCCATTCATGGTGTATTATTCATCAACAAAAAGAAATGAGCTATCGGGCCATGAAAAGACAGGGACATTGAAATGAAGGAAGCCAGTCTGAAAAGGCTACATACTGTATGTTCCAACTATATGACGTTTTGGAAAGGCAAAATGAGAAAGTAAAAAGATGAGTGTTTGCCAAGAGTTTGGCAGATAGGGGATTGGATGGAGAAAAGTAAGTGGAGCACAGAGGAGTTTTAGGGCTTTGAATCTCTTCTGTATGACACTGCAATGTCAGGCACAGCACATCATACTTTTGTCAAATCCCATAGAATGTACAACACAAAGGATGAAATCTAATGTGAAGAATGGACTTGAGTTAATAATATATCAGTATCCATTCATCAGTTGTAATAAATGTGTCACACTAATGTAAGTTGTTACTAATAGGAGGGACTGGGTGGGAGTAGGCATGGGAAGAAGCCTGTATAGAGAACCTCTTATACTTTCTGCTACATTTTCTGTAAACCTAAATTTTTTAAATGATAGAAAATACGGAGAGAGCTAAAATACAGGAAATGTTAACTGGTGTTGAATCTAGGCGGAAGGTATGCAGATTTTCATTTTATTATTCTTTCTACTTGTCTCTATACTTTTTCTAATAAAAATGAGGAAGCTGCAGCCAGGTCCAGAAGGCTCAGAATATTCAGTGTGTGTGAGTGGGGAAATACATGATGGTGTAAGACCAGGGGCTCTGCCAAGCAGAGTCTAATAGAAATTCTCAGCTGGGGATGACTCTTGAGAGGATTTAATGAGTGGGTAAGGCTGAGCCACTGCTGTGAGTTCTTGAGGAGGAGAGCAACCTTTCTCCTACCAGACAAGGAAGAGACCTCCTAGTGGGCCGTTTGAAGAGAATGTAAAACCTCAGGTAATTGATGAGCTCTGAGGACAGAGGAAGTTTGTGTCTCTATTCCTAATGGTTTATTTGAGGAAGACTTTAAGTGTCTTACAGGAGCCCAGGTTTGGGGGCATTGGGCACAGCAGAATGGACACAGCAGCATGCTGAGGCAAGAAGGGCCCGAGAATGTACCCCAGAGCTGATCTCCTGTGTGTCTGCGAGGGCCAGAGAGCAGCCAGAATTCCTGTGGTGGGCAGGAGGAAGGCACAGAGCATCATGTGTCCACCAGAAGCAGAATCTTTCAAGGACAAGGGCACCTGAACGGCGGATTCCTTAGGTTAATAGATGAGGAGCAAAGTACAGATGGATGAGCTTCTCAGTGGAGGGTACCAGCAAAGAGACAACCATGGGCCAGATTCACCTGCCCCATTCACCATGCCATGATGCCATATAAACTTCCTGTGACCCCAGGTGCCACTTGTGGGATGAAAGAGAAGAGGGATTAATTAATTCAAATTAATCAGCATTTTCCCACTTAAGACTATTTACCTGGTTCTATATCCCCAGGCTGACCCTTCCCTTTCTTTGAAGGAGATAAATAAATACATGTATTTCTTTCCTTTGAAGAAAAGGAAGGGGGACCTGGCTTCTTTATCCTTCATAGAATGTTACAAAAATTTGCTAAAAAATACAAAACTGCAATACCCATAAGGTATTAATTCATTGCATCTTCATCTAAAAGTTTTTGTATTTATATTAACAAGAATCATTTGCATCCTATTACACCTGCAGAACTTCTCTCTCTACAGAATTGCAAAATAGTCAAAGACTATGAAAGGTGCAGATCTCTGCAGAATCAGATAACCCTGCAAAGTTTGTCTAAATACCTAGCATTCTTTTGAAAGGACAATCTTTCTGAGCATTACAAAATTTTTCACAATTTTTCCTAATATATTTAAGTTGTATGGACTTAAAATCTGCAACACAAAATTCTGTATATCAATATCAGGGCAGAGAGTATAGTCAACTGTCCACTGTGCAACTGTTATCAAATGAGAGAAATTTTATATCATTGCTCTCTACACACACACACACACACACATACATACATACGTACATATATACATACATACATACATACATGGAGATAATTAGACAAAAAAAGTACATTCCATTCATTTTTCCTGAAGACAGATAGCCTAGACTTGAGCTTTGAAGCTAGGCAGGCATACCCCAGAGAACTGTTTGTCCAGAACACACTCTTTGGGCCTCTGTAGAAATGCATCTACTAACTTGGATCCTAAACTCACACCTAGGGACACCCTGAGAAGCAAACTTAGAAAAGTGTAGAGCTGTCTTGTGCTAAAAAGCTCACTTGGCCTCAGCCCTATCTATTCCATCCTTGAAAGACTTTAAGTGTGAACAGAAGACTCTTATCTCTGTTTATGCTCCCACAACAGGGAAGGGCATTTTCTCCTCGATCCCTTCCAGCAATCAGAGTTTCTGGGAATCAGAATCTCTGAGGATTGGGCCCCAGCATCAGTATTTTCAGATATCCCAGATGTCTCTAATCACATTATAGGGTGAGCAACAATGCATTTAGGTTGCAAAACTTCTCTCAGAGCAAAGGTTTCTTTTAAACTTCTTTGTAACCCTCAAGCAGGACACACATCCTATATAAATTAAGATAATGTGATTTGATTATGAGGAGAGTTATAGAATATTAAAGGAAATTTGTGGTCCAAAAGGGACTTGTCCAAAGTTACTCATCCACCCAATGGCAGAGCCAAGATCAGAATCGGGTGTGGTAGGCAGAACGCTAAAATGGTGCCTATGACCTTTAAACCCTGCTGTTACTTCTGTGATCAGTTATGTGACAGATGGAAGATTACGCAGTTGGGGTTAATCTAATCCCATGAGCTCTTTAAAAGCAGTTTTCTCCAGCTAGTGGAAGAAGAAGACAGAAAAATTCAAAGCATGAGAAGGATTTGATGGTAGGTTAGTTTTCTATTGCTGAAGGGGAGGAGGTTGTGTGGCAGTATCTGTGAGTGGCTTTTTGATATAATAAAAAATATATATACTTGGTTTGAATCTCTGGTTCCTGGCACAGAGCTTCTAAACCCTTATAATTTCCTGATAGAGGTGAGAAGAGTGTTTTTTGTTAATCATAAGTCCCTCTCAAACACACCTGGGTTTATACTAATGCGGTGACTCCTGGCACATCAGGATGAGGGCTGTAGCTCCACCCCCAACCTCCGGGCCAGTAGAAGGGCTGGAAATAGAGTTGATCACCATTGGCCAATGATTTGATGAGCCATACCTATGTAATAAGAGAGCGTCATGGTTGGTGAACACATCCACATGCTGAGAAAGGAGTATACCCCCAACTCCGTAAGCACAGAGGCTCCTGGATAGGACCTTGCCCCAAATACCTCTTCATCTGGCTGTTCATTGGTATCCTTTCTTAATAACTGGTAAACAGGTGTTTACTTAAGTTCCGTGAGCTGTTAGAGCAACTTCTCAAACCTGAGGAAGGCGTCGTAGGAACCCCTTGACTTTATAGCCAGCCAATCAGAAGCATTTATAGCCAATCAGTCAATTACCAGTGTCCTGGCTTGTAAGTGGCATCTGAAGTAGAGGCATCTCGTGGGACTGAGCCCTTAACTGCCGAGTCTACGCTAACTCGGGGGAGTTAGTTCAGAATTGAATTAATTTGTAGGACAGCCACTTGGTGTCTGCAAAGAACTGGAGAATTTCTTGATACAGAAAAGCCCACACATTTCATACCAGATGTAGTGTCAGTAAAAACAGATCACAGATTTTGAGGAGCTGAGAGTGATCTCTGGCCAACAGCCAGAAGAAGTCAGGAACCTTAGTCCTCCAACGGAAAGGCACTGCATTTGGCCAGCAACCTGAATGAGCTAGGAGACAGTTGATCCACAGGACCATCAGGACCACAGAAATCGAGTACCCCAGGTCTTAAGGCCTTTTGCCTTCGTAGCATTTGGTATCCTCAGCCCAGCAGGAAGCTGGTCCTTCTGTTTCCCTCGTGAGGGGTGGTGCAGTGGTTTAGAGAAGTGAAGGAATTTGAGGTGAACTATCATCTCTGCTAAGGAAAACCCCACCACAGTTGTTGAGTGGCTACCAGGCGCCAGGCGTTCTCCCTGGATGGTTTGCATTTGTTACTTTAACAGCCAACAATATGGAATTTTCCACTTTGACAGATAAAGAACCTGAGGCCCAGCAGGGAAAATAAATGGCCCAAGGTCATGCTGCTGGTATGTGCAGAGGTTCAGATCAGCTCTGTCTGACCCCCTGGGGTTTTGGGCTGATGACCCCGAACCTTGTATTAGTTCTCTGGGCTGCTCTAACAATGTACCATAAACCGGATGGCTTAACAACGATTTATGGTTCCCGGCTCTCCAGCTAGAAGTCAGAGATCAAGAATGGTTGGTTGCTTCGGAAGGCTCAGGGAGGGCTCTGTTCCATGCACTTCCTCTAGTTTCTGGTGGCTTATTGGCACTTGGCATTCCTTGGCCTGTAGAAGCTTCACGCCAGCCTTGTCGTTGTCTTTGCATGATGTTTGCTCTGTGTGTCTGTGTCCAAACTTCTCCCTTTTAAATGGACACCATCTTTTTGGATTAGGGCCCACCCTAATGACCTCACCTTAATGCGATCTTCTGCAAAGATTCCATATCACACTCACAGATGCAGGGAGTGAGGACTTCAAATGCTTCTGGGGGAACACAGTTCAACCTGTACCACACCCCAGCTCGGGCGCTTACATGAGAAGCACACCTGTGTGCAGATGTGTGCTGCCTTGTCCCATTAATCCTGGAATTGGAGGTTGAAATCTGTGCCCAGGCTCTAGGCAGAAGGAGAAAAGGAAATTTGGGGTTTCTTTTCCTGTCCTTTCAGTCTTCCTGTTCCTTATCTCTCCAACTCAAGCCTTCAGGCGGTTGCAGCCTCCTCACATCCTGGGCAGAGGAAGTTGTCAAACCTTCCCCACCTGTTGCCCCCCACTTTGTGATCCAAATCCTGCCTGTTGTCAGCAGAGCTGCAGAGAGGCCGCGAGTGCCCACCAGGTGAGAACGGGGTGGAGGGGCGTGCGGGTGTTTCAGGGCATTGAGGGGGCTTCCTGAGAGGAATGCGATGGCTGGGCCCTAGCCAGAAGGCAGGTAACACCTACTCCTGTCATCATTTTACTTTTTTCTCCTTTTACCAGAAGTGAGTCTACCAACTCTGGTAAAAAAAAAAAGGGGGGGGGACGGGATTCAACCTTTGGTTAACCTTACACTGTGAGCCAGGCACTGTTTCAGAAGCTTTATATACAAGACCTCAGTTTATTCTCATTATCATAGTCCATGTTTTATACTTTGCAGAGCATTTTTCCCTCTGACCTTTACCACATCCTTTTGGGTGAGAACAGATTTTGTGGATGGGCACGTAACTAGCTTGATGTCACCCTACGTGATGTAGCCAGGCCTCAGAGTTCACAGAAGCAGCCAGACTTTCCCTGGAGCAGCTAAAGGTCCTACTCCATGGGAGGGGTGCTTTTCCTGCCTGTTGTTGGCAGACCTTTTAGAATTTGCTTCCTTCTAAGGGCCACGTGGAAGACATCCCTGCCCCGTCCTGATGTTCATATGTGCCGCTCTCTTCCACATACATCCAGGCGGGCCCACACGGGCCCTGTGATCTCCCTTTTGGAAGGAAACTGTGGCTTGGCTTTGACAGGCTCTCTGATGCTTCTGCATCCTCCCCATCGGTGTCTCTTTCCTCCTCCCATGGGACCATTCAAAGCAAGGCCTCAGCCCAGTGCCATCCTAATTCTCAGCTGGACTTCTGTCTTACGTCTTTGCTACCTATTCTTTGGGGTGTGCAGGGCTGGCACATGTTAAATGGTCTGTGTTTATGTATTAGAAATCTATTGCTGTGTAAAAAATTACCCAAAACATAGCAGCTTGAAATGACACATATGTATGAGCTCATAGTTTCTGTGGGGCAGGAAACCAGGCAAGATTCTACCAGGTGTTTCTGGCTTCGGGTCTCTCGTGAGGTTGCTGTCTGGGTGTCCCCTGGGCTGGTGAACCTGCTTGCCCTGGCACACGGTGGTCAGTAGGACTCAGCTCCTTTCTGGCTGTTGACTGGATACCTCACTATAGGGGCCTTTCCTTGGCTTCCTGAATGTCCTCACAACATGGCAGCTGCCTTTCTCTAGAGCAGGTGTTTCTGAGAGAGAGCCCAGGACAGAAGCTGCAGTCTTTTGTTACCTAATCTCAGGAGGGAGATTATACATACGTCATACCGTATCTTATCACACAGATCAGTCCTGGTACGATGTGGGAAGGCACTATACAAGGGTGTGGGGTCGTTGGAAGCCGTCCTGCAGGCTGGCTACCACAATTTGTCGATACAAATATTTCACATTTTTCACAGAACTTCTCATACAGTATCCCACTTTTTAAAACTTTTTTTTTGCATGGATTTATCTGTATTCATTGCATGAATTAGGTAATTTGCATGCAGAGGAGAGAGGGTTCGACCAGATAATTTCTCTAAGGACCTGTCCAGTTGCAAGAGCATTTTCTAAAATGTCTGGGACAATCCCATTTGACAGATGGAGAAACAAAGGCAGAGAGTTGGAGCGTTAACCCAGGGCAACCTCTGGCAAAGTTGGGAGCAGAACACCATTCTCAGGACTGTGGGACCCATCGCATCTGAGCCAGCCAGGAGTTTATCTGTTACCTGGGTTGCACTACTGTTAATATCAGTAGTACTAGGTCTACCACTACCACCTCTGCCATTCACTTAGCACCTACTAATTGCCATGCCCATTGTGCATATGAGTCACAACCATGCTATGCCACAGAAATTATTCCACTTTACACAGGGCTAAACCTCAGTGAGTTTTACCTGAATGATTGGACCTACATCACCAGGGAATGAGTGGACAGCAAGTGTTTGAAATTTGGAGGCTGGACTGAGGGTAAACTGAAGCAGGACACACCGAACGCAAGGTGACCTGTCTGGCCAGATGCACACTGTCTGGCCAGCAGCTGCACCATGCCAAGAGGGTGAAGCAGCCTCCAGGGTCACCTGTGTAGAGGATGACCTTGACTCCATAGCAATCTGACTGTGTCTGGAGCAGGTGGACCATTATACTCTGAGCTAAGAACAAAATGGGAAGAACTGCAACATGCTTGCTGGACACACAACGTGGTGCCCTTGACTTCCAGGCTGCGGGAGTGCCGCCAATGTGGCAGGGCGAGAGAGAGAAGTGAAGAGTGTATCTTAGGATGCCGTCTGGACCTCTGGACTTTCCTTTCAGGGAATTCCCCTCTCTCCTCCTGGGTTTGGGCCACTCATACCCCAAACTCTAGTTTCTGTTGCCCTTCAGGTCCACATGATCCCCACCTACCCCTTGATGTTCTCTGACCTCCCAAAACAAAGTCCTGAGTAGCAGCTCTGAAAACTTCCTTAAGAAGTTCCTAATTCTCCCTGGGATGAGGGAGCCCAGTGCCCAGAGGTGTGTGATTCATTTAGGAAACTGAGGGGTAGGAAGGGGAAACTTACTTTCTCATGTTTCTGAGTCTCTTCCAGCAAGGAGACAAAAGCAAAACTTAATAGGTCATTACATCATCCTTCCATTTGTCCCTTGCAAGAGCTCAGTGTACCTGGTCTTATTTCCCCAATCTTACATACAAGAAAACGAGGTTCAGAGAGGTTAAATGACTAGCCCTAGGTGTAGAATTAGAGAGAGAGTCAGCATTTGAACTCAGATATGTGTAACCTGAGGCACAGGCTGTAGCCCTGATAGCGATGGGCGCCTATCGCATGCTGGACTCTGTCTTCTAGATGTTTTCTTGATGTTGTCTAATTTTAAGTCATGCAACAACTCTGTGAGATAGGTATTATTGGGCCACTGTGTGGATTATCAAACTGGCTCAGCAAGATTAAGTAACTTGTCCAAAGACAGAAGGCATACGCAGGAGTCAAGCAGAATGCCCTTGTTAGGGGTGCAAGGTGGACCCAGGACTGCACGACCCTTCCAGCTTCTGTATTCATAGCTTTACCACCACCACCTGCCCTGAGATCAGCAGGACCCTCTCACTGCCTCCTCATCCACGTTTATGAGAGTCACCATACAAAGCCTAGGACCCCCTGTGCACCAGACTCTCATTCTGACACCACTTTTTCTGACCCCAACTCCTACCCTTCCCAAATGCTACAACCCTTCTACTGTGGTCCTTGGACATAGAGTCCGTTGTTTCTCCTGTGCCCTGAACCTTTCATCTGACTGTCGAGTGCCTTCTCTCCCTGACAGTATTACATGTTCTGCAGTGGAGGCACTGCTGGATGCACAGCTCTTCATTCTGTGGGACTGTTCTGTTCCCCAGAGAACATGCAGCCTTTCTGGTCCATCTGCACACTACACCCCATCTGTGTTTCTCCAGTGAACGATGATGTCCCCCACTGACTGCTGGCTCCCCCCCAAGGGCCCTGTTTCCCTGCGTCCTCTCAAGGGGTGGTAGTTTCCTATCCAACAGCCCTTACCTATTGAACCTGGAGTTGCATACGTGCCCTCTTTGCTTGTCTTGCTGCTTCCAGATCATTCTGCCTCCCTCCTCTCTGCTCCAAACCAAATCTGAATTGCAAGTCATCAGATCCCAGCCTGCCCTTCTCACAATCCTTTACCGATCTTCAGGCCCTCCCTCTAAAGGACCAGGGCCTGGCTTGCCATCACCCTCTCTAATGCCACTCCTCTCTAGTTCTGGGTGATGTTAATATCTACAGAGAGGGGACTTCCACTACCGTGTGTCTGAGCCCCTTCACCTCCTCTCCTCTCATTGTTGGGTCTCCTACCTTACTTAGTTCAGACACTTGCTCCAATGCTTTTACTCTAGCACATGTCATTCAGGGACTTGCACCATTCCCTGAAGTCAGTTTCAAATGGCCCACTTTTGGTTCATCACCATCTATTTTTCCAGTTCACTCTAGTGTCTAAACTTCAAAATTTTTCTACGGCACCTGGAGCTACAATCCATTGATCCTTCTCCTTTTTCACTGTTCCAAATGACCTCACTAGTGTGCACTCACCCCAGGGCATTTGCTCGTGGGGTTTGCTCTTTTCCCAGGTACCTGCAGGGTTAACACCTCAGTTCCTTCAAGGCTTTGCTCCAATGCCATCCTTCACCAAGTTCTTCTTTAAAAGTGCCCCTCCCCTCAGTATGGTTACTTCGAATGGATTGTCTCCACTGTACTTACAACTAAGATACTACTTATTTCTCTCTTTTTTTAACTGCCTCTGATGGAAGCTTTATGAGGGCAGGGAATTTTGTTCACTGTAACCCCGGACCTGGAACAGTGTTGGCACATGTATGGTTATCAGTAAATATTTGTTGAATGAAAAAGAAATGGGCTAGGGTTGCATTTTGAACCCAGGTTAGTTGGACTAGAAAGTTCTTCCTCTCCACTCCTCTGTGTCCTTTCAAGATGGACCACAGTTATGAACTATACCGTGGGAGCCATTGAGTTTAGTGGTTCTCCTTAGGGTATGGGTGGGAGCCCAGGGAAGGAACGCCATAAAATACCCCAGATATGGGTGATTGACAATACAGTACCAATTAAAATTTTGAGAAGATGAAAATTCAGATGGATTGCTGATCTCATGAAGGCATGAGCTAGTTTCATTGCTATTATATTCTGTTCCCACTCTTCTTTGTCTCCCCTTTCTTCCTCTCTTAATGTTCCTCTCTTCCCCTATTCTTGGTAGCTATTTTCTTTCCCTCCCTCCCTTGGTCTCTGACTCTCATTTTCTTACCTCTCACTCCTTGACCCCTTTTCTCCTGTCCTTAGCTTTCTCAAAGAACACAGCAAATTATTTTTTGGAAAGAATTTTAATTTCCAAGGTATGGGAAAAATCAAATTGTCCCCTTTGCTGAGGTTCCCTGGAGCATCCTACACTTTAATGAAATAAATGGCCTGGAGGAAGACATGAGTGGAGGTTGGTTGGTGGGTCTCTGTGAGCTGGGTTTGCCCTCATCCTCCCTGCTTGGCCTCTGCAGCTCTAGAGGGGTGGGCGGCACAGGGCAAACTTGTGGCTGGCCCCTTGCCTTGCACTGCTTCTGACATAGAAATAAACGACAGCCTAGAGATTTTGAAGAAGTTTGAAAGAAGAGGGAGGGAGAAGCCCCTCCTGACAGTGAATTTTGAAGTCGGTAGAAAAACAATCTTCTTCCTGAATGTCAGGTTTTAATTTCCATGGATGAGTTGGCCTTGTGGGGGCCGGTTTTGCTCCCTCCATGAATCTGCCTGCAACAGTTGCAAGTGGAAGAACCAGAGGGACGTTTCCGATGGCAGAGCACTCACCCCACCAGGAGGAAGCAGAGGTGTCCAGGAAGTGCACCTAACAGAATTTGGCAGTCTTCACTGGGCAGCATATGGGGCAGTGTGCACAGGACTTTGGCTTCAGGGACACTTGAAATCAAATCCTTACTGCATTATTTTTTACCTCTGAAATCTTGTCATACTATTTAACTGCTGTATGCCTTAATTTCCTCTTCTGTCAAATATAGGTAACAGTCCCTGCCTCATTGGGTTGTCCTAAAGACTGAAATGATGCGTAATAATGACAACAGCAAAGATGGTAATTATCATGAGTTTAGGTATTTACTGTATGCCAGACATTGTGCTAAGTGGGCACATTAGCTCACAGGAAATGCCCAGAACAGTGCTTGAAACATAATGGGTCCATGATGCATTTAAAGTAGCCTTATCCAGCACTGTGTAGACGAATGAGAAAATTACTTCTGGGTACATGAACATTTAAGACATGAATATTTCAAGTCAATTCTCTGTTGTGAGATGGAGAAATTTCTGCTCCCCTGGAACCACATTACAAAAAGAATTACTTACCAAGATGGATTAGGTTATGGCTATAGAAAGAAACATCTCCAAAATCTCAGTATATCCAATATCAGCCTAGGGTTCTGCTCATTACTGACATATCACTGTGGTGGATAGATGCTCCACTTTGACATCTGTTTCCACGGTTTTCAAGACAGAAAACAAGGAGGACTAGTATAGAGAAGAAGCCACTAAAGGCTTCTGCCTAGTAGCAACACATGTCTCTTTTGCTCACATTTGTCTGTCGAAAGCAAGCCACTTGGCCACATATAACTTGAATGTGGTGGACAAATCCACTCTCCCATGCACATATTCCAAGAGAACTAAAGTATCTGTGGACGTCCCAATGACAATGGACTCTAATGACCACCACAGGAGGAGGTGCTGTGGAGAGTGATGAATGTAAGACCTAACATGAACTAAACATTATACAATAGATCATGTGCCAGGTACTTTGCATTCGTGTATCAGCTAATTCTCCCAAGGAGGTGTTAATAATCTCCGTATTATAATGTAGAAACTGAGAATTAGGGAGGTTCACTTGCAAAGATTTGATAATATTGAGGATAGCATAAGCATAGTCTGCCCAGGTTTTCTGGATTTACAATGAAATTCTTCAAAAAGACCAGTGCCCTAGGAGGCCATAGAAACTGGCTTCTAGACCCACTTAATTTTAAAGTCTGAGCACATGCCAGGATGGCAGACGGGTCTTGAGTGTCAACTCTGACAGATTCGTGTTGGCTGCTAGAGGACTGTGATGAGAAGCCTTTCCAAAGAGAAAGAGTAAGGATGTCTGCCTGGGCATCGGAAGGGGGGTGGGTGTCAGCACGGGAAACAGATGTTTGCCATCTCTGAACATTTTTCTTAACTTCTCTGGGTTTCAGTTATATCATCATTTACAAGGTTAATAAAACCTTACCTGAGTGAAGGTAGAAGCCTGGCCAAGATGATTTCTTGGTGTCCTCAGAGGGCACCAAAACTTTTGTTCCTGTTTCACCACGTAGTGATGAAAATCCATTAATATATTTGGGAAGCAGCTGGGGAAAGGAACTCAACAGACTGAGTCATTGGAAACTGCTCCTGAGGAGAACAGAGCTAGCCTTCAGCAGGAAGGAGGAGTCAATTATTGGCACTTAAGGGTGCCAGTCATCACTGCCCTCCAAACACTGGGAGCTAGCTCTGCCTCCTGGGCTGCAAACCTAAGGGCTGTGTTTCTCAGTCTGGGGTGCTATGATGGGGAGGCATGAATCCTCAGAGAAGCGTGCTCATCTTTTTGGTGGTGATTTAGGGAACATAAGCAATACGTTTTTCTTAAGGTAGACAAGATGTATTACTCAGGATCCCAATGGGAAAGAGATGGCACACTCAAAGGGTTTATTCAAAGAGATTTTAATATTCTATCTATAGAGCTGTGGGCAGGATTAAGGGAACTAAGAAGGGGTGGTGAGATCCTCAGTGACTAACGACAAGATGCCATTATACCACTCATAGGCTCAAGGGACAATGAGAGGGGAGGTGTTACTAGAACCTGTGAGAACTGCGGCCAAACAAGAGGGCTGCTCACCTGAGCTGTGAGGTTTGAACTCGGTTGCTGCCTAGACAGCCACCACACAGGAAGAGGGTGAGGAGTAAAAACCTAGAATGTTCTCTCATCTGGAATGGCACAAGTAAGGGAGCCTAGAAGTCCCTCCGGGTGAAGGTTGGGACCCATTTACATGAGGAGATGACCCTTGTCGTCCTCTTTGTGGGTTGTGCTTGCTTTGGAAGATTTTACCTTCTTTCTTCTTTAACAAAGGAGGCCATTCCAGCTCAGCAGTCATATCAACAGCTTCTGCTTCCAGTGCTGTGTTGTCCTGGAAACCCGGCCAGCTTCCGGGCCAGAACTGGGTGACTGTCTTTGTCAGTCCCACTCCCTGACCAAAAGCCAAACACCCCACCCCTACCCCATCTCAGAGCAGATGCCCCCTTGAGGGCAGAAGAAAGGCCTACAACTGCATTGCCCAATAGGGAGCCTGGGACCACAGGTGCCATTTAAATTTTAAATAAGATTAGTTAAAATTAAATAAAATGTAAAGTTTAGTTCCTGGATCACACTAGCTGCATTTCAGGTGCTCAACAGTCCCACACAGCTGTACGGTATTAGACAGGGCACAACATGCCCACCAGTATGCAACATCCCAGTGGGCAGATGGGTCCAGATCTTTGTGCCTGGCTGGGGATGGGGAGGGGAGGGGCTGGCAACAGGATTCAAATACTGTCTTCACCCACAGGACCCTCTCTGCGATGGACAGGTGACTCTGGGCTTTGAAGGTTTTCCTGTGCATCCAGCGAAATACAGTTGACCCTTGAACAATACAGTCTTGAAGTACATGGGTCCGTTATGAGTGGATTTTTTTCGGTAAATATGTTGGAAAATTTTTTAGAGATTTGTGGCAATTTGAAAAAGCATTTTCCTTTCTCTAGCTTACTTATTATAAAATACAGTATATGATACATATACAAAATATGTGTTGACTGTTTATGTTATCAGGAAGGCTCTGGCCAACAGTAAGCTATTAATAGTTAATTGTTTGGGGAGTCAAAAGTTATGTGTGGATTTTTGAGTGTGTCAGGGGGTCAAAGACTAACCCCTGCATTGTTCAAGGATCAGCTGTGTATTAATGATGATGACAATTGAATCTCACACTTATTTAGTTCTTAACCAAGTACCAGTTTGCTAAGGGTGTATAATACATTCTGTCACCAGCACAACCCTAAGGGAGACACTATTACTTTCCACATTTTAACTATGCTGAAACTGAGGCTCAGAGAAATTGGCCACACAACTATTGAGTTATGACATGTGAAATTGCCAATATTCAACCATTTTCTATGAAAATGGGAATTTCACATGATTCAATATCATGGTAAATGGCAGAGCCATGTTTCAAGTCTAGATCCAAAACCTTGTCAAGTTCAATGGGGCTAAGCCTCTGTAAGTGAGCACCTTGAAACCTACATCATGGGGCTGTTAAAGCATTAAATGAAACAGAGTTGGTTCTGTGCCTGGTGCACACAGGGCTTGTGAAATGTTCGTTTTGTTTAACTCCCTTCTGTCAGTCTCATTCTTTGGGAGACAGAGCACAACTGTCTGAGCTGAGGTGGCCAGTGAGATTGGGAAAGGGGGCCGCCGACATTTACTAGGTCCCCTCCCAGAGACCTGGAGGGGGAGTTTGTCTTCCTCACCATCGCCCCCCAGGCCCCACCCCTCTCAAAGGGAGTCTGCAGCTGAGCAGGTCTGAGTCATCCTCTCTGGGCCTTGAGCAGAGGGAGGGGAGAGGGGCACTGGCCTTTCCTATTCCCTGTACCCTTAACAGCTCCAGCAGATGTGTATCCTCAGCAAACCTCTCCCCTGGAGACCTTGGAAACTGGAAGGGTGGAGGTGGACTGGAAGGGGCTGCCGCTGCACTGAGTGTGGGCGTGGTTACATAAGCTGTGCTCCAGACCTCCTGCACGTTGTAACTCTTGTTTCCATGATTGTTTTTGGCAAGGAGCTTGATTCAAAATCCCTCCCCCTCTTCTTTGGCAAGAGGGGAGAGAAGTCCCCTTTGGCTGAGGATCCTGTTATTTTGTGGGGTTTTAGGACTTGGGAGTAATTTCCATCCATATGAAGAACCTTTGTCTCTCAAAAGCAATAGCATAGAGGTGCGGGATTTAGTAAATGAAAATACAGGGTGCTCACTTAAATTTGAATTGCAGAAAACCAAAAGATGATTTTTTAGTTAGAAGCATGTATCATGCAATATTTGAGGCATACTTCTACTAAAAATTGTGTTATTTATCTGAAATTCTAATTTACCTGTTCATCTTCAATTTGATCTAGCAACCTTACAATAGTAGGGTTTCTGTCCACCCTTCAGATGCCAGGTCATTATTAGGAGTGAGAGGGAGGGAGATGTAGATCTGGTTTTCCCAGCTGCACCTAGTTTCATATTCATAGTTCCTTGTGGAAGAGGCAGAGTGATTTTTTTTTATTGAGGTGCATATAAAATACACACATCTTAGTGAACAGTTTGGTGAATTTCTCTGCGTATACACTCATATAGCCACCTACATCAAGATATTTAACATTCTAATTTTTTCCTCCTTCATCTTTTTCATCCATCTCCCCATCCCCTTCCCCTATGGCAACCACCAGTCTGTTCTCTGCATTTATGAGTCTCTATCAGTTTTGGTTTCTTCTTTAAGATTCCACATGTAAGTGAAATCACATGGTATTTCTCTTTCTCTGACTTAACTTAGCATAATACCATCTATCTAGGTTCATCCATGTTGTCACAAATGGCAAGATTTCATTATTTTTATGGCTGAGTTAATATTTCATTGTATACATGTGCCATCTCTTTATCCATTCATCTATGAGTGGACACTTAGGTTGCCTCCATATTTTAGCTATTGTTGTGAGTAATCCTATGATAAACATAACTAATTTTCAAGTTAATTAATTTTCTTTGGGTAAACTCCCAGAAGTAGAATTACTGGGTCACATGGTAATTCTATTTTTAGTTTTTTGAGAAACCTCCATACTGCTTTCCCTAGTGGCTGCACCAATATACATTCCCACCAGCAGTGTCCAAGGGTTCCCTTTTTTTCACATCCTTGCTAACACTTGTTTCTTGTCTTGTTGGTATTAGCCACTCTGGCTGGTATGAGGTGATATCTCAGTGTGGTTTTCATTTGCATCTCCCTGATGTTGAGCATCTTCCCATGTGTCTGTTGGCCATCTGTAAGTCTTTGGAAAAATGTCTATTCAGGTCCTCTGCTCATTTTTTTTATCAGGTCATTTGCTTTTTTTGGAGTTGAGTCATATATTTTGGATATTAGCCTTTTGTTGGATGTGTCTTCTCCCATACAGTAGGTTGCCTTTCATTTTGTTGATGGCTTCCTTTGCTGTGCAGGAGCATTTAAGTTTGATGAAGTCCCACTTGTTTATTTTTACTTTTGTATTCTTTGCCCAGGGAAACAACCAGAAAAAAATTACTAATGCTAATGTTGAAGAGTGTATACCTCTCCCAGAAGTTTTATGGTTTCATGTCTTATATTTAGGTCCTTAATCCATTTTGCGTTTATTTTTGTGTAGGGTATAAAACAATGATCTACTTTCAGTCTTTTGCATATAGCTGTCCAGTTTTCCCAACACCATTTTTGGAGAGACTGTCTTCTCCCCATTGTATATTCTTGCCTCTTCTGTTATATATTAGTTGACCATATAGATGTGGGTTTATTTCTGGTTCTCTATTCTATTGATCCATTTTCATGCCAGTATCATAGTGTTTTGATTACTGTAACTTTGTAGTATTTGAAATTCGAGTGTATGGTACCCCCTTCCAACTTCTGAGGTCTCCAGGGTAGGGTTTTGCTGAGGATACACATCTGCTGGAGCTTTTAAGGGTACAGGGAATAGGAAAGGCCAGTGCCCCTCTCCCCTCCCTCTGCTCAAGGCCCAGAGAGGATGACTCAGACCTGCTCAGCTGCAGACTCCCTTTGAGAGGGGTGGGGCCTGGGGGGCGATGGTGAGGAAGACAAACTCCCCCTCCAGGTCTCTGGGAGGGGACCTAGTAAATGTCGGCGGCCCCCTTTCCCAATCTCACTGGCCACCTCAGCTCAGACAGTTGTGCTCTGTCTCCCAAAGAATGAGACTGACAGAAGGGAGTTAAACAAAACGAACATTTCACAAGCCCTGTGTGCACCAGGCACAGAACCAACTCTGTCATTTAATCCTTTAACAGCCCTTGAAGTAGATTTCATGGTGATCACTCACATTGAACTTGACAAGGTATTCAAGATTATTTTGGCTATTCAGGGTCTTTTGTGAATTGATTTAGACCTGGGGTTCTCAGAATGTGCTACCTGGACCAACACCATCCGTAGCCTGGTACTTAGTAGAAAGGCAAATCTTCTTGTGCCCCCCATGGCCTACTGACTCAGACACTGTGGGGTGGGACCAGCAACCTGTGTGTCCCAAGCCCTCTGTGCGATGCTGATGCAGTTTGAGAAGCACAAGTTTAGACTCTGAGCAAGAACCTGAGGGATCAGACAGACCTGGGCTTGAAGCCCAGTCCTACCATTTACCGACTGTGCCAACTGGGCCGAATTACTTAACCTCTCTGAGCCTTTGTTTCTTCCTAAATAAAGAAATATAAAACCATGTCTAAGGGTGTATACAGGATTAAATGTAGTTACATATAAAATACAACCCACAGTGCCTGTCATTATAAGAACACACAAAACAACTGCAGTTATTTTGACAAGTGTAGGTCCAGTCATGTGCTGAGACAGTTCTTGTGGGAACTGGATTTCTGGCCCACAGATGGATCCCAAAGCAGAGGACATGTCAGTTTAATTCCTTTTGTTCCGTTCCAGGCCTAGAACAGTTGTCCAAAAGGACAACTGCTTTTATTTTTGTTTATTCCTGTAATGGTGAGGGAAGGTGGCCGTGAGAGGGGAGGACATGTGGGGGCGCCTGTGGAGTGGGTGGGGTCAGCCCACTGGCGTGTTTCACAGGTCTAGTCTGAGGCTCCCATGGTAGGTCTAACTTAGTATTGTTTAGGTTTCTCAACTTTGGGGTTATTGACATTTTGGGTCAGATCATTCTTTCTGTGGGGCTATCTTGTGCAGCATCCAGGCCTCTCCCTACTACCTCCCAGAAGGCCCTCTCATTCTCCCTCTTAATGGAGACTGGACATTGCCCAATGTCCTAGGGTAGGAGTAGGAAGTGAGGAGGTGTCAGAATCTCAATGTGCTGAGACCCACCAGTCTAGAGATGCTACTGGACATCCCCCACTCAGACCATTTTAACAGCTACCATTTATTGAGCACTTAAAAATATCTCCAATCCCCACACTCACATTGCAAGGTAGGTCTTGTTACCTATGTTTTACAGTTGAAGAAACGGAGGCTCAGAAAATTAAAGCAACTTCTCTAAATTATATGGCCAGTCAGTCTGGGCTTCTGACTGAGGTTGGTCCAACTCCAAAGCTCCTGTAGTTCCTGCTGCACCATTCCTCGTCTCAGAAAATTAGAGATGTTTTTCTTATGTAAGGATGTTCTTCTCAAGTCAACTGAAGTCCAAAAATATTTATTGAAAGCCAGGAGATGCTGCAGGAGAGATCTAAGATGTGTTCCTCTCACAGAGTTTTCAATATCAGTGTAACCCTAAGAGTGGCAGGGAAAGGATGAAGCGTTGAAGTTCACGGGATTTACCAACCACAGGTCCTATGAAATATTCATTCTCTTGTCTTGGGGTGGGTTGTGGGTGGCTTCTAGCCAAACAGCCATTTTCTTTCTGGCTCTCTGCATGAAGTCCACCTTTCCCCTCTCCCTGCATATGGCAGTGTACTCATATGCCTTGAGCTTGTTGTAGTAGTCAGAGAACTTGTTGTAGAGGATGGAAATCGGCATCCCATTGAGGATAATCCCAAAAGCAATGCAGAGGAAGGCAAAAAGCCTCCCTAGGTGGGTCTCGGGGTACACATCTCCATAGCCCACCGTGGAGATGCTCACCTGTAGGAGGAAGCAGAGCAGGATGGGACCATTAGCACCGTGAGGGAGGAGAAGGAAGGGAGAGAACCACGCAAGGAAGTGTCCTCTGCCACCCCGAAGGTGCACCATGTAGGTTGTGTGACAGTTCCCCATGGAGTCAGCTGTAGGAGCTACCAGAATGTTTGCCTAGCAGGACCCGTGTCATGGAAAGAACACAAGCTTTGGAGCCAAAGGACATGGGCGTACATCCTGACTATTGCTTATAAATTTTCTTACATACAGTACGGAGGAGAGAGAACCTACTTTACAAGGTTGTTGTGAAGAGCATATGAGGTAATGTGTAAAGTTCCCAGTACAGAATGAACTCAATAAATGCTGGTCTCTGCCTCCTCTCAGCTGGGGCCAGCTTTAGGACCAGGGTTCCTGGGATAGCTTACATGATACACATACCGGGAAGAGCGCAGGCTCAGAACCAGTGAGATCTGGGTTCCAGTCCTGCCTCTGACCAGCTGAGTGACCTCGGGCACATTCAGAATCTCTAAGCCTTAGTTCCTTCATCTACAAGAGGATTAATACCCAACCCAGGAGTCTCATGAAGTCTAAATAAGAATGAATATAAAGCACTTAACACAGTATTAGGCACACAAAAGGCATAAAGCAACCACCTCCCTGTCCTCTCATCTGTAAAATGGAGGCAATTATACTACTTCTCAGAGTTATTGTGTAGTTCAAATGAGATATTTTACATGAAGGTGTTTTGATTACAAATGTCTGGAGAAACACGCTCTCATTACTTTGTAAAGAGACTTTTTTGTAAGACGTCACCCACCAAAAATATGTTCATCCTGCATGAAATTCTTCCCATCACTCTGGTCACACTGCTTTAAATTCCACTAATTAGAGATTTATTCAGGTTAACAAGCTTATGTTTTAAAATGCAGATACCTGTGGGACTAGCTGTCAGTCAGTATAGCTGGAGGAAACCCGGGAAGCTCCCCGGGGGCCTGTTGTCCACGCCTCACATACTAAGATTCCCTTTGGCCCCAGATTATTGGCTACATGACTAGCAACCTCATAGGTAGGGCTGTTGCTTACAGTTGAAAAATTGTGCATTGCACAACTCCAGGGGGCACTGTTTGCTTCATCAATTTGTGTTTCCGCAATTTTCTGGCAAATGGCAAATGTAGTAAAATGTATAACACTACCCTGGTGACCCCTACCAAAATGGCCTTAGCTTAGAAATGTAAATTTTTTTTTTTTATGAGCTAAGGGTTAGTTTGACCTTAGAATGAGCATGATTGATTAGTTTAGAATGAAATGAAGAAATGCATCAGCTGGGCAAATCTGGGAGAGCTCATAAGAACTGCAGCTACATCCAGCCCAACAGAGAAGAACATGGTGAGTGAATACCCTTTGTGTAAGAGAAGTTTGCCCCTCCTCTTTGGGACAGGTGCACCCCACCTCTCAGGGTTCCACCTCTGGTGAGTGATCAGCTGAGGGATGGACTGCCTCTTTCATAGGGGATGACAGAAAGCAAGCATCTAAGAGAGGCAGGATGGTGTAGACTAAGCTGAGGCTCCGTGGCTCTGAACCTGCTTACCAGCTGTGGGAAATGGGCAAGTCCCTAAATTCACTCTGCCTCTGTTTCTACTTTTGAAATTTGGGGAGCATAACAGTGCCTACTGCACAGAGTTGTTAAGGGGATTGGAGTGCCTGGCACAGGTTGTGGGCAGTAACATTAGTTCTCATGCTTCTTAGACCAGAGGGCTGTGGAAACAGGCCCCTCCCTGGCTCCTGCCAAATACGCTGGGAGCGAGACCAGTGGGGCACACTCTGGCTCCATGGAGAACCTCCTTTTCTCTCTTCTGGGCCTCAGGGTGAGAGGACACAGTGATAAAGTGAGACTGTGGGTTAGTTTCAAGGTATGCTTGTGTTTGTGTGTGTGTGTTTCTTATCCCTGGCCACCCCCAAAGTAACAGACTGAGTGAGATCTCTGGCCAGGTTTGTGGACCTGGACAATAGCTTTCATATGCCACTAACCTCATCTCTCATACCCGGGGTGTGAATGTTTAGTCAGTTTACCTTCCCTGGAGGAGGCCTGAAAGGAGTTTGAACAGGACTGAGTGACAGGAAGGGGTAGTTTTAGAACAGGAAGCATCCAGGAAAGGTTAAAGCAAAGACTTTGGGGTGAACCAGCCCCTCAAGGGTGCAGGGTTGGGGGAGGGACTAGTGTTAGGAGGGTACAGAGGAAGGCAAATAATTGAGAGAAAGTGTCCATTTTAAACTTCTCATCAATCCCCACAGTGGCTTTGCTGCATTGCCAACCTGATTTCATTTTTTCTTTTTCTTTTTTTCTGAACTTGTAGTCAAAAGTCAAAAGCAAAGAGACTTGGCTTAAGGAAGATTAAATATTTGATGTGCATTATATGGTCTAAATATTCTTGTATACTTGGATCTCTATTTTTAGAGGAAAGTCTCTTCTGCCAGGAGGCTCTATATCACTGGTCCTAAAGAATTTGTTCCAAATGCAGTGCTAATTTATGCATTGTCTGTTTTGTGGACAATTCGCCTCAAACCATGATCTGGTTCTTCCTGCGAGAGGAACTCAGGATTCCCTGGCTTTAGAGAGCTTTTTCTCCATGGCGTACAGGCCAAACCATTTCTCCCTGGATGAGCATTAAAAATTAAATGCCCCAGACTGACCCACATGACCTCACAGAATGTTCTCTCTCATTGGCAGGAGTTGAGTTTGGAAATGTGACCAAAATATCTGCAATCTTTCTTAATGGCTGGCTCAGCCACTCTGTAAACTGGAAACTTACCATTCTGTTGAAAATTTACTTATTTTCTCTAGCCTTTGGTCTCAAAAGCCAGAATGTAACCTTCCTCCAGCAGCTCACACACTAATCAGCAAATCCTGGCCTGCTCAACATAACGAGGAAGACAAACATCCAGTTTTTTTCTGAAACTTTAGAATATTTGTTTTCAACAAGGAATGTTTGTTTTCCTTCAGAATGAGCTTGACATAGATTAAATCTCGGTGCCCAGTGATCTGTGCCTTTAGGAATTATCCTAGGGAATAAAACTGATCTTTTGAAAACACTCCTTCTGTGCCCCCAAAGAGTTTGACTAATTAGCAAAAACTAATGTTTTCTGGCCAAAATGAGTACGTACCTCAATGCATGTTGTCATTTAAAGGATTTATCTTCAAAGGCTATTCTTAGCTTGCCCATGCTGTTTCTGCTACGAATATTTTAGGAATTCCTCTTTCGGATTATGCTCTCTGCACAGGAGATTCAGTGGCACGACCATGAAAGAAGTGGTCTCATTCACCTTAAGGGTTAGCTCTAGGTGCCAGTCTTAAACTCAAGGGTCTTGACTATTTAAAAATATTTAATTCACCCTCAGAAAGGTAAAGATTTAGCACCAAACAAAGAGGCAATGTCACAGGCTCTGAAGATAATTCCTCAGTGGAATTCAGAGAATGTTTTGATCGGTGGAAGCACTGTTAGGCTGAGGCCCTGGGTGACCACCTCAAGGAGAACAACCAGCGCCCACTATATGTTAAAGCTCTGGCACATTTGTAAACTGTACGATAAGGAGGGGATGTACACAAGCTAAGGCAAATTTGGGGTCTAACACTACGCAATAATGACAATGTCCTCTGCATCCTGAGCTTACCTGGTACTTCTCCCTGCCCTCCACAGTTCTATCATGTCCCACTCAAGGCACACTGGCCAACAGGATCACAGTTTAAAGAGAGAAAAGGGTCACCCCCAAATCAAGAGTCCACAAGATCAAAAGTCATAGAAGTGCCTTACAGCCTTTGTCCCACTTACGACTGCTATGCTGTTTCTGAAGGAGCTAGGACAGCTTTAATGCCTTCTGTGCCAGGCATTTATCCATTGTCTCTTAGCCCCAAGCCTGACACCCTTCTATACTCTTATCTATAATTCTGCTGCTGGGAGGCTGCAAGCCACCATTCCCAGATTCCCTTGCTCATCTTCTGGTTATGTCTAGCTAATGAGAGACACTGTTGGGGTACTGGAAGGTGGGATGAGGCGATAGGGGTCTCTATCCCTGCTTCTGGCTTCTGTCATCACCCTCCAATAACAGCAGATAGCTATGGTGTAGGCATCTTTCAGCACACTCGACACCAGCCTCATGGTGTCATCTTAAGGATCCCTGTGAGAGCTACATGGTGACTCCTCTGGACTCCTAGGTCCCAGTAACTCTACCTTTTCTGATTCAGTTCAAGGGCCCTTCTCCAATTCAAGAGCCAACAGTTATTTCCTACAGGAACCAATCTTTCGGTTATCTCAGTTTCCCCTTTCTGCTTGTCCAGACTTCTAACACCTATGTGTCCATATCCCTGTATCAAGTTCCTTCTGTTTAAAATGTCTTTTTTTTTCTGCTTTCCTGACTGTAACTTGACTGATTTACTTTCTAAATGGGTCTTCCCAAAGCAAGAAATCAATCAATGAAAAATAAAATCTCAGTGATCTTCTAAGTGCCACCTATTTGCAAGAAAATGATAACATACTTTAAGAAAACAAAGACAGGAGCAAGGTCTCTGGGGGCACAATTATCTGATGCCTCAGGTAGAGATAAATTTTCTATTTGAAGAGTTTTTGTTAGGTTTTGAAGGAATGAGTTCACAGCATAGCTTTGTCTGGTTTCTGCAGCTTAAAGTTGCTCTGGAAATCTCAGAAGGAAATGGTCCGTTGAACAGTCCGGTTGCCCTTTCCTACTTAAAAACAAAGCGACACGGAGGCCAATGCTTACAGCTTCATCACAGAGCTCATTGTTGTCTAGGCTGTGCCATACATTTCCCACACCCAGACAACCCGGAGAGGCCCCGCATGGCTGCAGTTGCTCCAGGCGTGGGACTGTTTATCTGGACACTCAAAAGCTGTCCCAAGATACAACAGTTGGCCATTTTATGTCTTACAGTCGCTCTCCCTTCTCTAGGAGAGAAGGAATTGTTTTTGTTTTATTTTCACCGAGATGAATCTGGAAGCAAAGGTTATACTTCCATGTGATAAAGACTATCAACTAGACAGATACGATAGCTTCTATTTGTTGTGGGTGTACTACAGGCTAGCATTTTACATATGGTTCCTATTACGTGAGTGCTTGCAAGTAGCCTCCATTTGACATATGCATAGGATGTGTCTCTCTTATGTCCCAATGCATGAACTTTATAGACATGAATTCCCATGAGGGATTTGTGTTGCCGCTGTAGGAGAATTCACAATAATGAAAACTACTGTAGTCTTCTTAAAATCCTGAGTTGAATTATAGAGAAAGGTTATAGGACCTTGGCATAGAGAGAGGAAGATTATTAGAAGCAAGTCAGATTTGGGGGTTGTCTGAAAGAACTGAAAACATATGGAAGAGTGGCTTAGAGAATCTGCCTCTAACATTGGTGAATACACCACAAGGAACAAAGCACTAGAGTGGTGCAGGAAAATATCAGTCCTATTTTTCGTTAGTGGGCCTAATTCTTTATATTTTCCTGTCTCCAAACTCTTTGCCATAGAGCTTTGTGGTGCTTTCTTACAGTGGGCTAATCTTCTCTGCCCATTGACTCTGAGTTTGGCCTTGTGACTTGCTTTGGCCCATGGGTTGAGCAAAGGCCATGGACAGAAGCTTGGACAGTGCTTGCATGACTGGGCTTGCTTTCTCTATCTCTTGCCCTTTACCATGGTCATGGATACATGCCTGCTGGAGGATGAAGAGCATGAGGCCTGGTCTCTCCCTTCCTCCAGCTGTCAGCCAGCTGACCATCAGACTGGCGAGTAACTGCCACCAGCCCAAACGGGAAGAACCTTCTAGTTGAAACCAGCCTAAATTGCTGACTTGGAAACTCATGAGCCAAATAATTGCTTGACATTTTAAGCCATTGAGTTTTGGGGGAGTCTGTGGTACATTATTATTATGTAATAAATAACTTATAATTTATGAATAACTACACATTTATCATGGATGTATACTCAAAATTTTTTAAATTATGAGATGTATGATCAGTAAAATGCTTGGGAGACCAACGGATAAGAGTTTCCTTTAGGATTCTATTTCTCAGGTTCTCCTGTCTGTTAAGCCATGTGTTTCTTCTCATTGTTCAAATTTTAGCTTAATATCATCCAGGTAGGCTTCTCTGACTATCCCATGTAAGGCAGAGGCAGCCACCAAGATTACTCTTTATCCTATTATCCTGTGCAAGACATACCAGTATCTGAAACTTTTATCTTCTCCATTAGAAAATAAGCTCCATGAGGGAAAGAACGTCGCCGTTTTTTCTTCTCTATCACTTGGTATCCCTAGGATTTACAATGCTACTTGGCACACTGCCGATGCTCAAAAAATTCTTGCTCAATGAATGAAAAACTGGGTTTTTGTGGGTTACAAATGTTTTGTGTCTTTATACTTAGATCTACATAAGGAAATGGCATTCTGTCTGCATTATTTTGGCAGTGTTCTTTTTGTTCTATTGAGAGCATGGACCCTTAGTATATAATATGAAATGTCATTAGAAATGTAGAGAAGAAATGGGTTAATAATGTATCAGCCCTAGGGAATAGAGCAGTCCTCAAATGTTTAAGGGGAATTGTTCCTGTTGTTTTCATAGATTAGGTTAGAGACAAATACAAGTTATCAATCTTTAATCTAATCCACAGTGATATTTACTAGTATAAATCTCAGAGAATAAAATGGATGAAGGCCACTGATAAAGGTTAATGTTGGTAAATGGTAAAGGTTAAAATGTGCAAATTTTGGTCTGTGAAAATAGTGCCTGATAGAGAGAATGGCCACAGAAGAAAACTCATATGGGTAAAGCAATAATTGGTAAGGTTTGTAAAACTGAATGGTGATTCCATTCTCCTGTAAAATTTATGGAAAACACTGATCTTGAATTAAATAATTTTAGTATAAAAAGGAATAATGTTGATATTTTAAATGTTAGTGTATATTAAACAGATCAAGAAACTAAATGGGATCAATAGGCATTCACTTCAGGAAATTTTTCAAAATGAAAAATCTATGATTAGCAGCAGAATTCTTATCACAATCTTTAGATTAATATGCTAAAGATAAAAAAGTCATTTTGTGGATTAAAGACATAGTATCAAAAAGTCCATAAGGTCCAGCCAAAAATGCTAGCCTTCTAAGTTCACGTGACTCTAACACTTGGTATTACATCACCAGCATGTGGATTTGTGCTTTTCCTTTCATGCTCTACTTACCTCCAAAGTAAATGTCATTTGCTGGGGACAAATCATCCTCCGTCAGCTCCAACTGTACACGGTTTATCTACTATGGGGTGACCTTCTGACATCTGGAGTGTGACTGGAGGAGTGGCATTTGTCTAGCTACTCAGAGGAACCCAACATCATATCATCCCTGAAGAAAACTCACAAATCCTGTTGTGCATACAATTGCTCTGCTTTCCAGGGAAGGAAGACTCATTGAATTGCCGAGCTCTGTATTCTCCCCTTTTAGAGACTAAGAAACTAAGGACAGGGAGTAAGGGGGTGAGTTGCACAGTTAATTATTTAGGGTCACATTTAATTATTAGCAGATCTGGGGCTAGAAACTAAATCCTCCATCCCACTACACTGTGTTGTTAGCAGCCTTGGGTTGGTTCGCCTCAGAAGTTCACATTGGACTGGGGCTTCTGGCATACCCAATATTAATGTTAAAAATATCTCTTTCACACTGGAAAAAGTGCTTTTATGTTTGCTTAATGTCTTTAAAGGTATTACAAATAAGCTGCTTAAAAAAAAAAACCCAAGGAAACCATATGCCCAGTTCTTTCCTATGCGATTTTCTAGGGATTTAGTCTAGCAGACCAGAGAAAAAGATATTTGAGTAAATAGCACAAATCATTATAAAAAGGCAAATACCAAAGAAAACAATGACAACAGTAACTAATTAACTGTACAAATTGGGCAAAGCATGCAGAACTAGAGCTTAAAAGACATGGAGAGGGCATGGATTTCAACCCTCACTCTGCCACCTTTAGCTGTGTGTTTATGCTCAAACCCTCTGCTCCTCAATTCCTCTAGCCATTAAAGTGGGGCAATGATACCAGCTGCTGAAAGAATCCCAGTGACATTGGCTCAAGTTTCAGTTTTAGATGCTTCTTTCCACACTCTGATCTAGAATCAGTGGGATTGCAGTTAGGGTTGACACTGTTCGGCCAAGTCTGGCTTCCTCCCCTGGGTAACATTCAATTTGTCCTTTTTTAAAAAATAGTGATCACCCCCACTGCACAGGGTTGTGATGCTGAAATGAGATAAACCACTTAGGTCAATATGTGTTCAATATGTGGTCCATAACGACAACAAACTTCCACATAACTTGAACAGTGAGTTAAATCCTGCCAATCCTTAACACCAGTCAAGGGTTTTAAGAGGAAATTTAGATTTGGAAATTCCTAGGATCAAGTCAAATTCAGTTACTTACTGGACTATGTCTTTCTAACCTTCTGACACCCAGCCCGGGTTTTGTTAGCTGGAGGCAGCCTAGGATGGAGAGAGCAGTGGCCATTAAGCAAGGCAGGGAGCAAAGCGAGGTAGGCAGCTGATAACCCAGGAAAGGGAGGACCAGTCTCTGCCAGGCTGGGGAAGAGGGTGAGAAAGCCCAGGGCCTGTGCTGCTCACCGTGGCCCACCACCAGGAGTGGGGGATGCTGGTGAAGTTGGTGCTGGGCACGTCATGCTCCACAGAGTAGACAGCCGCGGAGAAGGCGAAGATGCCCACGGTGATGAAGAGCAGCAGGCAGCCCACCTGTTCGGAGCACTGGCGCAGCGTGAAGCCGAAGGCGCGCAGGCCCGTGGAGTGGCGCGCCAGCTTGAGGATGCGGAATATGCGCATGAGGCGCATGAGGCGCAGCACCTGGCCCACCTTGCCCACGCGGCCCACGGCCTCCAGGTCGTGCTCCTGCGGCGAGCCCTTGCTGGGCTGCTGGTCCTCGCCCGCGAGGCACTCGAGCAGCAGCTGCAGGTAGAACGGCAGGATGGCCACCAGGTCCACCAGGTTGAGTGCGCTGCGCACGAAGCGCCGCAGGTCAGGCGTGGAGGCGAGGCGCAGCAGGAACTCAAGTGTGAAGAAGGCCATGCACAGCATCTCCACGTGCTCCAGGATGCGCCGCGGGTCGCCGGCCCCCGCGCCCTGCTCAGCCTGCTGTTGCATCTCCTCCACCGTGTTGAGCACCAGCGCCACGACAGAGATGAGCACAAAGAGGCTGGAGGCCACCCCCATGGCCTTGGCGGCCACGGAGGAGAAGGGCTTCTCCATGAGGTTCCAGAGGTAGTGCCTCAGCGTCGCGTAGCAACGCATCTCGTGGAAGAGCTCTTCCGCCTCCTCCACCTGCGCCTGGGCGCGCAGCTCGTGCTGGATCTTGAGCTGCTCGCTCAGCTCGTCGCGCCGCTCCTCAAAGCAGATGCGACAGCAGCGCGGCGTGTACTTGAGCCGCACGCCCCAGTAGCCCAGCTCCTCCAGGAAGTTGCGCGGGCACAGCTCGTTGCGCACCAGCAGCACCCCTGACACGTAGAAGTTGTAGATGAGCTGGAAAACCGCAGGGTCGCGGTCGAAGAAGTATTCGTCCGTCTGCTCTTCATAGTCGTCACATAGGCCCAGCTGGCGGCTGCGGCTGGTGGAGGTGACCAGGCGACCCAGGCGTGTCTTTGGGTGGCAGGCCAGCTCGCAGTACGCCAGGCGGTAGCCGTAGCCACCCACGTTCACGCTCAACATGGATGACTTGGCAGGTGGGTCGGAGCTGCTCCCAGGCGGTGCGGTGGTGGCCTCCTCTGGCTGCCGATCCTCCTCAGCTGGGTGGTCCTTCCACTCCTCCTCCTCCTCCTCCCCGCCGTCCTCGTCCTCGTCGATATAGTAATTATAGCTGCCCTCGGTCCACGGTGGGATGCCGGCCTGGGAGGCAGACCAGACGCCCACCGAGCAGATGCCCCTGCGGTGTTGGCTGCCTGCCGCCTGGAGCGCGTCGTCACTCTCCGTGGTATTCCAGGGCTTGTAGCTCCGAGACCTCCTCTTCTGGCTCTGCCTCAGCATGGCTGCGGGAAGTGGCCCGTTTGCTTTTCCCTCCCGGCTGTGGTGGGGTCCCTGGCCTGCTCGTGGCCCTGGGAGGTGGATCAGTACCTTGCACAGTCTGGGGGAGACCAGCCTGGACCTGCAGACCCAGGGGCCCAGGCCGTGCCCCCAGAGCAGCCCCTCATCAGGCCCTGCCCAGCCCGCCCAGCCCATGGGGTCTGAGCACACCTGCAGATGGCTGTGGCCTGCTCTAAGCTTGCTGACAGGAACAAAGCAAGGGTTAGGAGGGATTTAGAGCCTCTTAGCCCATTTCCTCCCCTTCTCCCTCTACTATGTGACCTAGAGTGATTATGTGGCCTTAAATCTGTAGACAATCAGAAGGTGGTGGAGATTATTGCTAATAAGATGTCAGCTAACCCTTATGCTTGCCCTTAGGAAATGTTCAGTGTACCTGTGCTGAATGAAATCAACTGAATTAGCTATAGAATATGGATGCCTGTGTCTTAACTGCTGAAATTGCTGCCCCTGCCCTAGGTAAACCCAAATTAACAGGGACAGAAACAACTTAAAGTGGACTAGTTTTCCTCTCAGCCTAGGTCTTTGATTGAGTATATAAGGTCTCAGATGATCTCCTTCCCATCCATTCACATGATCGCATTTTCTTCACATGGATTCTCCCTAGCACTGCTTTGTTTCCATCTCTCTGTCTCAAGTTTCCATCTCTCTTTGTCTCTGTTTTTCTCTGCCTGTCTCTCCCTTCTCTTAAAGGATAAGGCTGTGTGTCCAGGTGGAATTCCACAGCTGGAGGGTAGGCGTGCTTAGGCCCTCTTTGTAAAGGCAGCCAGACTTCCTTCCAAAGAAAGGGCCTTCATTCCTCTGCAAGACATCTCTTTTTTTTTTAATTAAAGTATCATTGATATACAATCTTATGAAGGTTTTACATGAAGAACATTGTAGTTACTACATTCACCCATATTATTAAGTCCCCCTCCCACCCCATTGCAGCCTAGTAAGATGCTATAGAGTCACTACTTGTCTTCTCCGTGCTGTACTGCCTTCCCCGTGACCTGCCTATATTGTGATTGCGAATTATAGTGCCCCTCAGTCCCCTTCTCCGTCCCTCCCCACCCAGCCTCTCCACCCCCTCCCCTTTGGTAACCGCTAGTCCCTTCTTGGAGTCTGTGAGTCTGCTGCTGTTTTGTTCCTTCAGTTTTGCTTTGTTGTTATACTCCACAGATGAGTGAAATCATTTGGTACTTGTCTTTCTCCACCTGGCTTATTTCACTGAGCATAATACCCTCTAGCTCCATCCAAGACATGACTTTTTTTTTGACCCTTAGACGCTAGAGATGAAAACTTGATGGAGACCTTCATATCTTCAAACTGCTCATGCTTTTGTAGAGTAGCAGAGAAAGAAAGAGGAAGGGATTTTTTTTGAACAGGGAATTTGTTTTTAAATTCAGCATATTTTTGAATAGCTAATAATGTTTACGACAAACATTCAAAAGGTACAAAGTTGCATTACAGTAGACAGTTTCTCTCTCAACCCAAACTTTCAGTTATTGGGTGTGCTTCAGAGGAGGCACCCACTGTTAGTACTTTCGGGTTATCCTTCCAGAGATACTCTAAACATACCAGGCAAATACCTATCTCCATCTAACATCTGAATAGCTCTCTATTATTAACACAAATCATAGTACACTGTACACTATGCATTTATATACATATATGTTAGAGGAGTTTTTATACCCGAACATAAATATCTGCCTCATTTTGAAAATAGCCACATGGTGGTCCAATAATGATGGAAATTCGGGTTGTTTTCTATGCTTGCCCTTATAAACAGTGGTGTGCTGAATAGCCTTAGACAAACATTTCTTTACACATGAACAAGCTGTATGAGAGATTGCAAAGCAACCTGACCAAATAGGATAGACTCCTTGGGAAGAGACTGTAAATGATGTCTTCTTGCCATGATTAGTGTTATTTAAAATAATGTTTTATCTGATAGGAATATGTGGGCCTTATTTGGATCCTGATTCAAACAAAAAAAAACTTAAAACATTCTGGAGACAATTGGAAATCGCATTTGATGAGATTTAGATACTCGTGAATGCTTTTAGTTGTGATAATAGCCTTGTAGTGTTAAAAGAAAGATTCCATATCTTTTAGAGACATACTGAAATGTTTGTGGATGGAATGATGTGATGTCTGGGATTTGCTTTAAGATAATAAGAGAGAGAGAAAGAGAAAGTGGGTGAGAGTAGTGTTGAAATAGGGTGGGCTATGAGTCAGTAATTGTTGAACTGAGTGGTGGATACGTAGAGGTTCATTAGACTATTCTACTTTCATATGTGTTTGAATTTCGCCGTACTAAAAAGTTTTTAAGAAAAAAAAGATAAATGAAGGATAAATTGTTAGAGATAGAATTGCCAGGTCAAAGACTGCACATTTGGAATTTTCATTGCAATGCCAAATTTCCCTTATAAATGTTTTATCAATTTACAATTCACCATCATACTTCTTGAGCTCTGCCTATTTTATAGGTGAAAAGTGATGTGTGGGTTAATTTTAATTTATATTTCTCTTATTCTGAATGTAATTGAACAGCTTTTTGTGTGGTTAGTTGTTTTCTCCTTTCCATTGAGCTGTTGGTGTTTTTCTTACTGATTGGTATGAGAGCTTTATGTATTACAACAGACCCTTTGTGATAATGGATTGCAAATAATTTTTTTCTGAGTTTAGTGAGATTTGTCCCAGTTGAAACATGTGTTGGTACTATGTCTTATTTGGAAAGCCTTCATCTTCTTACAGTTTTATTTCTCACACTCAAGGATATGATCCATTGAGGACTGGTTTTGATGTAAAGAGTGAAATGGGACCCAACTTCATTTTCCAGGTTTTTATCTATGTAGATGTCACAACACATTAATTGAATAATACACCTTTCATCCCCAATTTGTAGCGCTATCTTTATCATGTAGTTCAGCTTTTTTATACTGCAAAGTTGCTGGGACACATAACAGTTGTTACAGGGTCTGTACCTGTTAGTATAACATTCACTGATACTGTTTAATTTCCAAAAGGCCTCAACCCTACCAGTTAGGAGAAAGCCCCTAACCAGCCCTGTCCTTCAAGTGCTTGAATGTATTTCTACTGTGCTCCTGTTGGCGTGCTGTATTAATGTTGTTTCTCTAGCTGCATACTTAACCGTTTTCCAATTCCATCTCTTCTTTTTATTGTGCTGAATACTGTCAACAATGGTTTTCATGTTTTACAGAAATTCACTTTTTTTCCTTCTAATCAATTACTTATGAGAAGTAAAATTACTATTTTCATATTTTTAATTTCCTCTCTTTTCACTGCAATCCTATACCACTTCTTACATAAACTTTCAACACTCTCTTGGGGTTTGTAATTAAAAACAATAGAGTTAGTAACGTTTGTAAGAGGCATCTCAAACCTAAGCCCAAACACTGCAACCATGCAGTAGATGAGGAACAGTGCCGTGATGAACCACACTTAACTGTCTCTTACACCCCATATGCATCTGCTGGTGTGGGCCTGTTGCTTGGATTTTGTTTTTGGGTCTTGCTTGGCTTTTACAATCGTAAAGGCAATGGTAGACGAGCATCTGTACAAGGAACCATTTTCCAACAAAGAGAAACTGCCCTACAGTGGGATGGCTTTGTATAGCTATGAGCGCTTTCTCCCTGAATGCTTGTGAGAATGCAGAGGGAGACTTCAGTGGGTGGGAAGTCGGGTTGGCCAATCTTCAAGCACACTTCTGCCTTGAAATGACTAGAATGCTAAGTCTTTGTTTGATTATTCCTTTGTCTTGAATTTCCTTCTGCCTTTCTTCTCCCTAAATCCTCATTCTTCAAAAGTCAGTGCACACATCTTCCTCCTCTTTCACTGACCCTTCTCTGACTGTTTTCTGTGTTTCCCCACGTGGGTTAGCTGTCTTTTCTTAGTGTTCTAATTTAGGGTAGCACACACCGCCATCTTAGAATACGAGGCACTTGCTTTAAACAGAGAGAATGGGCTAAATCCTTGTGGCATACTACCTCAAAGTAACCCATTAAGTAACTTAAGTAACCCATAAAGTAAATCTGTTACAGAAGCGCATGTGACAGGGGCTGAATCCAGCCTCAGCTGTTAGGGAAGGCTGAGGAGAAAGAGTGTCCAAAATACAAGGGACAGCAGGAACTGCACATGGGAAAATTTTCATTATAAAAGCTATATAAGTGCTTTGTGGAAAAATTAAAAAATAGAGTAGAATACTAATAATACAATAATAATAGTAAATGCCTAAATACTGTACTGTGTTAATGCTTACAACAACCTCTCATGTAGGTACTATTCTTCTTTTACAGCTGAGGAAACTGAGATAGAGAGCAGTTAAGTGATTTGCCCAGGGTTGCACAGAAAGTAAATGGTGGAGCTGAGTTTTGCTCTGGACTAACCAGCATGCTATAAAATAGCATAACATAAAAACCAATCATCTTCCCATCCAAAGACATTCACTGTTAATATTTTAACCTACATCCTTCTGTTTAATTATACACACACACACATTTACATGGCTGTGATCATATTGGATATAAAATTATGTATCCTACCTTTTTTATTCCACATTTTCACATAAGCATTTTTGATATTAATAAAATACTTTGTAGCCATTCTGTTAAATGGCTACAAAATATTCCATATTGTGGATGTGCCATCTATAACTGAACCAAATCTCTTTTGTTGAAATAAATATTTTTCAATATCCTGCTATTACAAGTAATGATGTGATACAAATCTTTATGTTTGAAAGGATTTTGTTTTTGTGTTTTTGTATTCTGGGTTATTTTTGAGGTCATTTTGCCGCATGTATTTAGGCTGTTCTCTCTAGCTCAGACCATCACACGTGCGGTTCCTGCTGTCCCTTGTATTTAGGACACTCTTTCTCCACCACCCAGTTGCCTTCTCTTCCTCTGGCCATCCCCTGCTCATCATTCATGGATGGCACGCTAACTCCTCTCACCCTGTCCTTGAGGACAGCCTTCCCTAACAGCTGAGGCTGAATCCAGCCCCTGTCACATGTGCTTCTCTAACAGTTTTACTTTGCCTATCATTGCCCTTCTCACAAACGCTTACCTGCCTGTAAACAAGACAAGACTTGTTCCAGAAGGCTGGACAGTATCTGCTTTGTTCCCCTCTTTATGGCCAGGATCTAGACCAGTGTCTGGAATATAGCACGCACTCAAAACAATTCTAGCTGAAAGGTTGACATAGTCGATGCATTTTACCAATCTGCTTTCCAATTTGCCTCACTTTACACTCTTACCAATAAAATATGAGAGTGTCTCCTTCACAGTGGCTTAGCTAGAATATCATTATTATTACTGTTTTTTACCAGTTGAGAGGTGAAAATAGCACCACATTTTTGTTTTAACCAACTCTGTATTGATCGTTCACTTCTGTACTCCCCAGCAGCCTCTGAAGTCTTCAAGGGTAAAAAAAAAAAATCTTGTCTCTGTGGCCCTGGAACCAAGTAGACTGTCCAGCAGGTAGCAGATTAAAAAATATATATATTGAAAGGATATGCAAGATCTCTCTGTGTTAGCTCTTACAACTGCATGTAAATCTATAATTATCCCCAAAATAAAAAAGTTAACAAGTGTTTATTGCTCTGTCCTGACATAGTCCCAAGCCCTACTTTGAACGGAAAAGAAACTAGCAAGCTTTGTGGAACAGTGGTGGGGAGTCCCACCTGCTTTTCTTTGGTAGCAGAGAGAGCTACGCAGCATGGTACAATAGAAAGAACATTGACATTGAAAGAGACTTGATTTTGCATTCTGGTTTCAAAGCTGAGAAAATTCCTGTCGGTTTTCTCATCTGTAACATGGTTTGCCAGAGGATTTCTTATTAATATAAAAAGAGAATATGCCCCTCTACTTTATCTTCAATTGGTCTGCCTCTGTCCAAGTCCTGCCATATACTACCCATCAAAAGGTAGTCATCTCTCCCTCATCCAGCTACCTCCTACCTCGATTCCTGATTACACACAAATATATTCATTTTTAGTACCCATTGAGTTTCTCAGTGCAGAGATAATTATCATATTCACAGTCCATTAAAATTAATTCCTTTATGTTAAGGCTGCACTGACAATAGAACTTTTTGCACTGATAGAAATATTTTATGGCTTAAAACATGACTAGTGCCACCAAAGAAGAGAAACTGAAATTTTGTTTCATCTTAATTAATTTATATTTAAGAAGTCACAATGTGCCTAATGGCTACCATGTTGGACAGGGCAGTGGTAAGTTGTTATCTGTGTCTGGGTCAGTCTCTTTAGATATTCAGTCCCCAAGGAGCAGTGAGCCTTTAAGATATTGACCCTTCGGTCACCTCAGTCTGCCAGCATGTATTGGCCCGTCAATTCTAAGACTAAACGGGAATGGACAGGGAATTTTGACAGGCCAGTGAATGGAACAATGGGGTGAGGTTGAGAAGTCTGAGTGGGCGGTGACTAGGTGTGGGGATACAGACATTTCAGAACACATTCGGATTCAGGATGGCTTGGGAACAGACTAGTATTAAAAGAGAGAAGCTAAGGCAGATGGTCAAAAGTGCAAACTGAATGCAAACTCCCTTACAGATTTATCCAGACCTGCCCCAGAAGGCATAGAGAAATAGTGGTAGAGATAGAACAAGAAGTTTAACATGTACTTGGGAAGCTGCATATCCTTTGAAACCTCTGAAGTCCCTGTCAGTTAATCAGTAAGATTGTTATAGTGAAGTTGTAAAATTGTGGTAGTTGATATGAGGACCTGAATGATCAATACCCAAGCCAAAACAAAGAAGAAATTACAAAAAAATAATAATCTCCCCCTTTCAATAAAGGAAAAAAAGAGTTCTTTAAAAAGCCTCTGTGAAGTCTGAATTTCTTCCAATAATTGAATTATTTAAGTATTTCTTCCCCTCCATCTCTTTAAATTTGCCTTCCTCATCATAGGTGAACTGTGAAATGAATGGGAACAGCAGTTACTTGCAAATGTCTTAGTTGAAATTCTTGCTGACCAAATTAAAGTTTGTCTGTGGAAAAAGGAAGAATTAAGTGACAGGGAAGAGAAAAGTCTGTAAATAAACATTGCCTTCAGCATCCAATCAGGTTTAAATCCAGAGGGTGAACCCCCTTTCCCAAAGCACATCCATCCTCTTTAATTCCCTCTTTTAAAGATGAAGAACTGACAACCCAGAGATGTAGGATTCTTGCCTGATGTCGCTCTGTACGTGGCTGGCAGAGCTGGGCTCAGAGTCTGAGACTCAGCTGCCGGCTGCTTGAGCATTGTCCTGTCCTCTGACAACAGTGGCCGAATATGCAGCCCCTGAAGATGTGCCCCTCCCTTAGAAAACCTTCACTTTGATTTCTCATCTTCATTTGTTTCTCCTAAACATACACAGCCTTTCAGTGTGGTTCTTTTTGTTCTTTTTGCCCCAGCTGATGCAACACATCTTGCCATCTGTGATGTCGGTTTAGAAGTTGGTGCGATCCAACACAACACAAGGTGTAAACACACATACCGTGTACAAGGCCCTGTGCTACTTTCAGACTGGGAGTGACCCAGGCTTGCTCTACGCACACTGCTCACTAGAGATGAGGACACTGAGTTGCCAGATAAATCAGGCGACTTGCCCAGGCTCCCATAAGTAGATGAGTTCATACGTGGCTCACTTTAGAACCTTGTTCCAACTCCAGGCCAAGTGCCCTTCCCTCTAACTTGATGCAGTTTCAGCGTTACTGTGTATATTTTTTCACTTGGAAGTTGTATCCATGTAGAATAAGCAAGTTGTATCTCTGGAAGGACTGTTGTGCAGTAATTTAAATATCAGAGTCTGACATTTAATGAAGAGCTGGGCTCTGTTATCTAAACTGCTTTCCCTGATCTGATTCCATGGAAGATATCTCAGTCCTCTGTTTTGTGTTGATTAGGTAGTCCCAGTTGTATTTCACATACCTTCCAGAAACCAATATGTTCTCTTCTGTCCAGACCGGAACCTCGCCAGTTTTCCATGATGAGCAGACCAAGTTGATCTTTAAAGAGTTTAACCGTGGGTGATGTGACGCAGCTTTGCACCTCACTTCCTTTGGTCTTGCAGTGTTCTCGCCTATCCTCTGTCTCTGGTTTCTGCTCCCTGTACTCCCAAGAGCAGAAATGAGGCCCCTGAGCCTGGCATTTGATCCAGAGAGAAAGAAAGCATTTGCAGAAAAGGCTTGCACCCAAAGCTTTTTTGGCACCTTAAAATTTGTATTGAAAAACAGTACCAAAGGGGGGAATATGCTAGGGAGTATGGAACATCTGCTCTGATGTGGGTATTAGGATGGCTAGAGGCTCCCTGGGGTAGAGGTGACAGGAGCCAGATGATGCTCCTGAGGAGATTTGCTGATTTAAAAAGTGGCATCTGTGAAAAACTAGTAAGTATAAGGAACGTACTTGAACAGATGGTATGTGAAGAATTTTGGAATAGAACTATTCTCTGAAAATCTTTAAGGATTAATAAATGTGGCAGAGCAAAAGGATTACAAGTGATTAGTGATGGTGCAATTATATTATTGAAATTGCCTGTGTAGTCTTACATCAAACACCGTTCTGTTGTCTGTTTTTATACAGAGCAATGGTTATCAGTCAAAATTATATAGGGCAAAATTCCCTGCAATTTTATAAATTACCATGTCTCTGCCCTGCATAGGTTACACATAAAATCAGAACAGAAGAGTTAGACTTTAGGTGAGGGAGTTACACTCAGTGAAAAACATAAATAATAGATTTTTTTATTAAGGTATTATTGATATACACTCTTATGAAGGTTTCACATGAAAAACAATGTGGTTACTACATTCACCCACATTATCGTGTCCCCCCAATACCCCATTGTAGTCACTGCCCATCAGTGTGGCAAGATGCCACAGAGTCACTACTTGTCTTCTCTGTGCTACACTGTCTTCCCCATGATCCCCCCCACACCATGTGTGCCAATCATAATGCCCCTCAATCCCCTTCTCCTTCCCTCCCCACCCGCCCTCCCCTACCCCTCCCCTTGGTAACCACCCACTCTTGGAGTCGGTGAGTCTGTTGCTATTTTGTTCCTTCAGTTTTGCTTCATTGTTATGCTCCACAAATGAGGAAAATCATTTGGTACTCATAAATAATAGATTTAAATAAATATATTTTTGGTTATCTAGTTCTGTTGATACAGATTAAACTTGAAAGCAGTGCAGCTGACTTTAGGGAGCTCCATAAGAAAAGTCAGTACTCTGGACCGAAGATTTGAAATTGGAACTAGATTAGCAAAGCATTGCCAAAAAGAGTTACAGAATAAATAGAAATTATTGTAATTGACATAGCAACTATTTGTATGTAACCCTGTGCTTGATGCTGCTAAAGGGTCTGTGATGAATAACTAGCTTATCCTTTCAAGAAAGATAATGATATTCCTTGCCCCCATAATTTCCCTCTTGATTTGTTTTAAAATTAATTTGACAAAAGTCAATTTTAGCTACTGCTATGTAAGAACATCACAAATGATGGCTAAGTCATTTAAAGAGGTTGTATTGCTGCGTCTTTTAGGATTATGTTCAGCTGCATGTAACTGTAAGAATGCTAGGTAAGGGCTTTTACGTGTAGGCGTTATTTTCCTCCCGTGACAAGATGCCTAATGATTGGCAGTCCAGGTCTGGTGGAGGCTGAGGGTGTCATCCAGGATTCAGGCTCTTCCTGATTGTTTGTAAACTTTAGAAAGGTGCATCCTTTGGTCCTAAATACAGATTCATCCCCTCATTTTTTTTTTTCTGGATGAGCAGGTCCTGCTGTAATTTCAATGTCCAATATCCACGTTCTAACATGAACATCTGTTCCAAACTATTTGTCATGTTTCTGATACCTGGAATTACTCAGAACAGTCTGTCTTTTTAAATTTCATTGCTTTAAGAAAGATACCAGGTCAATATTTTAAAATTGACAATAGAGAAAGATACATAGAAGATACAGCCCCAGTTAGCTACTGTTAACATCATGATAACCATCCAGAAATTGTTATATCTCTATTTATCTATATGTATCTATACACACACAGCATGTGTACACATCACAATATATATATCCAAACATATAATCATATATATGTAATTTTACACATTGTGTGATTTCACACACCTCTATTTATCATTTTTCATAGGCTGGTGATAAATATAACATTCTATAATCTTTATTCACTTAATGATATGTAATAGTTGTTTTTCCATATATATACATATATATATATATTTCTAGATTTGTATCATCTTTTTAATGGCTGCCTGGTATTCTCTTGTTTGTATGCATCCTGTTCATTTGTTTAACAATATATTGTAGGGTTTGAGCACCTTCACAATGCCTAGTTTTTCCTCAACTCTGATACCTCTCATGTATAATTGTACTATAAGATCTAGGTGCTGGATTGCGCTATACTGACAAGTATAGTCTAAGCCCTCAGACTGTAATCTAATCTGAGAGGTAGAATGGTATGTTGAGGAAGTCCAGAGAACTAAGTTCTAGTCCCAGCTTGATGACTTACTAGCTGTGTGAACTTCAACAAATAACATCCCTCTGGGCTTCCCACATCTCTCAGATAATGAATGATACATGACTTTAGCAATATTCAAGTCTCTTTTACCAGCACCATGTTTTACTACCTTATAAAACCTTGTCTTCATTATGTTACATTACTGTCAGCTCCATGAGAACAGGGATGAGTCTGGCTTATATTACTTGTGTAGCTGAGTCTGGCACTTAGTGCCCAATAAACATTTGCTGAGTGACAAAATGAGAGTTCCAGTTTACCTGTATTCTGAATTATTCTCCAAATATACTAAACCCATTCCCTGCTCTTTGCTTTTAACCAGATATAAATGTAGGGGAATTGTCCAGAACAGTCTGTCTTTCCATTTGTTCGTATCTTGTTTTATGACTTTTGGTAAGATACTGTAAGTTTATTAATAAAAATCCTAACCCTGTCTTGTTTAATTTCTGTTGAAATACTTTGTTCACTACCTGCCATTGTAAATGAAATATCTCCTACATTGCTATTTCTATCTACTAATTACCAGTATAGAAAAAAGTTATTGCTCTTTGTATATTTATCTTGTATTGAGCCATCTTACTGAATTATTTTATTAACTCCAGCAATTTTTCTTTTTTTAAACTAGGGTTTCTAGCGTTTCTAGAAACAAAATCATATCAGCAATAAGTCAGGAGAGCTATCTCTGCTTTTCAGTGTGTATAGAAATTATATTATTGTATTATCTTTGAATTTGCTCATAGCTCCAAAAAAATATTGTATAGTAAAGGATAAAAGAATACGAATAGGAAATTTACAAAGTAGCAAAAGAAATATCCAATAAATATATGCTGCAGCTATTCAAATGAACCAGGAACAAGAAAAGGGTGCCAACTCCCACTTTCATGTGACAAAACATACCGTAATAAAAACAAGTAAAAAATACTAAGTTTCACTGTTAGTCACTGACTTTACCAAAGTGGCAGAAAATTAGAAGAGCTATAACATTTACTGCTAGTGAGGATGAGCCCTCTGAATTGCTAACAGGTTCTTCAAATATATTCTATCAGTATCTTTTAAAATTAGAAGCTCACGCATATGTTGATATAGCAGTTCCACCCTTGAAAATTGAGAAATCTTTTATATATAGGATACTAATATTTTGTTGGTTATTTTTACCCTGTGTATGGCTTTTTTTTTACTTTCTTTATGGTTGTTTTTTGATCTTCAATTTTATTCCTTTTAATGTAGTTAAGTTTGTCAATCATTTTTATAGCTGTCATTTTCTGATTAAGAAACCCTTCCATATCATAAGATCACAAAGACATTCTTATATTTTTCTTCTGTTACTTTCAGAGTTTTGCTTTTTACATTTAAGTTTTAAATTTATCTGGAATCCATTTCCTTGGTGATATGGCCCAAGATAGGGATTCAGTGTCACTTGCTGTCTCCATTGGATAAGCAGTTGTAGGTATTATTTATTAAACAGTATACTGTTCTCCAAGTGATTTGCAATGTTCCTTCTGGAATATATTAAGTTTCTATGTTGTATAGGTCTTTGTCTGGGCCCTCTATTCAGTGACATTGCTCAGTTTGTGTATTTCTGAGACAATCCTGTAGTGTATTTAATGCTATTGATATCAAGCTTTAAAAGAAGTGTTGATACATTTGGGGCATGTTCCTCAGTTTTGTACTTTTTATTTATCAAGAGTATATTTGCTGTTCTTGGGTCTTTGAATTTCCATATGAGTTTCAGAATGTGTTTTTCCAAGTTCAAAATAATTGTTTTTGAAATTCTGTTGGGGGCTTAGATTGGAAATGAGTTGATTTAATACACCAACTTGAGATCTTTTAAAATATGTTTCCCCAAAGCTTAAATTTTTTCTCTTAAGGTTTTAAACATCTTATGCTAGATTTATTCCTAAATAAGTTGGATTTTTCTGCTATTGTATATGCCATCTTTGGTGGCTTTAAAATGTGTCCATACATTCTTTGAAATGCCTTCCTTTAAAAGGTGGAGCTTAATTCCCCTCCTATTATGTGTGGAATGGCCTTAGCAACTTGCTGCTAAGGAAAGAAATAAAGCAGAAGTAATTCAGAGACTAGATCATAATAGTTACTGTGGTTTCTTCCTTGCTCTTTCCAGATTACCCCTTGTGTAGGAAGGCATCTGCCTTGTCATGAGGATACTCCAGTATCCTTACGGAGAGATCCAAGTGGAGAGAACTGAGACCTGCTAATATCTAGCAAGGCATGAAACCTGAGCCTCCATCCACATGTGTGGACTATCTTGGAAGTGGGTCCTACAGCTCCAGCGAAGGATTCAGATGACTATGGTCCCCCCAACATGTGACAGCAACCTCCTGAGAGACCCTGAGCCAGAACTATCCAGCAAGCCACTCCCAGATTCCTAATGCTCAGATGCCATAAGAGGTAAGGGATAATAAATGATTACTTTAACCTACTAAGTTTTGGGATAATTTGTTATAAAATAATACATACCGAGTGCACCTTTAAAAAATTATATTTTCTGTTGATGCTATATAGAAATACAATTGATTTTTTATGTTATTCTTAAAGCTAGCTACCTGGCTAGGCTCTCATTAATTTCAATAATAAATTTTCTATAGATTTTATTGAGTTTTGTGTAGACAATCATCTTATTTGCACTTAAGACAGCTTTATATCTTCCTAGTCTTCATTTTTCTCTTAATGCAGATGGCTTGGTTTTCAATATGATAGTGACTAGAAATGATGATAGTGGGTATCTCTGTCCTATTCTTGATTTTAAGGGGATTTTCTGATATTTTTCCATTTAAAAATGTTGTTTCCCAGGTTTCTGATAGACATCCTGATTGGGCTAAGGGAGTTCTCGCTTTCCCCAAGTTCCTTAGCTTAACACACAAACACACATACATACCTGTGCTGGTGTGTCTATAGTTTACATTCTGTACTTGGAATTGATAAATCAGAAGATAAAACTTTTTTTATTAAGGTAAATACAATAAAATGTACAAATCTGTGTATAGTTTGATGAATTTTGACATATGCATGTAACCATCACCCAGATCAAGATACCAAACATTCTCACTAATTTCCCCCACCTTTATCTATTTCACTGATCTCACCACCCACCTCACCCTGCGGTAACCAGCAGTCTGTTCTCTGTGTTATGAGTCTTTTTCTGTTTTGCTTGTTTGCCTGTTTTGGTTTTTACATTCCACATGTAAATAAAATCATATGGTATTTCTCTTTCTCTGTCTGACATTTTCACTTAGCATAACACCCTCTGGGTCCATCCATGTTGTCACAAATAGCAAGATTTCATTCTTTTTACATATGAGTAATGTTCCACTGTATATACATACTTCTTTGTATATACTTCCTCTTTATCCATCATCTATTGATGGGCACTTAGGTTGCCTCCATATCTTGGCAATTGTAAAAATTCTGTGATAAATATAGGAATGCATATATCTTTTCAAATTAGTGACTTTGTTTATTTTAGGTAAATTCCCAGGAGTGGAATTACTAGGTCATATTGCATTTCTATTCTTAGTTTTTTGAGAAAAGTCCATACTGATTTCCACAGTGGCTATACCAATTTACATGCCCATCAACAAGGTAAGAGGGTATGGAGAGGACTAAAGATGGTGGCATAAGAGATGAGACAGAGACTTCCTTCTAAAACCACATATAATATGAAAATATAATTACTACGACTAATCCTGAAAGAGCAACAGAAAAGAGGGCTGCGCCAAACTACGTACACCTGGAAAAAAGAATAAACCTCAGAGAACAGAGTAATGTACCAAAGCCATAGCCCGGCAGGACGCAAGCCCTTCCCCAACCCCAGCTCACTGGCAGGAGGAAGAAAAATGGAGTGGGGAGGGAGTGGAGGCCTGGGACTGCTGAATACCTAACTCTGGAGATCTGCTCTGGGAGCACAAACCTCATTTCATGGTGCTTTCATGGTACTCTCATGATAGGGGGTTGGAAAGCTAAGACAGGCAGAATACGTGGAGAGACTGAGATTCCAGCCACTTGTGGAAAGTGGGAATACATATCTGGCTGCTCTGGGACAAAAGAAAGGCAGGCACTCTGAGAGACTTCCTAACAGCAAGAGGGCTGCTACAGGGGCAAGGACTGCCCAGAGCTTACTGCTCAGGAGAGACGACAGGTAGACAAAATTGTCCAGGTGCACTCTGCCCAGCAGGTTGGGAACTTTCTCAATCTTCAGGCCCTCCAGCTCCCCGGCTGGCTACACAGCTTGAAGGACCCCCTCCATTATAAGCAGCCTACTGCGCCTTTCTTCTGGCCAACCCCACCTGGCTCGCAAACCAGCAAACCCTACTCTGGTGTTAGGCAGCCAGAGGGAAGCCCCATCTACAGCAACTACAAACACAAAGCATAGAGGCTTATACCTGTGTGCTTGGCCCACTGGTTCTGGCAGTGGAGGCAGGCATACCAGCCAGGAAGCAGGAAGCAGCTCGCTCTTCCCTCCAGGCACCAACCCTGCTCCCCTGTGACCGTCAACACTGCTTCTGGGCACTAGAGGGTGCCATATGCAAATATGAAACACCAAAGAAACCTGGTTCAAAGTAAAATTAAAAATACAACACCTGAGAAAGATTCAAATGAAATCGACCTCATGAATCTTCCTGAAAGGGATTTCAAAATAAAAATCATTCACATGCTCCTGGAGGTACAGAAAAATATTCAAGAACTCAGGAATAAATTCCGGTCAGAGATCCAATCATTGAAGAGCACAATGGAGGGTATTAAAAGCGGATTAGAGTCAGTGGAGGGGACAATAAATGAAATAGAAATTAGAGAAGAGGAATACAAAGAAGTTGAGGCACAGAGAGAAAAAAGGATCTCAAAGAATGAAAGAATTTGAGAGAACTGTGTGACTAATCCAAATGGAACATTATTCGCATTATAGGGGTACCAGAAGAAGAAGAGAGAGAGAAAGGGATAGAAAGTGTATTTGAGGAGGTAATTGCTGAAAACTTTCCCAGTCTGGGGAACGAGATGGTGTCTCAGGCCATGGAGATGCACAGATCTCCCAACACAAAGGACCCAAGGAAGACAACACCAAGACATATGGTAATTAAAATGGCAAAAATCAAGGAAAAGGACACACTATAAAAAGCAGCCAGAGAGAGAAATAAGATCACATACAAAGGACAGCCCATCAGGCTATCATCAGACTTCTCAACAGAAACCTTACAGGCCAGAAGGGAATGGCATGATGTATTTAATGCAATGAAGTAGAAGGGCCTCAAACCAAGAATACTTTATCTGGCAAGATCATCATTTAAATCTGAAGGAGGGAATAAACAATTTCCAGATAAGCAAAACCTGAGAGAATTTACTTCCCACAGACTCTCTACAGTGCATTTTGGAGGGACTGCCACAGATGGAAGTGTTTCTAAGGTTTAATAGCTGTCACCAGAGGTAATAAAACCACAGAAAAGAAAGTAGAACAGTTAATTACTAAGCAAATGCAAAATTAAATCAACTATCTCCAAAGTCTATCAAGGGATAGATAAAGAGTACAGAATATGACACCTAATATATAAAGAATGAAGGAAGAAGAAAAAGGAGGAGAAAAAAAGAACCTTTAGATTGTCTTTGTAATAGCATATTAAGTGACTTAAGTTAGACTCTTAGATAGTAAGGAAGGTTAACCTTGAACCTTTGGCAACCACAAATCTAAAGCCTGCAATGGGAATAAGTACATACCTATTGATAATCACCCTAAATGTAAATGGACTGAATGCACCAATGAAAAGATATGGAGTCACTGAATGGATAAAAAACAATACCCATCTATATGCTGCTTACAAAAGACTCACTTTAAAACCAAAGACATACACAGACTAAAAGTGAAGGGATAGAAAAGATACTGCATGGAAATAATAGGGAGAAAAAGCAGGAGTTGCAGTACTTGTATCAGACAAAATAGACTTCAAAAAAAGAAAGCACAAGAGACAAAGAAGGACATTACATAATGATTAAGAGGTCAGTCCAACAAGAAGATATAACTATTATAAATATCTATGCGCCCAACATGGGAGTACCTACATATGTGAAACAAATACTAACAGAATTAAAAGGTGAAATAGAATGCAATGCATTCATTCTAGGAGATTTCAACACTCCACTCACTCCAAAGGTATGATCCAAAGATCAACCAGACAGAAAATAAGTAAGGAGACAGAGGCACTGAACAACACACTGGAACAGATGGACCTAATAGACATCTACAGAACTCTACACCCAAAAGCAGCAGAATCTGCATTCTTCTCAAGTGCACTTGGAACATTTTCAAGAATAGATCATATACTAGACCACAAAAAGAGCCTCAGTAAATTGAAAAAGATTGAAATTGTTCCAACCAGTTTCTCAGACCACAAAGATATGAAACTAGAAATAAATTACGCAAAGAAAATGAAAAATCTCACAAACACATGGAGGCTTCACAACATGCTCCTAAATAACCAGTGAATCAATGACCAAATAAAAACAGATCAAGCAATATATGGAGACAAATGACAACAATAATTCAACACTGCAAAATCTGTGGGACACAGGGAAGGCTGTGCTAAGAGGAAAGTATATTGTAATACGGGCCTACCTCAGGAAAGAACAATTCGATATGAACACTCTAATTCACAATTAATGGAACTAGAGAAAGAAGAACAAATGAGGCCTAAATTCAGTAGAAGGAGGGACATAATAAAGATTAGAGCAGAAATAAATAAAATTGAGAAGAATAAAACAATAGAAAGAATCAGTGAAAGGAAGAGCTGGTTCTTGGAGAAAATAAACAAAATAGATAAACCCATAGCCAGACTTATCAAGAAAAAAAGAGAGTCTACACACATAAACAGAATCAGAAATGAGAAAGGAAAAATCACTATGGACACCACAGAAATACAAAGAATTATGAGAGAATAGTATGAAAAATTATATGGTAACAAACTGGATAACCTAGAAGAAATGGACAACTATCTAGAAAAATACAACCTTCCATGGTTGACCAAGAAAGAAACAAAAAATCTGAACAGACCAATTACCAGCAACGAAATTGAATTGGTAATCAAAAAACTGCCTAAGAACAAAACCCCTGGACCAGATGGCTTCACTGCTGAATTTTATCAAACATTTAGTGAAGACCTAATACCCATTTAGTGAAGATCTAATACCCATCCTGCTTAAAGTTTTCCAAAGAGTAGAAGAAGAGGGAATACTTCCAAACTCATACTATAAGTCCAGCATCACTCTAATACCAAAACCAGGCAAAGACACCACAAAAAAAGAAAATTACAGACCAATATCCCTGATGAACATAGACGCAAAAATACTCAACAAAATATTAGCTAACTGAATTCAAAAATACATCAAGAGGATCATACACCATGAACAAGTGGGATTCATCCCAGGGATGCAATGATGGTACAACATTTGAAAATCCATCAACGTCATCCACCACATCAACAAAAAGAAGGACAAAAACCACATGATCATCTCCATAGATGCTGAAAAAGCATTTGACAAAATTCAACATCCATTCATGATAAAAACTCTCAACAAAATGGGTACAGAGTGCAAGTACCTCAACATAATAAAGGCCATATATGACAAACACACAGCCAACATTATACTTAACATTGAGAAGCTGAAAGCATTTCCTTTAAGATCAGGAACAAGACAAGGATGCCCACTCTCCCCACTTCTATTCAACATAGTACTAGAGGTCCTAGCCACGGCAATCAGACAACACAAAGAAATAAAAGGCATCCAGGTTGGCAAGGAAGAATTCAAATTGTCCCTGTTTGCAGATGACATGATATTGTACATAAAAAACCCTAAAGAATCCACTCCAAAACTACTAGATCTAATATCTGAATTCAGTAAAGTTGCTGGATACAAAATTAATACACAGAAATCTGTTGCATTCCTATACACTAATGATGAACTAGCAGAAAGAGAAATCAGCAAAACAATTCCATTCTCAGTTGCATCAAAAAGAATAAAATACCTAGGAATAAACCTAACCAAGGAAGTGAAAAACCTATACTCTGAAAACTGTAAGACACTCAAGACAGAAATTAAAGAAGATACCAATAAATGGAAACACACCCTGTGCTCATGGTTAGGAAGAATCAATATTGTCAAAATGGCCATCCTGTCTAAAGCAATCTACAGATTCTATGCAATTCCTATCAAAATACCAACATCATTCTTCAATGAACTAGAGCAAATTGTTCTAAAATTCATATGGAACCACAAAATACCCTGAATAGCTGAAGCAATCCTGAGAAGGAAGAATAAAGCTGGGGGGATTATGCTCCCCAACTTCAAGCTCTACTACAAAGCCACAGTAATCAAGACAATTGGGTACTGGCACAAGAACAGAACCGTAGACCAATGGAACAGACTAGAGAGCCCTGATATAAACCCACCATATATGGTCAATTAATAGATGATAAAGGAGCCATGGACATACAATGGGGAAATGACAGCCTCTTCAACAACTTGTGTTGGCAAAATTGGGCAGCTACATGCAAGAGAATGAAACTGGATTATTGTTTAACCCCATACACAAAAGTAAACTCAAAATGGATCAAAGACCTGAATGTAAGTCATGAAACCATAAAACTCTTAGAAGACAACATAGGCAAAAATCTCCTGAATATATGCACAAACAACTTCTTCCTGAACGCATCTTCTCGAGCAAGGGAAACAAAAGCAAAAATGAACACATGGGACTACATCAAACTAAAAAGTTTCTGTGCAGCAAAGGACACCATCAACAGAAGAAAGAGGCATCCTACAGTTTGGGAGAATATATTTGTAAATAACATATCTGACAAGGTGTCCCTGTTTGCAGATGACATGATATTGTACATCCAAAATAGATAAAGAACTCACACTCCTCAACACCCAAAAAGCAAATAACCCAATTAAAAAATGGGCAGAGGATATGAAGAGACAATTCTCCAGAGAAGAAATTCAGATGGTCAACAGATACATGAAAAGATGCTCCACATCACTAATCATCAGGGAAATGCAAGTTAAAACCACAGTGAGATATCACCTCACACCAGTAAGGATGGCCAGTATCAAAAAGACTAAGAACAACAAATGCTGGTGAGGATGCAGAGAAAGGGGAAACCTCCTACACCGCTGGTGGGAATGTAAGCTAGTTCAACCATTGTGGAAAACAGTAGGAAGTTTCCTCAAAAAGCTAAAAATAGAAATACCATTTGACCCGGGAATCCCACTCCTTGGAATTTACCCAAAGAATACAACTTCTCAGACTCAAAAAGACATATGCACCCCTATGTCTATTGCAGCACTATTTACAATAGCCAAGATATGGAAGCAACCTAAGTGTCCATCAGTAGATGAATGGATAAAGAAGAGGTGGTACATGTACACAATAGAATACTATTCAGCCATAAGAAAGAAACAAATCCTACCATTCACAACAACATGGATGGAGCTGGAGGATATTATGCTCAGTGAAATAAGCCAGGCAGAGAAAGACAAGTGTCGGATGATTTCCCTCATTTGTGGAGTATAACAACAAAGCAAAACTGAAGGAACAAAATAGCAGTGGCCTCACAGACTCCAAGAAGGGACTAGTGGTTACCAAAGGGGAGGAGTCAGGGAGGGTGGGTTGGGAGGGAGGGAAGAGGAGATTGAGGGGTATTTTGTTTGGTGCACATGGTGTGGGGGGGTCACAGGGAAAACAGTGTAGCACAGAGAAGGCAAACAGTGAATCTGTGGCATCTTACTACACTGATGGACAGTGACTGCCTTGGGGTATGAGTGGGGACTTGATAATATGGGTAAATGTAGTAACCACATTGTTTTTTCATGTGAAACCTTCATAAGAGTTTATATCAATACCTTAATAAAAAATAAAATAAAATAAAATAAACAATGTAGGAGTGTTTCCCATTTCTCCACATCCTCACCAGCAATTGCTATTTCTAGTCTTTTGGATAGTGGCCATCCTAACTGATATGAGGTGATATCTCATTGTGGTTTTGATTTGCATTTGCCTGATGAGTAGTGATGTGGAGCATCCTTTCATGTGTCTGTCGGACATGTATATGTCTTTTTTGGAAAAATGTCTGTTCAGGTTCTCTGCCTATTTTTTAAATTGGATTGCTTTTTTGTTGTTGTTATATGATTTCTTTATGTACTTTGGATATTAGCCTCTCATTGGATATATCATTTGCAAATTGGGCAAGTAAGTGGATCTCTGTGCATCTCATCTCGTCTCCCATGCAGTACATTACCTTTTCATTTTGTTGATGGTTTCCTTTGCTGTGCAGAAGGTTTTTAGTTTGGTATGTTCCCATTTGTTTGTTTTTGTTTCCCTTGCTTGTGGAGGTATATCCAGAAAAAAGGATCACTAATGCCAGTGTTTAAGGATTTATTGTTTACGTTTTCTTTCAGAAGTTTTATCATTTCAGGTCTTATATTAAGGCCTTTAATCCATTTTGAATTTATTTTTGGGAGAACATAAAAACATTTAAAATGCTGTTGGATATTGCCAGATCATCTCCAAAAAGGTTGCATTAGTATAAAGCTCCACTGGTAGTATATGTAAATGTCTGCTTTTCCATGATTCATCAACCTTTTTCCGCCCAAAGGCAACCCCCTTTTCTTAATGTTGATGATAAAAAAACAACCAGTTACAGAGCAGTTACTATGTTCCAGGCACTGTTCTAAGGGTTTATTTATATCAGCACATTTAACCTTACAACAACGCTTTGAAGTAAGTACTATTGGTATCCTCAATTTACAGGTGAACAACTGTGCACAAAGAGATCCGCTTACTTGCCCATGGTCACATCACTAGCCAGTGACACAGTCAGGGTTTGAACACAAGCTGTCCAGTTCTTGGGTTCATGCTCATTAAACAATATGCTGCACAACGTTTTACAGCTAACAGCTACTGAGTGCTTGCCATGTGGTGGGTGCAATTATACCCCAATTAACCATCACAATCACCTCCTAAGGGTAGGGATTGTTATCATCCCCAGCACTTTGCATGTTGTAGCATATGACACCTTTGTTCCTGAGTGAAGGCCTAGGTTTGATGGTGGCGTGACTGAGTGGTTAATCTTCCAATGCCTTTGATTTCCCAAGAAGTGGTTCCTATAGGCCATCAGGATTTGCCCTCGGACTGGAGCTAGACTGAAACATATTGCATGATTTGGCGGAAAGCATGTGACTGTAGTTTGAATTTAGTAAGGACAGCATTCATATCCATACTGAACAAGAGACAGGCTGAAAGAGGAAGGGCTCAGGAAAGAGAAAGGCTTAGGTTTAATCTTCTGTTCCACTTACCAGCTAGGGTTCATTTCATCTCTGAGCCTTAGATGTTCTCATCTATAAAATGAGAACAATGACAGCTACCTTGTGGTGTTGTGAGAATTAAGTAAGATGACGTGTAGAGTGTCTGGCCTAGTGCCTGGCATGTGGTACTTGCTCCCCAAGTGTGAACTCTATTCTTCTCTCCTGAGAGCAGTTGAATATCAGGGTCACAGATATCTACATGTGAGGGTGCAAAACCAGCCTCAAACTAAAGCCCAGTGAATAATCCCCACAATTTAGAGTAGATTATGTGTAAGCAGATATTTTTCCTGATGTAAAAGAAATGTATGTTGACTTACTGTGTGCCAGGTATAGTTCAAAATACATCACATATATCTAGATTTTAAAGTCCTCAATCAGTGTTATAAGTTGTGCACAATTATTATTATTCCCATTTTGTGGGCAAAAAAACAGGTACAAAGAAGCTGTTTTTGGTCACACAGCTACAAAACAGCTGAGCTGGGATTTAAAGTCAGGCTGTCTGGTTTGTCTTCATGCATGTTCTTCTTCCGACAGCCTAGGAGACAAATTCCTCACAAACGCTGTAGTGAGAGAAGACCAACAAGCAAATACACACTTTAGATTTCTGTTCAGCAGTCCATTTCCAGGGCTGATTTTTTATTTAGGTATTAATGTCTTCCTTGGTTTTATCCAATAGTGTGTATTAAAGTTAATTTGAATATTTACTATTGTGTTTGTTTCATGGAAGATCGTCTATCCCTCTATCCATCCCATCATTTTATTTATTCGTTCAACATTATTTCTTAGGCTTTTCTAAAAAAAGGACGTGCATGAGAAGACTTAAAATCAAAAGTACCCCATCATATTTTTCTATTTTCTAGCTGTGTGACCTTGGATAGGACATTCCATTCATCCGAGCCTCAGCCCCTCTAGGTTCACTGAAAGAAATAATACCTACTTCTCTGGGTTAGTCTGATGATTAGATGGGATGGTATTAAAAGGGAAAGTGACTTGGAAACTGTGAAGTGCTCTGTAAATATTATCTGATATAACTGTTCCCAAAGAGGAGCCAGCCAGAAGCCTTTGCTGACTTAAGCAGAAACCTAGCTTTAGGAGTAGGAAGTGAGTTAAATTGCTCGCTGTCCTCTTATTGCTGATGTCAGCCAGGGCTTGAGGTTCAGCTGGGGCACCCACCTGTGAACAGAGTGAAGCTCTGAGGAAGACTGGCCCAGGGCCCCCACTGCCCCTTCGTGTCAGGGTCTCCATTGGAATGCAACACGTTTATCTGTCGGCAGAGTGTTGCCTCCTTTGTGGTATGGATACAAACTGAAATATTATGCCACAAGATGATTAGCATTTCCTTACACAGAAAAGATGTTAAAAGTAAACAAATGGCTCATGGGACCTGGTAGGACAGGTGCTGAATTGTACCAAGGAGCTCATGCTGTCACACTGTGGAAGACGTCTTCAGACCTCCCAGAAGCATTTCAAACAGCAAGGAGCTCTGATTTAAATTGAAGAGGACTTTTTCTTTTTGTGGATAAAATAAGAATTTCTGTGGCCAGGATTCTTACCTGGCCCTGGTTGATTAGCTCACTACATATCTGTGGGCAATACATGGCTGTTGACTCTATATAAAGAGCTCCGCCCAGTACTCTGGGTGCGACACGGTGGCACGGCTGCAGGAGAGCAGAGCAGAGGCTAGAGTGGTGGCAGCACTGAGGACAGAGGCCCAGAGGATGGCTCTGCGGGACGACCATACAGAGAGGCCCAGAGGACGGCTGTGTGGGACGGCTGTGCAGGCAGAGACGCTAGTGCTCGACCTACCGCCGGGAGAACAAGCCAGGCAATAAACCCTTTCACCCCAAAGAACGTTTTGCTGTCAATTTCTTTGGTCACATTGTATCCATAGTGAACTTGCCCGGGGCTGAAACCCATTGCCAAGACACTTTTTCTTCCAGAAAATTGTCTTGTGTGCCAATGTGTGTTAAGACAGCTGGTTCCTGGAGTAACTGGCTGAATTAGAATCAACTAATGATACATGAGTGAATACCAAAGAAATACCAATTCCTCATCCTACTTTCCATTCTCATTCTTTAGATCTAGCACAAAGCCTGAAAATCTGCATTTATAAATGTTTCCTGGAAGATGCTAATGCACAGTAGATATGGGACCCACAGCTTGGAGCTGAGGATGAATATGGCACATGGGGATGGCAGTAGGACTGATGAGTTTGGGGAATTCAGCTGGTGTTTGGTATGCCCCTATCCTAGACCCTGTTCACCCCTATAAATCCATTACCTCTTTTTTTCATGAAAACCAGTTTTCAGAATATTTTCTGGACAATTGCTGCATGCAGTTTTACATTACTTTAACCACTGCCTTCTTTGCCAACCATTCCATGAGTGGATGGGTGAATGACTTTAAGAGGTTATTTGCATGACTCTCAATGCATGCCCTCTGCCCCCACGATGGGGCTGATGATGGAGAGTTTCCATGGTAAACTCTCAAGGCTCAGTTCTCTAGTCCTTTACTTTGTTTATGCTGAGTGGCAAGCTCCTTGCCGGTTCCAATGAAGAAAGACAATAGGCAACAAATTCTCAAGAACCTTGGATTTTAAAGGCCATAAGGCATGTTGTTGATGAAGGGCTGGATGGCACTGTGTTTCCTATGAAGCTGATAAGAAATGGGGTGCCTGGGTATACCTGTCACTTAGGGGTACAGGTAGGTTTGGTGGCTGTTTTGCTGTTTGTGGTTAAACACAAAATAAAGGATGTCTCTGTACTCCTATCTTGACAAATGACTCTGTGATCGGTCAAACCTGTCAATTTGAATTCTTGTTGCTGATGGTAACTGTGTGAACGAATAAGTATAGGTTGCTTAACGTCTGTGTCTTTTGTCTCCCCCTCTGATAAAAAGATGTAACTATGCCCCAATTGCATGGTTGGTTGAAGTTAAGATCAGACAAAGCCTCTGAGGTCTGGTATATAATCAAAGCTAGTTTCCATCTGCTATGGAGCCCACTCCTGCCTTCTCAGTTTGTACTGCGGTGTGAAGGGGAAGCTGCTGCAAGGTAGTCAGTCCTGGAAGGCAAATCCTTTAAGCTGAGCTGATGCATCCCTAAAGTGCTGCGATACAGTTTGACGTATATAACCTGACAAAGTGTCATGTGACAACACCGAAGCCGCAGCTTGGTGACCTGCAGAAGGCAACAAAGGAGATTGTCCGAACGTGTTTATTGCAATAGCTGTGAACCCAGGAGGATGTGTCAGTGGTATCCCCACTGCTCCAGCCCAGGATGTATTGAATGCTGACTAATCAGCTGTAAGAACGTCTCATTATATAGTTGATAACATAACATCATGGGGAAACTCCCAGTTGCAATGCAGGAGTCCAGAAGGCAAGGATCCTTTTTAAACAGCTAGCATTTGCTACATGGAAAACAAGCTGAGTTGGTGTTGAGAGTCACTGGGCTCCAGATTCGACTTTCTTGCTCTGGAAGAGGACCATCAGGGCCAACACAGGCACGTGGCCACAAAGGGGCAGCAGGACCATGAGCTTTGTGCTGAGTACTTAGGCCCAGGCTCAGCGCTCCTTGAAAAAAAACCTGAGCAAAGATGGCTGAGGACTCATCTCATATTCTTCAAAACACTTGTCGCATTTAAGCCTCTCAACAACTCTGTGAGGTCAGTGTTTGAAATCCCCATTTGTCCGTGGAGGAAAGAAGGAACAGTGTGATTAGGTGACAAGACCAGAAATAGACTCTTGGTGACCAGGTCGTGGGCCCAGGCTTTTCCACCACCTATGAAATGGGGCCTGTAAGGAATAAGGGTGAGGTTTTGATAGTATTATGATGGAACAAAAGCTTGGGCTCCAGGAATGCTGAAATCCTACCTTCCCGGTAAGGTAGATACATTGACCTTGTAACAAAGAACAATGACAAGAAAATACTATTGTATTTATTTATTGTTGGTTGGGCTTTTCCTCCAAATTCCAATGCTAGGAACTTGGTAAACTTGATTGGAACATGGGTCCTAAGTTCAAAGCCTGGGAACTCTGTATCTTCCCTTTCTGCCCAAATCTAAGTCTTGTGGATCATCCTAGACCAGCTTATAGTGTGGGAGAGCAGGAGAGAGAGAGACAGAGAAAGATATATAAAGAAACGTGGAGAGTTGCAGAGACACTGATCACAAGGGTCAGGCCTCTTCTTAAAGGTCAACCTACTACTTCTGATATTGGGTGGAAGGGAGGATACACGAGACAGAGTGATCTGACTTGAGCTCCCCCGACAAAGAAGTGGGTCCTGGCTCTTCAATGTGGAATGGTCGGGAGAGAGATGCACATTCAGAGACTGACCTGTGTACACACCCACTAGCAAATGTGGCTCAGTAAATATTCTGGAGTCAGTTTACTCAAAGCAACTTTTTCTCCTTTGGGAGAAGTAGAGGGAGTTTGAGAAAAGAGCATACAGAGCCCTGGAATCGAATTCTTGTGCCGCTCTTCACTGGGCTACACATTCTAGGTGTGAGAGTGTGAAGGGAAAGGCGGGGTAGTGAAAAGTAATGATACTAAAGAGGGAATGAGAACCAGGCGGGGAGGCCTATGACATCATGTAAAAGCTTGGACTGTATCCTATAGCTTAGTGCTCGGTGGTATGGTCCATGGAGATGCACGTTCTCTGGCCATATCCCAAACTACTAAATCAGAATCTCAGGTGTGGGGCCCAGGAATCTATGTTTTAATACCTCCAGGTGACTCTTACACTGGCTAAAGTGTGAAAACAGTTGGTGTCGTTCATGGGAAAGGAATTGAAGGATTTCAGGAAGGGATGAGACATGCTTGGTATTCTGAGGCGGTGAACAAGCCTATTATCTGTTGGTCTATAACTTCCATTCCTTCAACTCTTCAGCAGGGGTGGGTTCTCAGCAGCGGGGCCATAATGACCTGATATGGCCTGCCTGACTGTAGCTGACTGGACCATGCAAAGACACCTGACCCAAGCAGTCAGCTGATCTTGCCCACATTCCTCGATTTGCAGGAAGTCTACTGCATCTCTTTTAGTTTTCCCTACCTTAGCCACCCAGCCATTTCTAGATGCCGACCAGTGCCCAGAAGGAAAGCTTCTTGCCTCTGCCTTGCAGTGCACTGGCTAGCTGTTCCCCCACGTCTGGCAGACTTCCCCCACCATGGCCAGTCTCATGGTCAGTGGTGTGCCTGGGTTGGGCCCCTAGGTGCCGGTGCCCTGTTCAGGTATGGTGGCTCTTTAAGGTGTGAGGGACTGCATGCACACTACACGTGGAGCCAAGAGGCCACCCACCCATGGCTCACCTGGATTGTTACTATTTCAGCTCGTGTGTTTCCCAGAGCCCCAGCTGCCTCCAGGGTCCTGGCTTGGGATCAGGTGTTCACTGCTGGGAGTCACATTAACTTTCCAATTTCAGCTTTTCTTCACCCCCATTCTAGAAGCTGATCATCTTCCTTCTCCCCAGATAATGCCGTTTGAACCTTGCAGAACAGGGAACATTTCTTACAGGAAAAAAAACAAAACAAAACTACCATGCTCATTACACATTTCTCCACTTAGAGTTGAGGCCACTTTGTGTGAAAGTCTGTCTCTGGAGGCAGAAAGAGCCCCAGCCAGGATGACTAGGCCTGCCACTGAGAGATCACTCCAGGAACACAGACTCCGGTGTGGCGGGCAAGGACAGTGGGCAACAGTTTACCACCCTAGAGAGAGCAGACCGTGAGCTGTGCTGGAGCAGGGCCGGCAGAGACAGACATGGGTGAACAGGTTTGGAGCATAGGTAGGCATCACCATTGGCAACACTGAAGAGGGAGCGGGCTCTACGCGGCGGCTGGCTCCTGCCTGGAGTGTCAGGGGGATGCCAAAACCTCTCTCCAGGGCAGGGAATGTCAAGGCAGCACCTGTAGGACTATGGACATGTGGCCATCAAATGACCATGGTCAAGGCAGTGGTAACTGCAGGGCATGGCAAATGAAGTTCAATCCTTCCCTTACCTTAGGACCGACTGAGAATTTTTTTTTTATCACCCTAGGTCTACTGTGTACTCCCCTCTTTCTGTGTATATGTGTCTTCGCTCTGTGCGTCTCATTTCCCTTGCTCCTCTGTCTGACCTCCTCTGTGGTCCTTCCTCCCCTGTCTTCCTTTTGCTCGATTATTTTCCTTTCTCGTTCCACTGAACCTCACCTTCTTTTTTTTTTTAATAATTTATTTTATTATCATTAATCTACAATTACATGTGCAATATTATGGTTACTAAACTACCCCTTCATCAGGTCCCCCCCACCAACCCCATTACAGTCACTGTCCATCAGCATAGTGAGATGCTATAGAATCACTACTTATCTTCTCTGAGTTGGACAAACCTTCCCGTGCGCCCCCAACATTACATCTGCTAATCATAATGCCCCTTTTTCCCCCTTACCCCTCCCTTCCCATACAACCTCCTCAGTCCCTTTCCCTTTGGTAGCTGTTAGTCCGTTCTTGGGTTCTCTGAGTCTGCTGCTGTTTTGTTCCTTCAGTATTTTTTCTTTGTTCTTATACTCCACATATGAGTGAAATCATTTGATACTTGTCTTTTTCGGCTTGGCTTATTTCACCGAGCATAATACCCTCTGTCTCCATCCATGTTGTTGCAAATGGTAGGATTTGTTTTCTTCTTATGGCTGAATAATATTCCATTGTGTATATGTACTACATCTTCTTTATCCATTCATCTACTGATGGACACTTAGGTTGCTTCCATTTCTTGGCTATTGTAAATAGTGCTGCCATAAACATAGGGGTGCATCTGTCTTTTTCAAATTGGGCTGCTGCATTCTTAGGGTAAATTTCTAGGAGTGGAATTCCTGGGTCAAATGGTATTTCTATTTTGAGTTTTTTGAGGAACCTCCATACTGCTTTCCACAATGGTTGAACTAATTTGCAGTCCCAACAGCAGTGTAGGAGGGTTCCCTTTTCTCCACATCCTCGCCAACATTTGTTGTTGTTTGTGTTTTGGATGTTGGCCATCCTCACTGGTGTGAGGTGATATCTCATTGTGGTTTTAATCTGCATTTCTCTGATGATTAGAGATGTGGAGCATTTTTTCATGTGCCTGTTGGCCATCTAAATTTCTTCTTTAGAGAAGTGTCTATTCATGTCCTCTGCCCATTTCTTAATTTGATTATTTCCTTTTGTTTGTTAAGTTGCATGAGTTCTTTATATATTTTGGATGTCAACCCTTTATCAGATACGTTTTTTATGAATATATTCTCCCATACTGTAGGATGTCTTTTTGTTCTACTGATGGTGTCCTTTGCTGTACAGAAGCTTTTCAGCTTGATATAGTCCCACTTGTTCATTTTTGCTTTTGTTTCCCTTGCCCGGGGAGATATGTTCATGAAGAAGTTGCTCATGTTTATGTCCAAGAGATTTTTGCCTATGTTTTTTTCTAAGAGTTTTATGGTTTCATGACTTACATTCAGGTCTTTGATCCACCTTGACTTTACCTTTGTGTATGGGGCTAGACAGTAGTCCAGTTTCATTCCCTTACATGTAGCTGTCCATTTTTTCCAACACCAGCTGCTGAAGAGGCCGTCATCTCCCCATTGTATATCCAAGGCTCCTTTATCAAATATTAATTGACTGTATATGTTTGGGTTAATGTTTGGATTTTCTATTCTGTTCCACTGGTCTGTGGGTCTGTTTTTGTGCCAATACCAAATTGTCTTGATTACTGTGGCTTTGTAGTAGAGCTTGAAGTCAGGGAGTGTAATTCCCCCTGTTTTATTCCTCCTTCTCAGGATTGCTTTGGCTATTCGGGGTCTTTTGTGGTTCCATATGAATTTTAGAATTATTTGTTCCAGTTCATTGAAGAAAGCTGTTGGTAGTTTGATAGGGATTGCATTGAATCTGTAGATTGCTTTAGGTAGTATAGCCATTTTGACAATATTTATTCTTCCTAGCCAAGAGCATGGGATGCATTTCCATTTGTTAGTGTCTTCTTTAATTTCTCTTAGGTGTGTCTTGTAGTTTTCAGAGTACAGGTCTTTCACTTCCTTCGTTAGGTTTATTCCTAGGTATTTTATTCTTTTTGATGCAATTGTGAATGGAATTGTTTTTCTGATTTCTCTTTCTGTTAGCTCATAGTTAGTGTATAGGAAAGCAAGAGATTTCTGTGTGTTAATTTTGTATCCTGCAACTTTGCTGAATTCAGATATTAGTTCTAGTAGTTTTGGAATGGAATCTTTAGGGTTTTTTATGTACAGTATCATGTCATCTGCAAATAGTGACAATTTGACTTCTTCTTTACCAATCTGGATGCCTTGTATGTCTTTGTTTTGTCTGATTGCTGTGGCTAGGACCTCCAGTACTATGTTGAATAACAGTGGAGAGAGTGGGCATCCCTGTCTTGTTCCCGATCTTAGATGAAAAGCTTTCAGTGTCTCGTCGTTAAGTATGATGTTAGCTGTGGGTTTGTCATATATAGCCTTTATGATGTTGAGGTACTTGCCGTCTATACCCATTTTGTTGAGAGTTTTAATCAGGAATGGATGCTGAATTTTGTCAAATGCTTTTTCAGCATCTATGGAGATGACCATGTGGTTTTTGTTCTTCTTTTTGTTGATGTGGTGGATGATGTTGATGGATTTTCGAGTGTTGTACCATCCTTGCATCCCTGGGATGAATCCCACTTGATCATGGTGTATGATCCTCTTGATGTATTTTTGAATTCGGTTTGCTAATATTTTGTTGAGTATTTTTGCATCTACGTTCATCAGGGATATTGGTCTATAGTTTTCTTTTTTGGTGAGGTCTTTGCCAGGTTTTGGTGTTAGAGTGATGCTGGCTTCATAGAATGAGTTTGGAAGTATTCCCTCCTCTTCTGTTTTTTTGGAAAACTTTAAGGAGAATGGGTGTTATTTCTTCTCTATATGTCTGGTAAAATTCAGAGGTGAATCCATCTGGCCCAGGGGTTTTGTTCTTGGGTAGTTTTTTGATTACCGATTCAGTTTCGTTGCTGGTGATTGGTCTGTTTAGTTTTTCTGTTTCTTGCTTGGTCAGTCTTGGAAGGTTGTATTTTTCTAAGAAGTTATCCATTTCTTCTATGTTTTCCAGCTTGTTAGCATATAGACTCTCATAATATTCTCTTATAATTCTTTGTATTTCTGTGGTGTCTGTCATGATTTTTCCTTTCTCATTTCTGATTGTGTTTATGTGTGTAGATTCTCTTTTTCTCTTAATGAGTCTGGCTAGGGGTTAATCTATTTTGTTTATTTTTTCAAAGAACCAGCTCTTGGTTTCTTTGATTTTTTCTATTGTTTTATTCTTCTCAATTTTATTTATTTCTTCTCTGATCTTTATTATGTCCCTCCTTCTGGTGACTTTGGGCCTCATTTATTCTTCTTTTTCCAATTTCAGTAATTGTGTCTTTAGACTATTCATTTGGGAATGTTCTTCCTTCTTTAAATAGGCCTGGATTGCAATATACTTTCCTCTTAGCACTGCCTTTGCTGCGTCCCACAGAAGTTGTGGCTTTGTGTTGTTGTTGTCATTAGTCTCCATATATTCTTTGATTTCTGTTTTGATTTGGTCATTAACCCATTGATTAATTGTTAAGTCTCCATGTATTTGTGAGCCTTTTTGATTTCTTTCTAAAATTTATTTCTAGTTTTATACCTTTGTGATCTGAGAAGTTGGTTGGTAGGATATCAATATTTTTGAAATTACTGAGGTTCTTTTTGTGGCCTAGTATGTGGTCTATTCTGGAAAATGTTCCATGTGCACTTGAGAAGAATGTGTATCCTGTTGCTTTTGGGTGTAGAGTTCTGTAGATGTCTGTTAGGTCCATTTGTTCTAGTGTGTTGTTCAGTGCCTCTGTGTCTTTACTTATTTTCTGTCTGGTTGATCTGTCCTCTGGAGTGAGTGGTGTGTTGAAGTCTCCTAAGATTGCTCTCTGTTTCCTCGTTTAATTCTGTTAGTATTTGTCTCACATATGCTGGCGCTCCTGTGTTGGGTGCATATATATTTATAATGGTTATATCTTCTTGTTGGACTGACCCCTTTATCATTATGTAATGTCTTTCTTTATCTTTTGCTACTTTCTTCGTTTTGAAGTCTATTTTATCTGATACAAGTACTGCAACACCTGCTTTTTTCTCTTTGTTGTTTGCACGAAATATCTTTTTCCATCCCTTCACTTTTAGTCTGTGTATATCTCTGGATTTGAGGTGAGTTTCTTGTAGGCCGCATATAGACGGGTCTTGCTTTTTTATCCATTCTGTTACTCTGTGTCTTTTGATTGGTGCATTCAGTCCATTTACATTTAGGGTGATTATTGATAGATATGTACTTATTGCCATTGCTGGCTTTAGATTCGTGGTTACCAAGGGTTCAAGGGTTGCTTCTTTACTATCTAACAATCTAACTTAACTTTCTTGTTGTTATTGTAAACACAGTCTGATGTTTCTTTATTTCTCTCCCTTCTTATTCCTCCTCCTCCATTCTTTCTATAATAGGTGTTTTATTCTTTGCCTTTAGTTAGTATTTGGATGGTCTGCTTTCTTTGCTATGATTGTATTTTCTCTGGTGACATCTTTTTAGCCTTAGGTGTGCTTCCATCTAGAGCAGTCCATTTAAGATATCCTGTAGTGGTGGTTTATGAGAGGCAAACTCTCTAAACTTTCGTTTGTCTGGAAATTGTTTAATCCCTCTATCATATTTAAATGATAATCGTGCTGGATACAATATTTTTGGTTCGAGGCCCTTCTGTTTCATAACGTTAAATATATCATGCCATTCTCTTCTGGCCTGTAAGGTTTCTGTTGAGAAGTCTGATGATAGTCTGATGGGTTTTCCTTTGTAGGTGATCTTTTTTCTCTCTCTAGCTGCGTTTTATACCCTGTCTTTATCTTTGATCTTTGCCATCTTTATTATGTGTCTTGGTGTTGTGTTCCTTGGGTCCCTTGTGTTGGGAGATCTATGAGCTTCGGTGGACTGCGAGACTACTTCCTTCCCCAGCGAGGGAAAGTTTTCAGCAATTATTTCTTCAAAGACACTTTCTATCCCTTTTTCTCTCTCTTTTTCCTCTGATACTCCAAAATGCAAATATTGTTCCGTTTGGATTGGTCACACAGTTCTCTTAATATTCTTTCATTCCGAGAAATCCTTTTATCTCTCTCTGCCTCAGCTGCTCTGTACTCCTGTTCTCTGATTTCTATTCCATTAACAGTCTCTTGCATCTCATCCAGTCTGCTGTTAAGCCTGTCGATCGCTTGTCTGGTTTCTGCATTGTCTTTCCTCAGTTCCCTCACTTCTTCCCTCAGCTCTTGCACATTTCTCTGTAGGTCCATCAGCATGGTTGACTTTTATTCTGAATTCTTTTTCAGGAAGACTGTGCATTTCCATCCCTTCAGACTCCCTCTCTGGGGTTGTCTGGTTGATTTTGGTCTGAACCATATTCCTCTGTCTTTTCATGGCTTTAGAGTTGGTCACTGATAGTTGCCACGTATGTCAGCTGGGCTCTTTAAGACCGCCTCTTGGGGTGCCGAGTCCTCTCGGGTGTAGCTGCACGCTGTGCGCTTTCCTGTGTATTCTCGTCTCTCTTTTAGGAATAGATGTATTTGCTGTGTTTTCGTAGATATAGTTTTGGGAGGAGATTTCTGCCGCCTTGCTCACACCGCCATCTTCCCGGAAGTCCTCACTTTTTTAAAAAACATATTAACATCTTGAAAATCTATATTTCTTAAAATTGACAGTGTCTGTGATTCAGTGAAGACTTGCTTACTCAGTAAGGTGAGTAAAATTTGCCCAAAGCTTCACAGCATTCCAGGTCTCCCAGGTTCAGTGACAGACACACCCAGAGGGGAGCAGGGCATTTCTTTAAAAGAAAGTACTGTTTTGCTGTTACACAGCTATTTCAGATGTTTTGCTTTAATTTAAGATTTTACCAATGTTTGATATAAAATGGAACAATTTCCAAGTCATACCTCCTGATATAGTTTATTTTTTCTATCTGGAAGGTGAGATAAAAAGAGGACTCTCAAGTGTTCATCTTGATGTGAACAGCAGTAAGAATGCACTGTTTTCACTGCCTGGACTTCAGAGTGATAGTAATAATTAAATACCTAATTGGTACAACATGCACCTCAGTATTTCCATTTCCATCTCCAGGAAAGCAAGCATTTGTTTTAGTGGGGCCCAGGTCCTTTGCCACACATGTTCCAAGGGAATCTTTGGAATTTGGTAGCTGACAAATTCTAAGTGTCTAACCAGTCAGTGGAATGTGGACACTGATGTGGTCAGATCCCAGGACCTTGTCTGCAGCCAGAGGACTGAGAAGTCGCCTCGGGGGAAAGGGGCTGACAGCTCCACCAGGACGTCACCTACAAACGTTCAGGTGAGCTGCCTGGGCTTTCTGGGTGGCACAGACTGATCATCAGAACCGCAGTACGCAGACCTCTTTGGACTTGGGATGCAGCACACACCACTGCTGCCCCACCCCTCCCAATGGCCTGTCAGGCCCAGTCTCCAGCAGGTTCAGGCTAGGATGCTACTCAGCCTTACAACACAGAAAATGCAGTGGTGTGCAAATCTCTGATAAGTAAGGATATACTATGGAGTCTTCAGCAAGATCCCAAAGGACACCCTCAGTTTTCAGCAGGTCACTGCTCTACCTTTGGACAGCACTCTTGGATCTGTGCTGGACTCTGGCTCCTGACCATGGGATGCCACATGGCTGTGAGGCCTGGGCTTTCCATGAGCTGGGGGTGAACAGACACAGCACCACAAGAGCTGAGTGTGGAGTCTGACAGCACAGCCAGGTGACTCAGCATGTGGCTCAGACCCCTGCAGCATGAACTGCCCTCCGTCCCTAAGCTGTAGCTGTGGCCTCCTGATAGGTTCCCTGTGACCAGGAGACAGAGGAATGAACACCCAGGCCTGAATCACAGGTGCGTTACCTAGCCTGACATAGATTTCTGATCCACTCTTGACCCAGAAAGGGGTACCCCTAAAATGCACTGGAAAAAGAAGGTATCCATAGTGGGCATAACTCTGGACAGGATCTCAGAATGTCCACTTTTTTTGAATGAGAGGCCACACCTTTATTCTGCACTGGGCCTTGTAAGTGCTGCAGTGGGTCCTTTGTCGGCATGATTGCTGGACCCCTATCAAACAGTGTGACAGATATTTTCAGGTCCTGCCTGGATTATCCCATGCTGGCAACATTTGACTGAACAGATTAATTCATAGACACTCTTGTTCTCTATCAAGAAAATCACTGACTGCTCATGTTGGTGTGTTGCATATCACTACAACGTATTGGAAGGAAAAATAGCAATAACAAATATTTAAGTGTTTCCCCCTTAATCCTGGAATGCCATGTGTGACAATTTATTGGAAATGGTCACACAGCTTTGTGAAGATGTCTTAAAAAAGTGTTTTGTCACAGCAGAGGAGAAGTATTAGCCCAGATGTCTGGAAGCAGGGGATTGAGTGAAGGAGGCAGGGTCTGTCCAGACAAAGGGAGATCAGGCAGCTGACACAAGCCCATATTCTTAAGCCCACAACGCATGAGTTTCTTGTTTTTAGTCTTTCACTTTATTATGTGAAGTGTAGAAAACCTTAACTGAGAAAAAATACAGAAGGGACTCAGAAACGAAAGAGCCATTTATGTTGTAAACATCAATATGTAAATGTTTAAAAGTCTCTGTTACAACTTGTTAGTGGCATCTATCTCCATGAGTGTGATTAAGGAGAATTTCCTGTCCACATAAATAAATATTGTTTGTGTTTTTCATGAATGCATTTTTTTCTTCTTTTTTTTCATTAAGGTATCATTGATATACACGCTTATGAAGGTTTCACATGGTCATTATGTTTGATCCTTTTGATGTATTTTTTAATTTGGTTTGCTAATAATTTGTTTATGATTTTTGCATCTATGTTCATGAGGGATATTGGCCTATACTTTTCTTTCTTTAGAGTGTTTTTGTCTGGTTTGGTATTAGAGTGATGCTGGCCTGACAGAAGAGTTTGGAAGTATTCCCTCCTCTTCTACCTTTTGGAATACTTTAAGAAGGAAGGACTTACCTACCATTTGCAACAACATGGATGGAGCTAGAGGGTATTATGCTCAGTGAAATAAGCCAGGCGGAGAAAGACAAGTACCAAACAATTTCCCTCATTTGTGGAGTACAACAACAAAGCAAAACTGAAGGAACAAAACAGCAGACTCACAGACTCCAAGAAGGGACTAGCAGTTAGCAAAGGGAGGGGTGGGAGAGGGTGGGTGGGAGGGAGGGAGACGGGGATTGAGGGGCATTATGATTGGCACACATGGTGTTGGGGGGATCATGGGGAAGACAGTGTAACACAGAGAAGACAAGTAGTGACTCTATGGCATCTTGCCACACTGATGGACAGTGACTTCAATGGGGTGTGGGGGGGACTTGATAATATGGATGAATGTAGTAACCACATTCTTTTTCATGTGAAACCTTCATAAGAGTGTATATCAATGATACCTTAATAAAAAAAAAGAAAAACAATGTGATTACCACATTTACCCACAGTATCAAGTCCCCCATAACCCAATAAAGTCACTGTTCCATCAGTGTTGCATTTTTGTAAATAATTAAAACAATGATACGGCTCTAAATTTATAAGGAAGAAATGTACTGTGATATGAAAATATAAAAAGACAGCATCTCAAAAATAAGTTTAATTATGAGATTGTTATTTAACATAAATTAGGGATTCCTTCATTGCCCATTCATTCACAAGAGGATCTATTTTAGATAGTGATTTATGTTAGAGCATCTACGTTCATAATTTACCAGCTCCTTTATTAAGGATGCCAGGGATGCAAAGAAATTGTGATTAAAGTGACAGAAGCTCTTGTTAGTTGAAACTCAACCAAAGTATGATTTGCTTACAAAGCCCAATTTGCACACTCCATTCATGTTGCCAGGAGCTTCCATCCGCCACGTTTCCTCTGCAGCCACCTGCCCGGGCCTCTGGCGCCCTCTTCTGGCAAACCTGACGACTTGCCAGTGACAGTGGAGGCAGCTAATGTCAGATCCACGTTTAATAAAACACTTTTTTTTTCTTTCTGCAATTCATGTCCTTTACTCATGCCCTCAGAAAAGCTTGCTTTGTTTCTAGAAGAGATTAGCTGTTCCAATAGAGCGCTGTATACATGTCTGGCCGGAAGGGGCCATCCAGTGATTTAGATCTACCCTTCCTAAAAATATAAACTCGGTTCATAGAACTTTCCCGTTGCATACCAACCAGAAGATGACCCTGCAGAATTTTAAATCTGGAATTTCTGAAACGCTGCACCATGGCTTTAAGGCAGCTCACAGTTAGGCAGGGACTGTAAGCGGCCAGCAGTCATCTTCCATTTCTTTTGGTTTTTCTTTGCGCCTCTACGGAAGACAATGGTTACCAGCTGTTTGTCACCACTTTTTCTGTCCACAAACACACATGCAGAGGAAAGAAAAGGCAGACAGAATCGTGGTGGTTTCCTGTCTTTAAAAACGTGCTTACATGACAAAACACAGATGGGGCGGCTTACACAACAGAAATGCAGTCTCACAGTTCTGGAGCCTGACATCCAAGATCAAGGTGTTGGCTAGACTGGTCTCCTCTGAGGTGTCCTCTGCTGCCTCTTCATGTAATAACTCTGAGCACATACCCATGTATCTCTCCACACCCTCATTGCCTTTTCTGATAATGCTATCACAAGTAGTGACTCTGGCATCTTACTGCACTAATGGACAGTGACTTCAGTGGAGTGGGGGGGGGACTTGATAACATGGGTGAATGTAGTGACCACATTGTTTTTCATGTGAAACCTTAAGAGTGTGTATAGATGATACCTTAATAAAAAGAAAAGAAAAGAAAAACAATGTGCTATCAGTCGCACTGGGTCAGGTCCTACCCTGAGGCCCTCATCTTACCATAATCACCTCTTTAAAGGCCCTACCTCCAAACTCAACCAAATTCTGAGATACTAGGGGTTAGGACTTAAACTCATAAATTTGGGGGGCACAATGCAGCCCATAACACTAATTTTTGCCAAGGGATATTTACTTGCAGAAACACAAGAAGGAGCACTTAACTATGGGAGGAAATAGCTGCTGAATCAGGGTTGCTTGTGAATAAACATGAAATTTAGGGACATATAGGCAAAGTTGATGAGAATTACCAGTGTCAGTACATATATACAATGGAATATTGTTCAGCCATAAGAAGAAAACAAATCCTACCATTTGCAACAATATGGATGGAGCTAGAGGGTATTATGCTCAGTGAAATAAGCCAGGTAGAGAAAGACAAGTACCAAATGATTTCACTCATCTGTGGAGCATAAGAACAAAGCAAAACCTGAAGGAACAAAACAGCAGCAGATTCACAGAACCCAAGTATGGACTAACAGTTACTAAAGGGAAAGGGATTGGGGAGGATGGGTGGGAAGAGAGGGAGAAGGGGAATAAGGGGCATTATGATTAGCACACAAAACATAGGGGGGGCACGGGGAAGGCAGTATAGCACAGAGAAGACCAGTAGTGACTCTATAGCATCTTACTACGCTGATGGACAGTGACTGTAATGGGGTATGTGGTGGGGACTTGATAATGGGGGGGATCTAGTAACCACAATGTTGCTCATGTGATTTTACATTACTGTTACAAAATAGCTTAACCTTGAAATTTATTTTAATTAGGGATTTTTTAAAACCATCGCTGCATACTTGGGTGGATTGTTTATAATAAAATCAAGCATCAACTATATAGTTGAACAGTACATAGAATTAGACAAAGTTATTTAGCTTGGGCTTATAATCATAATATAAAGAACTAAAAACAGATACAGATGCACTCAGATGTTATTAGAGCAATCTTACAATCAGGATATTTTAGATATCCTATTAAAGCAAGGAGATGCCATTTAAAAATAAAATGCAGGATATTTATGAACTGCCAGTGAAATTACAAATGATTCCTTTCTTAGTCATTTCACAGTATTTTTCTTTAGAGCCACCTAAGTTGACTTTTTGGTATTCATTTGAAGATGAAGATCACCACTTTAACAGTATCATATACTTCTTGACAAGACTTTCAGTGAAGCACAGAACATTTTTTTAAAAGCCCACTTTTTCCCCCTACCACTGCAAGGGATAAATACGACCCTTAAAAAAAATCAGAAATCGAAAGAACTTTAAATCCTCAAAGAAATTAAACACCAACTGTGTAGTTCTTCAAATTAAATTGCAATACAGACATTTTGTGATAGGACCATTAAACACCTACAAAGTAACTAAAATTAGCAAAATTGCAACCTGCTGGCAAGGGCATGGAACAAGTGAAACTCATGCTGGTGGAAATGGAAAATGATACCGTCACTTTGGAAATCAGTGTGGTGGTATTCTTATAAGATTAAACATACATTTACCATAAACCCTAGCAATCCCACTTCCAGATATTTATCAAAAAAATGTTGATACAAAAATCTGTATTTGAATGTTTATAGCAACTTTATTTATTCCTAATCACCAAATGCTAGAAGCAACCCAAATGCTTATTAACTTATGGTATATCCATTCAATTGAGTAATACTCAGCAATAATAAAGAATAAACTACTGTCACATGCAACAACATGGATAAATCTCAGAAGCAATGTGTTTAATAAAGGAAGCCAGGAAAAAAAAATTGCATGATGGTTATGGTTGGGACAGAGTTTCAAAGCAGTTGTCTAAACATGGGAGGCACAGCTCTTGTGAGAAGTTTTTTCTAATGGTAAAGTATTTTTTAATGATTCTTTTTAAAAAGTATTTTGCTATCATTAATGTACAATTACATGAACAACATTATGGTTACTAGACTCCCCCTATTATCAAGTCCCCACCACATACCCCTTTACAGTCATTGTCCATCAGCATAGTAAGATGCTATAGATTCACTACTTGTCTTTGTGTTGTACTGCCTTCCCTGTGGCCCCCCCACCCCCTACATTATGTGTGTGAATATTAATGCCCCCTTTCCCCCCTTATCCTTCCCTTCCCACCCATCCTCCCCAGTCTCTTTCCCTTTGGTAACTGTCAGTCCACTCTTGGGTTCTGTGAGTTTGCTGCCATTTTGTTCCTTCAGTTTTTTCTTTGTTCTTATACTCCACAGATAAGTGAAATCATTTGATACTTGTCTTTCTACGCATGGCTTATTTCACTGAGCCTAATACCCTCTAGCTCCATCCATGTTGTTGCAAATGGTAGGATTTGTTTTCTTCTTATGGCTGAATAATATTCCATTGCGTGTATGTACCACCTCTTCTTTATCCATTCATCTACTGATGGACACTTAGGTTGCTTCCATTTCTTGGCTATTGTAAATAGTGCTGCAATAAACATAGGGATGCATATGTCCTTTTCAAACTGGGCTCCTGAATTCTTAGGGTAAATTCCTGGGTCAAATGGTATTTCTATTTCTTGTTTTTTGAGGAACTTCTATACTGCTTTCCACAATGGCTGAACCAATCCACACTCCCACCAGCAGTGTAGGAAGGTTCCCCTTTCTCCACATCCTCGCCAACATCTGCTGTTGTTGTCTTTTTGTTTGTTTGTTTGTTTGTTTTTATTAAGGTATCACTGACACACACTCCTATGAAGGTTTCACATGAAAAAACAATGTGGTTACTACATTCACCCATACCATCAAGTCCCCACCCATACCCCAGTGCAGTCACAGTCCTTGGGTGTAGCAAGATGCCACAGATTCACTATTTGCCTTCTCTGTGTTACACTGTTTTCCCTGTGAGCCCCCACACTATGTGTACTAAACAAAATACCCCTCAATCCCCTTCTCCCACCCTCCCCACCTGCCCTCCCCTTTGGTAACCACTAGTTCCTTCTTGGAGTCTCTGAGTCTGCTGCTATTTTGTTATTTCAGTTTTACTTCATTGTTATACTCCACAAATGAGGGAAATCATTTGGCACTTGTCTTTCTCTGCCTGGTGTATTTCACTGAGCATAATATCCTCCAGCTCCATCCATGTTGTTGCAAATGGTAGGATTTGTTTCTTTCTTATGGCTGAATAGTATTCCATTGTGTATATGTACCATCTCTTCTATATATATTCATCTACTGATGGACACTTAGGTTGCTTCCATATGTTGGCTATCGTAAATAATGCTGTAATAAACATAGGGGTGCATATGTCTTTCTGAATCTGAGAAATTATATTTTTTTGGTAAATTCCTAGGAGTGGTATTCCCGGGTCAAATGGTATTTCTATTTTAATTTTTTTGAAGAACTTCCATATTGCTTTCCACAATGGTTGAGCTTACATTCCCACCAGCAGTGTAGGAGGGTTCCCCTTTCTCCACATCCTCACGAGCATTTGCTGTTCTTAGTCTTTTCAGTACTGGCCATCCTAAGTGGTGTGAGGTGATATCTCATTGTGGTTTTAATTTGCATTTCCCTGATCATTAGTGATGTGGAGCATCTTTTCATGTGCCTGTTGGCCATCTGAATTTCTTCTTTGGAGAATTATCTGTTCATATCCTCCAACCATTTTTTAACCGGGTTATTTACTTTTTGGGTGTTAAGGTGTGTGAGTTCTTTATATTTTGGATGTTAAGCCCTTGTCAGATATGTCATTTACAAATATATTCTCCCATACTGTAGGATGCCTTTTTGTTCTGTTGATGGTGCCCTTTACTGTACAGAAGATTTTTAGTTTGATGTAGTCCCATGTGTCCATTTTTGCTTTTGTTTCTCTTGCTCAAGGAGATGCATTCAGAAAAAAGTTGCTCATGTTTATATTCAGGAGATTTTTGCCTATGTTGTCATCTAAGAATTTTATGGTTTCATGACTTACATTCAGGTCTTTGATACATTTTGAGTTTACTTTTGTGTATGGGGATAGACTATAATCCAGTTTCATTTTCTTGTATGTAGGTGTCCATGTTTTGCCAGCACCAGCTGTTAAAGAGGCTGTCATTTCCCCATTGTATGTCCATAGCTCCTTTATTGTATATTAATTGACCATATATGGTTGGGTTTATATCTGGGCTCTCTAGTCTGTTCCATTGGTCTATGGGTCTGTTCTTGTGCCAGTACTAAATTGTCTTGATTGCTGTGGTTTTGTGGTAGAGCTTGAAGTCGGGGAGGAAATTCGCACAGCTTTATTCTTCCTTCTCAGAACTGCTTTGGCTATTCGGGATCTTTTGTGATTACATATGAATTTTAGAACTATTTTCTCTAGTTCGTTGAAGAATGCTGTTGGTATTTTGATAGGGATTGTATTGAATCTGTAGATTGCTTTAGGTAGGATGGCCATTTTGACAATATTAATCCTTCATATCCATGAGCATGGGATATGTTTCCATTTCTTGGTGTCTTCTTTAATTTCTCTCATGAGTGTCTTGTAGTTTTCAGAGTATAGGTCTTTCACTTCCTTCATTCGGTTTATTTCTAGGTTTTTAAAATTATTTTTGATGCAATTGTGAATGGAATTGTTTTCCTGATTTCTGTTTCTGACAGTTCATCATTAGTGTATAGTAATGCAACAGATTTCTGTGTATTAATTTTGTATCCTGCAACTTTGCTGAATTCAGATATTAGTTCTAGTAGTTTTGGAGTGGATTCTTTAGGGTTTCTTTTATTAACAATATCATGTCATCTGCAAACAGGGACAGTTTAACTTCTTCTTTATCAATCTGGATGCCTTTTATTTCTTTGTGTTGTCTGATTGTCATGGCGAGGACCTCCACTACCATGTTGAATAAAAATGGGGAGAGTGGGCATCGTTGTCTTGTTCCCAATCTTAAAGAAAAAGTTTTCAGCTTCTCACTATTAAGTATGATGTTGGCTGTCGGTTTGTCATATATGGCCTTTATTATATTGAGGTACTTGCCCTCTATACCTATTTTGTTGAGAGTTTTTATTATGAATGGATGTTGAATTTTGTCAAATGCTTTTTCAGCATCTATGGAGATGATCATGTGGTTTTTGTTCTTCTTTTTGTTGATGTGGTGGATGATGTTGATGGATTTTCTAGTATTGTACCATCCTTGCATCCCTGGAATAAATCCTACTTGATCATGATGGATGATCTTTTTGATGTAGTTTTGAATTCGGTTTGCTAATATTTTGTTGAGTGTTTTTGCATCTATGTTCATCAGGGATATTGGTCTGTAATTTTCTTTTTTTATGGTGTCTGGCCTGGTTTTGGTGTTAGAGTGATGCTAGCCTCATAGAATAAGTTTGAGAGTATTCCCTCCTCTTCTACTTTTTGGAAAACTTTAAGGAGAATCAGTATTAGGTCCTCACTAAATGTTTGATAAAATTCAGTGGTGAAGCCATTTGGTCCACGAGTTTTGTTCTTAGGTAGTTTTTTGATTAGCAATTCAGTTTTGTTGCTGGTAATTCGTCTGTTCAGATTTTCTGCTTCTTTCTGGGTCAGCCTTGGAAGGTTGTATTTGTCTAGAAAGTTGTCCATTTCTTCTAGGTTATCCAGTTTGTTACCATATAATTTTTCATAGTATTCTCTCATAATTCTTTGTATTTCTGTGGTGTGTGTAGGTGATTTTTCCTTTCTCATTTCTGATTCTGTTCATGTGTGTAGGCTCTCTTTTTTTCTTGATAAGTCTGGTTAGGCATTTATCTATTTTGTTAATTTTCTCAAAGAACCAGCTCCTGCTTTCCTTGATTCTTTCTATTGTTTTACTCTTCTCGATGTTATTTATTTCTTCTCTAATCTTTATTATGTCCCTCCTTCTACTGACTTTGGGTCTCATTTGTCTTCTTTTCCAGTTTCATTAATTGTGAGTTTAGTCTGTTCTTATGGGATTTTTATTCTTTCCTGAGGTAAGCCTATATTGCAGTACTTCGCTGCATCACACAGATTTTGCCGTGTTGAATTATTGTTGTTATTTATCTCCACATATTGCTTTATCTCTGTTTTTATTCGATCATTTATCCATTGGTTATTTAGGAGCATGTTGTGAAGCCTCCATGTGTTTGTGGGCTTTTTTGTTTTCTTTGGGTAGTTTCTTTCTAGTTTCATACCTTTGTGGTCTGTGAAGCTGGTGTGTACAATTTAAATCTTTTTGAATTTACTGAGGCTCTTTCTGTGGCCTAGTATATGATCTATTTTTGAAAATGTTCCATGTGCACTTGAGAAGAACATGTATACTGCTGTTTTGGGGTGTAGAGTTCTGTAGATGTCTGTTAGGTCCATCTGTTCTAATGTGTTGTTCAGTGCCTCTGTCTCCTTACTTATTTTCTGTCTGGTTGATCTGTCCTTCGGAGTGAGTGGAGTGTTGAAGTCTCCTAGAATGAATGCATTGCATTCCATTTCCCCTTTTACTTCCATTAGTATTTGTTTCACACAGGTAGGTGCTCTTGTGTTGTCTGCATAGATGTTTATAATGGTTATATCCTCTTGTTGGATTGATCCCTTTATAATTATGTAATTTCCTTCTTTGTCTCTTGTGACTTTCTTTGTTTTGAAGTCTATTTTGTCTGATACAAGTACTGCAACATCTGCTTTTTCTCCCTATTAATTGCATGAAATATCTTTTTCCATCCCTTCACTTTTAGTCTGTGTATGTATTTGGGTTTGAAGTGAGTCTCTTGTAGGCAGCATAGAGTTGGATCTTGTTTTTCTATCCATTCAGTGACTTTATGTCTTTTGATTGGTGCATTAAGACCATTTACATTTAGGGTGATTATTGATAGGTATGTACTTATTACCATAGCAGGCTTTAGATTTGTGGTTACCAAAGGTTCAAGGTTCACTTCCTTACTATCTAAGAGTCTTACTTAACTCACTTAGTATGCTATTACAAACACAATCTAAAGGTTCTTTGTTTTCCCCTCCTTTTCTTCCTCCTCCATTCTTTATATATTAGGTATCATATTCTGTACTCTTTGTCTATCCCTTTTTATTACCTCTGGTGACAGCTATTTAACCTTAGGAACACTTCCTTCTATAGCAGTCCTTCCAAAATACACTGTAGAGATAGTCTGTGGGAGGTAAATTCTCTCAGCTTTTGCTTATCTGGAAATTGTTTAATCCCTCCTTCAAATTTAAATGACAGTGTTGCCAGATAGAGTATTCTTGGTTTGAGGTCCTTCTGCTTCATTGCATTAAATATATCATGCCACTCCATTCTGGCCTGTAAGGTTTCTGCTGACAAGTCTGATGATAGCCTGATGGGTTTTCCTTTGTATATATCCTATTTCTCTCTCTGGCTGCTTTTAATAGTCTGTCCTTATCTTTGGTCTTTGCCATTATAATTATTATACGTCTTGGTGTTGTCCTCCTTGGGTCCCTTGTGTCAGGAGATCTGTGCACCTCCATAGACTATCTCCTTCCCCAGGTTCAGAAAGTTTTCAGTAATTACTTCCTCAAAGACACCTTCTATCTCTTTTTTTATCTCTTCTTCTTCTGGTACCCCTATAATGTGAATATTCTCCCGTTTGGATTGGTCACACAGTTCTCTCTGTATTCTTTCATTCCTAGAGATCCTTTTTTCGCTCTGGGCATCAGATTCTTTGCATTCCTCTTCTCTAATTTCTATTTCATTTATTGTCTCTTCCACCATATTGAGTCTGCTTTTAATTCCCTCCATTGTGTTCCTCAACAATTGGATCCCCATCCTAAATTTGTTCCTGAGTTCTTGAATATTTTTCTGTACCTCCAGGAGCATGTTCATGATTTTTATTTTTAAATCTCTTTTAGGAAGATTTATTAGTTCAGCCTCACTCTATCTTTTTTCTGGTCTTGAGATTTTTCTTTGAACCACGTTCCTCTGACATTTCATATTTGTATGGGCACCCTCTAGTGCCCAGAAGCTCTACTCTCTGGAGCTGCTCATCCCCTGGGGTGATGTTGGGGGTTGCAGGGGAGTGGTGCTAGCAACTGGGGGAGGAAAGAGCTCTTTCCTGCCTCCCAGCTGCTATGCCTGTCTCCATTGCCAGAACCAGTGGGCCAAACACACGGGTGTAAGCCTCTATGCTTTGTGTCTGTAGCTGCTGTAGGTGGGGCTTCCCTCTGGCTGGCCTGACACCAGGGTAGGGGTTGCCAGTTTGCGAGTCAGGTGCTGGCTAGCCGGGAGGAAGGTGCAGCAGGCTGCATATCACTGTGGGGGGGCCTTGGAGATGCCTAGATAGCCAGGGTGATGGAGTGCCTGGAGATCGTGAAAGTTCCCAACCGGCTGGGCAGAGTGCACCCAGACAATTTTGTCTACCTGTCATTTCTCCTGATCAGTAAGCTCTGTGCAATCTTTGCCCCTTCAGCAGCCCTCTTGCTTTTAGGAAGTCTCTCAGACTGCCCGCCCAGATCAGCTGGATATGAATCCCTGTTTTCCACAAGCAGCTGGAATTTGTCTCTCCAGGTATTCCACCTGTCTTAGCTTTCCAACCCCAATACTCACCAGAGCACCAGGCACTGTAGTTTCATGCTCCCAGAGCAGATCTCCAGGTCTAGCTGTTCAGCAGTCTCAGACCTCCACTCCCTCTCTGCTCTGTTTCTCTTTCTCCCACCAGTGACCTGGGGTGTGGGAAGGGCTTGGGTCCTGCTGGGTCATGGCTTTAGTATGTTACCCTGTTCCATAGGGTCTGTTCTTTCCTCCAGTTTTATGCAGTCTGGCACAGATTTCTTTCCTGTTGTTCTTTCAGGATTAGTTGTATTAGTTTTATTTATTATATTTTTGTATTATATGTGGTTTTAGGAGGAGGTCTCTGTCTTACCTCTTGCACTGTCATCTTTAATTCTGTAGGAGTAGAAAATTTATTTGAAGAGTTAATAGCTAAAAATTTCCCTCCCTGGGAAAAGAAACAGTTTACCAGGCTCAGGAAACAGAGAGCTTCAAACAAGATGAACCCAAGGAGGTCCACACAAAGACACATCATAATCAAAATGTCAAAAATCAAACACAAAAAGAGAATCTTAAAAGCAGCAAGAGAAAACAACAAATTACATATAAGGGAAACTCCATAAGGTTATCAGTTGATTTTTCTGCAGAAATTCTACAGGCTAGAATGGAAGGGCATGATAGACTCAAGTGCTGAATGAAAAAATCCTTCAACCAAGAATGCTGTACCAGGGAAGATTATCATTCAGAATGAAGGAGAGGTAAAGATCTTCATGGATAAACATAAGTTAAAAGAGTTCATCACTGCCAAACTAGTCTTACAAGAGATGTTAAAGGGGCTTCTTTCAGAGGAAAATATAAGACCCAATAGAATCAAGAAACTTAAGAATGAAAAATTTCCACTGGTAAAGCAAATATAGCAGAGATAGAAGATCAATTACTTAAAAGCTAGTGTGAAGATCAAAAAGACAAATGTAGCAAAAGCAATTACATCTAAAAACTAGTTAAGGGAATCACTTAATAAAAAAGTGTAAAAGAAGATAGTATATACATAAAATGTGGGAGAGGGGAGTAAGAAATGTAGTGGTATGACAATGCATTCAAACTTAAGTGACCATCAACTTAAGATTGCTATATTCATAAGAGGTCATATAAGAACCCTGTGGTAACTGCCAACCAAAAATTTATAATATATATACAAAAAAGAGAAGGAAACCCAACCATAACACTAAAGAAAGTCATAAAACACAAGAAAAGAGAGCAAGAGAGGAAGAAAGCTTCAGAGAAGAGCAACAAAAACAGCCAGGAAATATGTTACAAAATGGCAGTAAGTACATACATATAGATAATTAGTTGTAAAGGGCCTAAATGTTCCAATCAAAAGACTGTGGTGCCTTGTTTCAGCAGCCACAAAAAAATTATGCCAAATAGATATTAATTGTAGAAAATGGAAACATACAGGTAAAAAAGTTAGCACCTCCACTGACATATATATTTATATATATTTTATATGTATATATCATATTTTATACAATATATGGATCCACTTATATATGGGCATAATCTATTTTTCTATATAAATATAATCTGCTTTTTACTTAACATTCTATTATCAGCATTTTCTGTGCTGTGCCTATGGGGGTCCTGTGCTCATGAGGGGTCCTGCCCATGGCCCTAATATTGTTTGAGTCCTCTCCATGGAAGTTTGTGTAGAAATGTATGACAAAGTTTGCCGAACATGAGGGTTTTCTGCGTGCACAGCACCACCATGACCATCCTGGCATGTGTGTGTTTTGAGTATCACCAGCCACTTCTTTCTGATTCAGCCTTGGAAGTGGACTCTGCCAGGTGGTAGGAGGGGAGCCCATTTTGCAACCTCTGCCCTGAGATAGTTTGGGTTTCTCCAACCCAAGGTCCCTGCAGCCACCTCCTTGGCTCCATCCCCTCTGTGTCAAGAACCTCCCTGATTTCACCAACATTCCCCATGGGTTCTCTACACAGAGGGATGGAGTGGCCAAAGGAAGCATTACCAAAACCCTTACAGTGCCATGCCTCCCGAAAGCCGTGCCGGCCTGGGGCATACCACGGACCTGTGTTGGCCAAATCAGAGTAAAGCAGATGGAGAATGGGAGACACCATATGTGTGCCTGCATGTGTGTGCACATTCATGTGGTTGGTGGGGCTCCCCTACTCAGCACCCATCCCACAGCCACATCCCCACTACACACAGAGGCCTCACCTGGGATGGAGAGGTGGTGGATGGGCACGGCCCAGAGCTGTGGGCACAGTGCTGACATCCAGTCCGTGTTCCTGGTGCCAGGCAGGCTGGGGAAGCTGCCAGAAGAGCTCACCTGCCCACCCATAAGTGGCAAAGCCGTGCCCTGAGGGAGAAAGCGGGGTTTTACAGTCTGACAAGGTGCATGGAGGACATGTGGACATCTGGACATTGAGAGGGAAGAGCTGGAAGATATCCTCCAGAGGAGGGTGGGAAGGCAGCCTGAGATGGGGCATCCGCTGCCTCCGTGCCAGGTACATGCACAGAAATGGACTTACTGTCAGGATAAGCTGACAAAATGAGCACCACACAGGAAGGGAGGCTGAGGGTGCATCTTCATTGGTCTATGGGGGCCCACAGGCATGACCCAGGGCCAGGATGGCCCCCCCCAGGGACAGTTCTCCTTAGGGACAGGATGGTCCTGCAGGGTCCAAGATGCACCCCCAGGGCCCAGTGACAGTGCCCCAGGGACCAAGATAGACCGCAGCACCAGGACAGCCCCTGGGACCAGGACGGCCTTCCATGGTCCAGAGGCAGGACCCTCAGACCAGGACGGACCCCCAGGGACAGCCATCCCCTACCCCAGACAGGATGGCTGACTCCAACAGGGAAGGTCAGTGTTTCCAAGGACAAACCAGCTGGTGAGCCTCACCTCCAACCTTCAGACCACGTGGGATCACTTCAGGCTTCCGAGAGCATAAACTGCAGAAGGGACAGAGTATGGGTCCAACCCAGGGCCACAGAGGAGCTGGCAGGCCAACAGGTGCTTGTTGTCCAGCCAGGAGCTATCCTAACTGAGCAGTGTGTATGTGCTACCTGCCCTACCACATCCCTCAGAAACGCCAACCAGCTCTCCCCATGTCACCGGGTTACCTGACCACTGAGTGTGCTGTCTTGTCCCCCTACTGCCGACACCCGTCTTCCTGCTTTAAGGAAGATACACCTGTGATTTCAGCCCCTGTGTCAGATACAGATTGGCCCTGGTAACCCCATCCCCAGGTGCAGCCCCCAGCCCTGCCTGACAGACACCTGGGAGAGCACCTGTGCACCCACTCCCCACACCTCCCCACCAGCACCAGCCCCTCCTCCGTGGGCCCTTCCTTCCTCCACAACCTAGGTGAGCATCTGGGGCTGGGCTGCAGGGTGAGCTAAGGTTCCCAGTCCCTCTGCCCTGGCCAGGTGAGGCACCTAAGCTCCACCCTGACACCACAGGGAGGCTTCTTCTGTTCCCACACCACTGGCAGGAAATGGTTCTCAGGTGAATAAGCAGATGGATGTGCATGGCCAGCAATTCCTTGACATTCTGTCCTCCTCCTCTGGCCTGCTGCCTGCTTCCATGGACCCCGCCCACTCACTCGGCCCCTACAAGCTCACCCAGCCCCCTATCTGTTCACCCCAGCCCCTATCTGCTCACCAGCCCCCACTGGCTCAGCAGCTCCCCATTTGCTGGCCCAGCCTCCAGCAGCATAGCACAGGACAGAAGACCTCAGTCAACAAGTGCTTGCCCTGCCAACCCACGGAATGAGCGCATAGGACAGGGCGGGCATGTCACAGCCCTCGAGACTCTGAGCCACAGCACAGGGAGCTGGCAGCTCTGTGGGTCTGAACCTGAACAGGAGTTCCCACCTGGGGGCAGGGCACAGTAGGCAGGACCTGCCCCAGCCCGCTGGGAGACCACACGCGGTGCCTCCCACCGGGATCTCCCACCCGCAGGGTGTCACTCACCCAGGCTGCCACAGACCCTCCTGAGTTTCCGGCAGCAGCTCCCTCCTCTCTGGGCACTTTCTAAAATGCTCTGGGCTGGGATTGGATGATTGCATGCTGGGACACCCACTCCTTCGAGGAGGAGGAGCTGCCCCAGGGATCTGTCACAACACAGGACAACCCCCAGCTCCAAACAGGACCCCACTGTGGGGACAGCATTGCCAACTGGGGCCCATGTGTCCTCACGGCCACCAGTTTGCAGGGACCAGATCCTCCTGGATGCCCTGAGTGTGCCCAGGGGTCCAGTGGTCAGAGGTGGGAGTGTGAGGACATCCTTACTGCAACCAGGGGTAGAGTGGACAGGAGGGGCTTGAGGACGCCTGGCTGCCTGCCCCTACTCTGGCTGCTGTCCCTTTTGTGGTCACTGTGGACACAGGGCCAGAGCAAACAGACACCAGCAAGGGCTGGTTGCATCATCCTCTTGGCACCCACACCTGTGGTCTCCGAGCAGGATGGACCCCTTGTGGCCAGGCCTTTTCTCAGGTGTCCAACCCTCCTGGTTCTGAGTGGCCCTGGACCTGCCCTGGTGGCCCCACAGTGGGTGGGCATGGATTCTCGGGGCAGGAGTGCACCGACCCAGGGCACAAGGAGCCAGGCTGGCTGTTTCCTGCCCTCCTCCCTGGCTGCTCCCTGGGATGTCCATGGGCAACTAGCCCTGTCACCGTGCCCCCCATGCCTGCTGAGCCCCCCAGACCAGACATCTCTTTGGGGTTGCCAGTGGGTTGAGGTCTCCACGTCTCTCTGGGGCCGTGTCTCACTGTGGCTGCAGGAGTTCTGGGGTCAGCCAAGGTCAACCACTCCTGCCCAACCACCACCTGCTTCTCTGCCCCCCTGCACTTAGGCCCATCAGCTCCCACCTTCACCCCACCCAGTCCCCTTTCCCTCTGCTCTCTCTCTCCTCCCCTTCCCCTTCCCTCCCCTACCCCTCCCTTTCCCCTGTGCCCATGGGGGTCCTGTGATCATGGTGTAACTGTTCCCATGGGGAGCCCTGTGCTCATGGGGGAGCCTTGTGTGCATGGGGGTCCTGGGCTCATGAGGGGTCCTGCCTATGGGGCTCTGTTCTCATGGGGGACCCCCTGTTCATGGGGCCCTGTGCTCACGGGCCATGTTCTCATGGGGGGGTCATGTGCCTCAGCAGCTTGTTTGGGGAGTGCAGCTTTCTCTTTTGGTCATGCTTTAAGCCCCCTGGTTGCCTGATCTGGGGTTGGGGAGGCATGTGACACACTCCAGTGAACATCTGCCGCCCCACATCCCTGCGTTGTCCCTCTGTCCCAGGTCTGGGTCTTGATCTGGGGAGCAGCTCTGGTGTGGTGGATGGTGGGAAGAGCTCTGGGCTTGTTCCACCTGTGTGCCAGTTGGGCCCATTGCAAGCTCATCAGAGCCTAGTGGGGGCCTGCTGGTGTGCAGAGCTGTGGGGTCACCCATGTCAAGCAGCTGGCTTATTTTGGGTTTTTTAGCATCTCTTCCAGGTTGGGTCCCCAGACTTGGCCAAGCCCTTCTCCTGCGTCTGCCTTGATTTGGGGCTGGATCACACTGTGAGAGCAAGAGAAACTCCATTTTAAAAAGGCCATCTTAAGAAGGAGGCCTCAATCCCGACCTAGTTCTGAGAAAACTTTGTTCCAGTCATGAGAAAAAACCACCCATTGTTTGTTCCAGTAACACTCCCCCCTTAGATATCTCCCTGGCTACAATCTCAAGGTCCGAGCCTCAAGGTTCAGACACATCTGCTCCTTACAGATAAAATACCACATGGCACATCAGCCGGCAGCTGGGCACCAGCCAGACTTAACCCATGGAAAATGTCCAAGTTAGAGCCCCCCTCTCCCTGCACCTTGTAATGCTTAAAAACCTTGCCTACCCTGAGCTCAGGGCTCTCACTTTGGAATCGCTGCATCAGTCACAGGTGTGAGTCCAAGCTCGAGCTTGAAATAAATGACCCCTTTGTGTTTGCATCAGAATCGGCTCCTTGGTGGTCTCTCAGGGGTCTCGCGACTTGGGCACAACAACACACTGCAGTGGGCTCCTGGCAAAGACACTATATCCAGGTACACCTTCCAAGTGTCCCGCTCTCCCCACTCCAGGTGCTGGCATTTAGCAAAATCCACAGCCCTTTCCTCTGAAAGCCTTAGAGCTTCTGCCCCAGACACTAAAGACATATTACAGTAAGGTTTCCATATTTACTAGTAAGAAAAAGTACAGTGTGAACTTGGCTGTAAAGAAGTAGCATTTTAAATTATAGTAAAAAGCATAGAACACAAAATTTACTCTCCCAGCAGTATTTAAGCACATTTTAGGACCATTGACTGTATCCCACTGTTGGGGAACAGATATCCAGAACCTTGTCACGTAGTAGAGCTGAATTCTGTCCCTGTGGAACAGCTCCCCATTCCCCTCCCCAGACCCTGGCAACCGGGCCCTGCTTTTGTTTCTGTGATTTTGACAACTGCAGGTATCCCCTATGAATGGAATCACACAGAACTTGTCCCTTTGTGTCTGGCTTGTTTCTCTCAGCATCATGTCCTCATGTTGTGACACGTGACAGGATTTCTTTCTTTAAGGCTGAACAGTAGCCCACTGTGTGGTCGGACCATGTTTCCTTTATTCATTTGTCAGTGGACACTTGTGTTGCTTCCACCTCCTCTTGGCCACTGTGAATAATGCTGCAGTAAACACGGCTGTGCAAATGTCTCTGAGATCCCCCTTCAGGTCTTTTGGACATGTACCCAGAGGTCTCATTGCTGGGTGATAATGGTAATTGTATGTTTAGTGTTTTGAGGAATCGCCATACTGTCTTCCACAGCAGCTGCACCATTTTACGTTCCTGCCAGCAGTGCAGACGGGCTCCAGTTTCTCCACCTACACTTGTCTTTTGGTTTTTGATAGTGGTTATCCTACTGGGTGGTAGAGGGCATCTCACTGTGGTTTTGGTTTGCATTTCTCTCATGATGACAGATGTTAGCACCTTTTCATACGTCTGTTGGCCAACTGTGTTTCTCGTTGGAGAAATGTCTCTTCCCGTCCTTTGTCCACGTTACAGGTAGGCTGCCTGGGCTCCCCGCGTCTCCTGCAGGTCTCCTTCCCACTGAGTGGCTTGTTTCCACTGTGCAGAGCTTCTCAGTTCACTGTGACCTCCTTTGTCTAGTGTTGCTGTTTGTTACTTGTGCCTAAATGTCCTTTTGATCACCTGAGATAAAGGCAGGTGTGACTGCACCAAGTTCATCATATGCATCCCAAAGGAATTGACACCATTAGTTAGCTAAGAATGTCTTATCAAGCATGAACATAAAATGTTTACTGAGAATTTTTGTTGACATTTATTTTGACATAATGACAGGCTTTTAGAAAGGCAACAATAGGTTACCAAGAAATCTTATGCATTGTCCATTCACAGTCCCCAAGTCTCAGCATTTTATGTTATCTTTATCCTTCATCAGGGCACAGAGGAGAGCATGCTGTTTCCCCGGCTATCAGTTTTCATGTCTGCAATAACTAACATTACATAAACCAGATGGCTTATAACAACAGGGGTTTATCTTCTCTCAGTTCTGGAGACCAAAAGTCCAAACTCTAGGTGTGGGCAGGGCCACGCTCCCTCTGCAGGCTCCAGGGGAGGCTCCTTCTGGCTTCTTCTAGCCCCTGGGGGGTTCCAGGTGGCACTGTGAGTGTGGCCACATCCGTCTCGTCTCCTCCTTTGTGTCCACATGGCTTCTCCTCTGTGTCTGGGTCTCTCCTCTTCTGACTCCTATAAGAGCACCAGTCACTAGATCATTGGCCACCCTCTCCAGGACGACCTCATCTCAGATTTTGCAGTTAATCCCATCTGCAAATACCCTTTTCCCAAATAAGGTCCCATTCACATGTTCTGGAGTAATATCTTTTTGGGGCCCCAGAAAATCACCCTTTATTTTAGGAGATGACCAGGGCCCTATATTGAGTGGCACTGCCAGCAACTGTGTGGGATGGTGGTGGGGGCAGAATGAGGACCCTGGCAGCGCCCTTCGATGGGAGTGATCAAGGCTGCGCTCAGTCAGAAAGTGACATTCTACCATGAGGCTCACGAGAACTCTTACACCACCATTTCCCTCAGCAAAAGGGACCTAGTGCTGAGTCCAGAGTTAGTTTACCTCAGAAAGCATCTTCTGGAATCTTGCCATCAATAGCATCATGGCACCAATAATTACAGGTGTAGAAAAACCAATTGCTGGACAAAATGTCAGCACTGTCACTTTAGGCTCAGCAAGACTAAAGCAGGAGTGTTTGAAGCAGGAAAGCTTGGGCAATTGAGAAAGTTGGTTGTCAAGGAAACGCAGCAGGCCTGTCGAGGTTGTCAAGGAAACTTCTCAGAGCAGAAGGTAGGAATGGGGGAGCTGACACCCTGTGGTCCTCCTAAAGGTGCCACTACTTTTAAGCAACATTATCTGAATGATGATCTGAGAGTCATCTTTTTAGTGTGGGCTCTTGTTTCAGAACTGCAGGTTAAATCAAGCCTTATTTTCTGTTACAGTTGGAGACAGGTTTGCAAAGCACCTTTCTTTTCAGGGCCAAAGGCTGCTACTGCAACAGAGCATGCCAACACATGATGGGCTGAGAGGTCAAGGGGCATCTGGGGCAGGTGGGTCTCAGAGTCCAGGTGCATCCATCTTGTTTTTCCTTCCTCCTCCAGGCTGGAGGGTTCCAGCCAGCAGGGGATATAGGGCTGCCGGTGTGACCATGTGGGAACCACGTCCTTCATACTAAGACCTGGGCTGGAAGAGGCCCTCATCAAGCCCACCCACTTCCTTGAAGGAAACCTAGAGACATGGTGCCCACCCTGGTGGGGATGGGCTGGGAAGTGCAGTGTAGACACTAGCAGAAAAATGGAAACAGGCTCTGGCCAGCAGCTGCAAATCCCGCCCCCCCGCCCCCCCTACAGTGGGATCACTTGGATGCATGTGCAGTCTCTGTGCCTGTGAGCTACACACTACTATGGACTCCAATGTTCATTGCTCTGGAAATCCTGTCTTCCAGGACACTTGCAAAACAAGAGTCATGATTTTCTGGATCTGTGCAGATCCAAGCAGACACTGGATGCCAGGTGACACACGCTTTAGAAGTTAGCAGGGGATGTTCCCTATGCTGAGCAGCAGTTTAATAAACTTCCCTTATCTCTCCGTTCTTCCTTATTCTCTGCTGTCTGCAAAGCAGCTGTCATTCTCTGATACTCACGTTTTAATGAATTCCTTCCTCATCTCATACTCTGACTTCCCTGCATCTCCAAACCAAATTCCTCCCCAACAGGAGTGACAGAGACAGCCTGCATTAGCATCCAGGAGTTGGTGTAACAAAGTACCACAAACATAGGAAATCAGCTGGAGGTGTTGGCAGGATGGGGCTTTCTAAGGGCTTGCAGGGAGAATTGTAGGTGCCTCTGTGCTCCCTGTGGGAACCCCAGGTGTTCCTGGGCCTATAGAGAGTCATGTCATTGAGTCCCTCCATTATCTTCCCCCTATATTTACCCGTGTGTGATGGGTGGAGGCCAGACTGAAGCAAGGCTTGGATTAGAGCACCCAGGCTCTGATCACTTTGTTGTCATTCCTTGGAGGACTAGGAAGAGAACACTTGGGCGCACCCTCTGGTGCTGTGGTGTAGCTGCAAAGACAGAGCGGCTCTCAAGCAGCTTAAGCAAGGCGCGAATGTGCTGGAGGGGCCACAGACACCTGGAGAAGCAGGGAACCGTGAAGAGCCGAAAGGAAGGGCCGGAACTAGGCCTGGAGCTGGGGGCACGGGTTGGGGCACCGGGCCGCTTCCGTCTGCTCGGTCCTCACTGCAGAGCGTGTGCACACCGTTTGTGCAACCACTGCAGAGACCGCGCACCTGGGCTGCCTTGCAGACCACAGAGGGTTGGGCGGGGCGGGGCGGGGCGGGGCATCGTCTTGTAGAGTCACATTTTGGGGATGGACAATGTGGAGCTGGCCGTGGGTGCAAAACGCCGAAAGTGCTTATGCCGCCGAATTGAGCCACTAAACACGGTCAGCAGGGTAGACGGTTAAATTTTAGCACCATAAGCAGAAATTGCTCCTTGAAAGGAAAGGGGCACCACCGCTTGCTGTGGACAACGACCCGGCCCTAAGGCCAGGCTTGGGCGAGAAGTTTGAGGGGCGAGGACAGGGCGCCCCAACCCAGGCTAGGGAGGCGTCAGGTCCCTGGAGACACGCCTGTGGGGTGGAGATGCGCTTACGGGCCTGAGTGAACGAGCGCGAAACAACACGTCAGGTAGCTAGTGGGCCGCCAGTTCCCCTCCGTCTTTTTCCGTTACTTCCCGTCTCTCTCCGTCATTCTCCGTCTCTTTCCGTCAGTCTTCGTCCTCCCTCGCCTTTCCACGTAAATCTCCGCCTCTCTCTGTCAGTTTCCGCCCCTGTCCGTCATTTCCGGTGTCTTTCCGTCAGTCTTCGTCGTCCCCCGCCTCTTTCCGTCACTCTTCGTCATCCTTCGCCTCTCCCCGTCAATCTCCGCCTCTTTCTGTCAGTTTCCGCTCCTGTCCGTAATTTCCGGTCTCTTTCCGTCAGCCTTCGTCGTCCCTCGCCTTTTCCCGTCAATCTCCGTCTCTTTCCGTCGGTCTTCGTCATCCTTTGCCTCTCCCCGTCAATCTCCGCCTCTCTCTCTCTCTCTGTTAATTTCCATTCAGTTCCAATTAAATTCGCCCAGTCCGTCATTTCCGGTCTCTTTCCGTCAGTCTTCGTCGCCCCTCGCCTCTTTCCGTCATTCTCCGTCTCTTTCCGTCAGTTTCCGTCGTCCCTCGCCTCTTTCCGTCATTCTTCGTCTCCTTCTGTCAGTCTTCGCTATCCCTCGCCTCTCCTCGCCAATATCCGTCACTCTCCGTCAATTTCCGCCCCTGTCCGTCATTCCCCGTCTCCTGTCGTCATTCCCCGCCTCTGTCCGTCTCTCCCCGCGCATGTCCGCCGGTGGCCGTGGCTCTCCGTGGTTTCCTGTGTTCACAGGCGCACGATTCGCTCTGCTCCTGGCGCGCCCTGCCTCTGTGCTGAGGCGCAGCTCGTAGCCGGGTCGGCCGCCCGTTGCTGTCAGCGTGTCTGTTCCTTTTCCCCTGCAGCCACCCCCGGGGGCTCCCTCCGGTCCGTCCCCGCGCCGCGCCTGGCTCCGTCCTCTGCCGGCCTCCCGGGAGGGGCTCGGCTCGCTCCCTGTCCCCCTGTCGCCCGCCTGTCGCCAGCGGGCCGTTCCCCGTCCTGTCGCTGTGCCGCCTCCCTGCGCGCACAGCCTGGACTCAGGACGACGCCCGCCTTCCTCCTGCGTCTCCCTCACCCTCGGCCCCGTGCTCTTCGCCGGGATCCTGGGCTGCGGGGGGCCGGCGGAGCGACCGTCCCCGGGCGGAGGGGAGGGCTTTCTAGGGGTCAGGGGCAGGGTACGGTTAGGGGGTTAGGCTGCAGGTTTGGGGTGGTGGTGGTAGGGTTAGGGTACGGGTTAGGGAACAGGTACTAGTTAGGGTACTGGTTAAGGTTGGGGTACGGGTTAGGGCATATGTGGGAGCTGAATGTGCTCAGTGGACAATGCAGGGAAATGTGTGTGTGTGTGTGTGTCACAGTCTGTGTTGTCAATCTGAAAATAAAAGAGCTGCAGAGAGGCAAACTAGAGTTTAGTTGGGATTAAATAATTTCAGTTTGGAGAGCACAGATTCAGGTAGGTAATCTACCTGAACAGTGTTCCCAGTAGTAGGGTGAAAACAAGGGGTTTTATGAGAAAAAGGAAGGGGGACAATTACATGAACTAAAAAGAGAAAAGAGCTTTATGGGTGTCTTAAAAGCTGATCTACTCTGTGTTACACATTGGGCCGCTGAGTCTATCTTTTGGAAGTCCACATCCATCAGACTTGTGATCAGATGCCTGTCCTCCTGCTGGCCACTCAAACAATTGCCGTTTTGCCCATTCCAAAGGTTTTGGCCCAATTCAGACAAAGGCGGGTGAGGCTGATTCTCGCCAGCAGCTGCTCTGCCTGCGTTCGGACACGGCTCCTGTCGTGTCCGTCTTTCACAATGTTCACTCACCTAACTATAAAGAGTTCTGTGTGGAGCTTCCCATATCCACATCAAGCTGCAGGTGCGTCTGTACTGACGTCTCCAACCTGATCCATGATCACATAGATATTGTGTAACCTTCTCCCTTTGCTTACCTGTAACTTCTCCCTCCAACAGGGAGAAAACCCGGTTCCCACTCTCTGCAACTTACTTAATCCACTGCTCATCCCAGATTGCAGATGTAGTGGTTTCAGGGTTGTCAGCGAGGACCCCCGTGGAAATAGCTGATAAAACACAGTCCCCTATCTGTGTACAGTACATTTTCCCTTTAGTCTACAGATTCTGTTCATTTCCCAGTTTCCTTAGGTCTCACCACCAACAGTGAGCTTTTCCCTATACAGTCTTTGTTAAATTTTGTATTCCACCCCGTGACACTCTTACATCCTAACTAGCTTAATTTGAATAGATTATGATTTAATTGTTGGACTCTAAGGATCTATGGGTTTAGACAGACGCATAGTGGCCAGTGTTCCTTACTAAAGTGTCTAATGGGATACTCCAGATTCCCCACCATGACCGTTTACCGCCTCTGTAGCTGTGCCTTGTCCAGAGCGTCATGTAAACGGGGTCCCACAGTGTGTGGCCTCTTCCGGTTGGCTCCTGTCACTTAGCATCATGCACACAGACTCACCCAAGTCTCTGCACGGGTTGGCGGTTCCTTCCTTTCTGTTGCTGAATAATTTCCATTGCTTGTATAGGAGAGGCAGAATAATATCCCCCTGGCCCTTCTCGGTTCCTGCCTGAGACAGCTGCTCCTCCTGCCCAGAATTAAAGAATGCTCAACAGGAAAAAAACAGACAGAAATGTAATGACATTTGTACTTCCTGTGTGCATGGGAGATGCCCAGGAACACTGAGTAGCTCCCCAAAATGACCCAAGTTAACACCTTAAATGCCATCTTTAGCTAAACACCGGAAAGGTATTAGGGGAGAAGGGAAGTTAGTTAACTGGGAGGTTATCAGGTAAAACAGAATAAATGCAAGTGCCAGGGGAGGGGCCTACACTCCCCACCCAGAGCTGCAAATGGACAGTTACAGAAACTGCCCATCATACCCTCAAATAGCCATGGAAGCTAATACTTGTCAGTATGGCCAGATCGACCTTGTAGTTGGAATTTCAGTCCATACATCTTGGAGTCAAACATTATACCTTTTTTATAACTCAACTTAGTTTCTGTTTTAAATTATCCTTCTGGGATAGTGAAACCACGACTTCCCAACCCTCTCTCTGGGATGTGCCACCGTGAACACAGAAATACAATAGAAAACATCTATGTTGGTCTGTGCCTCAATCCTGACACTGGGCTCCTAAAGCCCTGGGGATTTCCTGAGTAATAGCAGCATCTTTTGTTCTAAGTAGGTGGTTCTGGGTGGGCTCTGCTCGGGTGTCTGACAGGCAGAAAGCCCACTCCATGATTAGAAACTTGGAATTTTCAGCCTCACCCTTCCATTCTTCAGAGAAAGGAGAGGTGCTAGAAGTGGAGTGAGTAATAGGTCATACTTATGTCTCAAAATATGGATTTTGGAGAGCTTCCAGGTTGGTGAACGCATCCATGTCGTGTACTGGGAGGGTGGTGCATCCCAACCCACAGGGAAGAATGAAGTCTTCTGCTGGCCCAAGGCCAACGCCTTCATAATCCCAAAGAAGCTGTTAGAAACCATTTCTCACATGGGGTAGACCTTCTGTAACCTCCAGCGATCAAGGATCTAGCTTCCCTGTGCAAATCGTACAAGTTGTAGCAAAATGTAATGGAATGCACACTAGTTTGCTAATGCATTCATCTACTGAAGCACATCCTAATTTAAGTTTTTAGCCATTATTAATAGAGCCACTGTGTAAAATCTCATGGTGCTTTTGGTTGGGTGGGATAGTTTTTCAAAGCAGTTGTCTAAATACTGGAGATGCAATTATTGGATCTTAAGGTGAGACATATTTTTTAATAGTAAAATATATTTTAGTGGTTCCTTTATATGCATTTTGCAAATATTTTCTCCCAGTGTGTGTCTTGTGTTTGGATGCTCTGAACAAGGTCTTTTATGGTAGAAATTTTAATTCTATAAAGCCCACATGATTAATCATTTTTCTTTTGTGGATAGGCTTTTGGTGTTGGGTGTTAAAATTCATCAGCAAGATTGTGTAGATTTTCTTGGTTTTACCTAGAATTTTTATAATTTTGCACCTAAAATTTGTCTATGGAGAATTTGGAGCGAATTTTGGTGGAAGTTGTAAAGCCTGTGTCTGCCTTCATTTCATTCGTATGGTCTCCAACAAATTGGAGAAGGCACAGGAAATTTCTGCCCATTGAGTTTGAATTTCCCAACTTTTGTGGTTCATCAATTTAGCCACAGGCGGCGCCACCTTCCCTGAGCTGTGAGCGCGTGTCCTGCACCGCCCACCGTGCCCTGCGCTTCTGCCCTCTTTGTGGACCCGTGCAGCGCATGCACGGTTAGGCTCTGGTACTTCCTTCCTGGCACTGACGGGAGCCGGGATTCCTCCCGCCCCGCTGCGGCCCCGGGACACCCCGGCCGCGTCTGCAGTGACAGCTCGGTTTCCTGAGGAGCTGCGGGATGGAGAGGTAAGGAGACGCTTCCCGTGTGCTGCCCGCCGAGCGCTCTTCTTCAGGGTCTGGGGAGGAAGGGCCTGCGGCGGGGAGCGGGGTCTTTACGGAGTTTTGGGGCGAGGCGGGTGCGGGTGAGTTCGGGCCGCGGGTGCGGCGGGAGGTGCTCGGGGCGAGTTCGGGGCGCGGGCTGAGCCTGGCCCGGGGGGGGCGCCCGGCGTCCCCAGGAACCCGTGTCCTCGCGCCGCGCGCCCCCGGCCCCGTGCGGCGTGTGGATTGGCTGCACCTGCGGGACGCCCTCTGGGCTCCAGGCCTCCTTCCTAACAAGGTTCTGAGACGGGAATGAGGTGGAGGAAACTTCGTTGCTAAATGGCCCGCTTGCCGGGGTGCAGACCTTGCTGGGCGCCGGGCACATGGGACGTGTTCTTGAGAAGGGTCCCCGGGGTGGGGGCCGCCTGGGAGGCCCCCTGGGCGCAGCGCGGCGCCGACCCAGCCTGGCTTCTTGAGGGTGGCCCCCACCCACGGTCTGGGCTCCAGGGCTTTGTGAGCTGTCTCCTCGGGCAGAGCGGGTTTGGGGGATGGAGGGCGCCCCGTGTCCTCTTTCCACACCCGCGTCTGCCTAGGCGCCACGCGGGGTCTCGGTTGCTGCAGCTCCGCAGTGTAGTGGGAGGTCTGGGCGCGATGCCCCGGCTCTGTCAGGTAATGAACCATTTCACCCGAAAGAATGTTTTGCTGTCAATTTCTATGGTCACATTGAATCTATAGCAAACTTGCCCGGGGCTGGAACCCACTGGCAAGACACTAGCTCTTCCCGTTCACATCTGCAGTGTCCACAGTGTTCAGAGCTCAGGCCTCCTCCCCCTTGGTTCAGTTTGTTCTTAGGTACTGTATTATTTATGATGCAGTTGTAAAGGGCATTGTTTTCTTAATCTCTCTTTCTGATGGTTGGTTATTAGTGAACAGAAGCAAATGACTTTTGTGTATTGATTTTGTATCCTGCAAGTTTCTTGAATTTCTTTTTAGTTCTAATAGGTGTTTGGTGGAGTGGTGTGGAAATTTGGAGTTAAAAAATTCCACTCTTTCTTCTCCAGGTCGTCCCAGCACCCAAGGCCCAGTGGCTACAGAGGAAGCCTCCCAGTAATCCCACCTGAACCCCTGCAAGGTGAGTAGCGCCCCACGTCAGGTGCACTGGACTGGGAGGGCCTGGCCTCTGGGACGGGTGTGATGCCTGCTCTGCTTTTCTGGTCAGGACTGACACCGTTGTTCTGCAAAGTAATTTACTTTCCAGCAATGTCAAGCATACAGAAAACTTGCAGTGTCAGTACAAACACTCTTTACACAAATTCTCCAGCCTCCCACTTTAGCACACCCACTGCTTCACACATCCTATTGGCCCCTGCCCCAAATAGAGACACATTTCCAGGGAGCCATTATCTGACTCCAAGTGAAGGACTTATTAGGGCCTCCACATGATAATCCAGTGCACAGACCCACAGCAGCTGTCACCTCCCGCCCCAGCTGTGTGCACGCATCTTTCCATTCTGATCGCGTTTCCTTTTCCTGAAACTGTTCTGGAGACTTTACCTCAGTTGGGCTCTCCAGGACCTGACATGCGTGGGATCACATAATACTTGTCTGTGTGTTACACTTCACCGAGCATAATGGCTTTAGGGTCCATCCATGCAGCAGGTGCCACGACTTCCTTGTTTACTCCACTGTGTAGAGGCAACACTTTGTTCATCCATTTGTTTTCCTTTTTAGTTCTAATAGGTGTTTGGTCGAGTGGTGTGGAAATTTGGAATTAAAAAATTCCACTCTTTCTACCCCATGTTGTCCCAGCACCCAAGACCCAGTGGCTACTGAGGAAGCCTCCCAGGTACGTCCTAATCACACCTGAACCCCTGTAAGTTGAGTAGCGCCCAGGAGTGGACACCTCGGTCATCTCCACCTTTTGGCTTTTGTGAGTCATGCAGCTGTGAACATGGGTGTGCAAATATCTAAGTCCCTGCTTTCATATGTTTTGGGCAGATGTCCTTGTTGAAATGGAATTACTGATCATATGTTAATTTTATGTTTGAGTTTCTGGGGATGCCCTCCCCCCAGTACTGTTTTCAAAGTGGCTGTGGACCATTTTTACTTATTTCATTATATGGCAGAATAATGCAGTTTACGGATCAACCCCATTTTATCCATCCATTCACACCTTGATGGGCATTTGAGTTGTTTCTACCTTTTTGCTGTGGTGAGCAGTGCTGCCAAGAACTCATGGGCCAGGTTCTGTTTGAACAGCATTTTCATTATTTTGGAGTATTTATCTAGGAGTGGGTGTTTACCCACAATTAGGTAATTGTATTTTATCTTTATCAGGAAAAGTCAAACTGTTGTACACAGGCTGCACATTTTACATTTCCACAAGCAACGTTTAGGGGCTTCAATTCCTCTACATCCTTGGCAACATATGATTTTCAGTTTTCCTGAGTGTGGCTATTGTCATGTGTGCAGGGGTGTCACTGTGGTTTGCTTTGCATTTTCATGGCAACTAATGCTGTGCGATGCCTGTTCATGTGTTTGTTGAATGTTTGAATGTCTTACCTGGAGTCTTTCATCTGCTTAAAAAATTGGGGTGTTGTCTTGTTGCCCTGTACGAGTTTGTGGTGTTTTCTGGATAACAGGCTCTTGTCAGATGTACTAGGCATAGATATTTTCTTCCATTCTGTTGTTTTTTTTTTACATTCTTGTTGGTGACTTTTGATGCTGAAAAGTTTTTAATTTGGGGTAAGTCTAATTTATGCTTTCTTCTGTTGCTTGTCCTTTGGTGTCAGATCTGAGAAACCATGGCTAAATCCAAGGTCATGAACGTTTATCCTCATGTTTTCTTCTAGAGTCTATAATTTTACCTATAATGTAAGCCCTTTTTCTGTTTTGAGTTAATTTTTGTATGATATGAGTTAAGGGTTCAGTTTCATTGCTCAGCACATGGACAGCCATTTGCCCAGAACCGTTTGCTGAGAAGACCTTTCTTTCCCTAATTTAATGTTGTCCACCCTTGTCAGAAAGCAATTGACTGTAACGGTTGGGGTCACTTCTGGGCTTTCTTTCCTAATTTAATGTTGTCCACCCTTGTCAGAAAGCAATTGACTGTAACGGTTGGGGTCACTTCTGGGCTTTCCCCTCCGTTCTGTTGATCTATACATGCAGTTGACCCTTGAACAACATGGGGATTTATGTAGCTGACATTCCACAGAGTCAGAATCCACATAAAATATCTCACGCCCCCAAAAGTTAAGTATTATACTAAATATCATTGCCTATTGTGACTGGAAGACTTACCAATAATACAGTACATATTTTGTACATTATACATGTTTTGTGTTGTATTCTAACTATAAGGTAAGCTAGAAAAAAGCAAATGTTTCAAAATGTTGTGTTAACATTTTTCCAATAGAGATTTGTTGGAAAAAAATCTGTTTAAGTGGACCTGTGTAGTTCGTATACCTGTTGTCCTAGGGTCAACTGTGTATGTTTATGCCAGTGTCACAGTGTTTACTGTTACTTTGTACTAAGATTTGATTTTGTGAGGCCTGCGCCTCCAGCTTTGATTTTCTTTTTCAAGGTTCTTTTCAAGGACTCTTTGGGGGGGTCCCTTGAAATTTCTTATGTGACAGGATCAGCTGGTGCATTTCTTCCAAAAGGGCTTTGGGAATTTTCATAGGAAATGCACTGAGTCTTTAGGTAGCATTTGTGCCATTGCTATCTTAGTGATATTAAGTCTTCCATCACCATGGCAGGACCTTACATTTATTTAGGTTTTCTTTAGTTTTTTTATTATAAATGTTTTACAATTTTCAATGTACAAGACTTGCGCCTTGATTAAGTGTATTTGGAAGTATTTTATTAATGTTGACATTATTTATTATGGATTTAAAAATTCCTTTTGTAATTATTCATTGCTAATGTATGTAAATAAAACATGTTTGTATCCTGGTTTTTTTTCTTGTAACTGTGCTTAGTTTATTTAGTAGCTTTAATTTGGGAATTTATGGGTTTAGAGCTTTGGGATTTAAGAATTTAGAGATTTCAGATTGTAATAAATATGACTAGAATTTAAGAGATGGAGGACTGGAACACAGGAGTAAGGTTTGTCATAGGGGTTTGGTTTGAAATCAGGCAATAGAAAAGGGGTGAGAGGGTTGGGGTTGGGGTTGGGGTTGGGGTTGGGGTTGGGGTTAGGGTTAG